>WBNH01000713.1:0-66011 GCA_013401255.1 Urocolius indicus
TATATATATATATAGCATATATAGCATTTTATAGTTAGCAAAGATAAAGTGACATTATGTTCAAGACAAAAATGTGTCTCCTATAGACTGAAAGTATTGCAATACTGAGAGTATTGCATGAAACATTCCAAAATGCAGACCCTCAAAATCATCAACAATGCATAGAGAACTTCAAAGTTGTAATAATTGAATATTTATAGCTCAGTTAAATAAGCACTAAAAGAGCATCAGCATTTGCAAAGAATAATGCAAGGAAAAGAACATGAAGGTCACATGAAGAAACACCAATATGCTTCATAATATAATATCAAATCAAGAAATCGTAGCCTAAAGCCTAGAAAACATTTCACATCACAATATATTGATATAGTTTCCTGTGAGAATATCTGTAACTGTAAAAAAAATTAACAGAAGTTGTTAAAAATATAAGTACACAGTAGGAGGAGTCTTTCTCAAAAGAAATACATAAGGGCATTAGAGAAATGATGAATTATTATGTGGCACTTCTTGCTGTTACATTACCAGTATATAAGGCCTTCTTCTAAGCTTCCCTCGATTGTATCAATAGGAAATTATCAGACCATGTCAGAAAAAAAGTAATTCAGCCTTATTTAAACTAGAAAGCTAAACTCTGAACTCTATACTCTAAACCCAGTTATCCTACTACACAAAACATATATAACTGAAGAAGAGAAAGAAATAAAATTAAGCTGCTTAAAAGTCAAAAGTTTCTAAAAAGACAGTAACTGTTCATATGCCAACTATGAACCAACTCTGGTACTACTACCAACTCTGAAGTCCTCAGGAAGGCCCTCTACCTGGAGTGACTCATGGTCTAGCTTTGCAATCTCAAAACCAGTAAGCTGCTATGGCACTTGCAGTTGAAAAACACAGTGTTTCCTGTAACTTAAAACTTTATTCAAACTTTATTTTTTTTTCTCACTGCCTGTGGTACAGATGAGTTTCCAGTAAGCCATTGCCCTTACCTCCTTGACTGAGAGTCTTTTAAAGAAGAACTGAACATAAAGAGAAGCCATTATAAAAGCAGTGATCCAAGAGTAGTTGTTTTGTTGTTAATGCATAAAATAAGAGCATTCTCTATCCCAATGTATAAACAGATCTAAGACACACCTATCAATCTAACTACACTACAATATGCAGTGTTACTTGGTTTGCTCCAAATGCCTTTGTCCATAGATCCCCCTGTAAAACCTCATTTGAGCAAAACCTGATGCTGGCTCGTCATTCAGAGCTAGAAACCAACATATGGCTTACAACAGCCTTAACTTTTACCATCAAGAAAAAAAGGTAATGGAATGGTATTCTGACAACATTTTAACATGAGCCTCCTCCAAAGTTCTCTCTCAACTCTTCCAAACAAAGGAACCTTCTGCCTTGCAGAAAAGGTAAATTGGTGCTCCTGTTACCCTCTCCCTGTACTCCCTCCTCCACACACATGTACCCTACCCTCTCAGGAAAACTGTCAATTTCTTCCCGCTGCATCCAAGGCCTGATGATATTAAATGTACTATGTATGTTCCTCTCACCAGCACCTCAAAGAGAGATTTATGAAAATCTCTGTATCTAGCAACGCTCATTGGCAGCAATGGCAAAAATATGTCAAAATATCACACTTTTAGGGCCGTGAGTATCCTGGCCCAAATCAATGCTCGCTCTTGCAATGTCCCTATTATTCAGTTGAAAAGAAACATGGATATTATTGGAGTGAGCTAAGCAACTGTGTAACAAGACACCTGAATATATATAATCCTAACATGAGAGATAAAAACTTCTTGTGTCCTCCTCTTACCTCAGTCTGTAAAGAATTATTTAGAAAACTCAGACAAACTCAAGGTTCCCCAGGTGGGAAAGATGAGACTCAATGAGAGAACCTTGCAAGGCCATATCAAACACCTGAAAATACAACAGTCTATTCCTGTCTGCCAGCTAACTCACCTAGTTACTGTAACCGATCACTTGTTTCTGCAACCTGTTACTCACTTCTGATAGCATTATGCCCATCTTTACAAAGCCTGGAATTCATAGGAACCCACAATGTAACATAGTAAGTAGCTTTTTGATGGTTTCCATCCACAGAAGAGAAAATATGCAATGTGCAAATACGAAGAGAACATAGAAATGAATCAAAAGAACTAAGGGAAAAAACTTCATGCAGACACATAAGAAGAGGAAAGAAAAGAGTTGGCTGAAATAAAAGGAAATGGCATCTGTACTGAGACATACCACCACCATATACTGCTGCATCAAGTGTGAGGTTTCGGCCAGTAGCCAACTCCAAAGGGCCTCCAAGACGAAAAGGCTGTAAACTATGGAATTGATTTCATGGCTGCTCAAGAAAGCAGCACAGTCTCCATTCTGAAATTACTGACTATAAGTACAACTAAGTGCCCAGCCAGCTGTGACACAATCTGAGGAAGCAAGGTGGTGAAACGCACACTGACATGTATTTATTGATAGATTTATGTTCACAAGCACTTTGCAGTGATAAGATCATTTTAACTACCAGTGAGAATAAACAGATTGTGCTTATCCTGTAAACTGATGAATTAGAAAAGCTTCAGAAGACAAAATCCATTAAATTACTATTTTGCAAAATGATTTTGAGGTCTGTTTTTGAAACAATCTGCTAGAAAGGATAAAACAGGGACTACTCCACAGTTCTGCTGTACATTACAGATGAGTTGGTATTACCAACACACATCTCACTAGTATGTCAGGATTTTGCCATGCACTGGCATTAAATACTTAGAAAGAAAGGTAAACATAAGATATCTCCCCAATGGGGAGCTATCACACTAGCACCTTTAAGATGAAAATTTCAAGGTTTATGAATCAGAATTAAAACATGAAAGCTTAATATTGGGAAGGGAATTTATCATAAGAAGACTGGTCAAGATTATGTGGTAAATGTCAAGAAGATATCTTACTGTGTGAGTAGATGGAACAGGAGTTGGTAAAGCTGTGGCACAGAGGTGAGAAAATAAGAGCAATACTGAAAAAGGAATGAAGGGAAGAAATGATGACAGAAGAGAGAATACAAATGGGTGCAGAAGGGCATGGTCTGAGGCAGAGTGAAAAACCGCCAAAACATCATAAGATATATCCTGGCTAAAGTAATACCTGTATTTTCAGAGCAAATGTAGAACAGGTAACAGAGATGCACGAGCTAGTGGGTAGTTGAAAGAATGGGACTTATTTAAGTAAAGAAAAATACCTCAACAAAAAAACCACTCGGTAGGGGAAGAAACAATCTCTCCAAATCAGTAATTAAAAATATTAGGATATAAAATATTCTACTTGAAAGTGTTTTAGTTAGCCTAAACAAAATGCTGTATGCCATATATATGCTAGCAAAGAGAAAGTTAATGTGACCTCATATTTTTAATAGCATGTTTTACTCCTCGGCATACCAGCTTTAGACCCAGAGTATCCCAAAATTACAATTGTTTGCCACAGAAACACAAAACAATTTCAAATGCCTGCAGCTCTCATATTACACCAACTGAAAAGCATATTGTTGAACACACTGTACGGCTCTGAAACCGTATGGCAGCAGTGCAGATATGGAAAGCCACAGTATCTAAACCAATCTGAAGGTATTTTTTTTTCACCCTGAATGTTTTTCAGTCCGGTTCATAGTGACTAAGATGCTGCTTATGCAACAAGCAACTCAAGTGTCTGTCTGATGTCACTATAATATCAATAAATATGGAAGAGACAGAAATACTGACAGAAAGATAGAGAAGGAAAATGAAATCTGTTGTCTATACAGAAAGTTTTACTAATGTAACTTTGTTTAGTTATATTTAGTTGCACTGTATCAAATTAGCTGAACTGTAACTTTGAAGTAACATGATTTTTCTTTCAGTTAAACTGAAAGTCCAGGGATTATCATACAGTTGAGATTCCCTTTAGATTTAAAAATCAACCATACAAGGAAAATTAAATGCATTTACTTGAACAGAAGCAGTTAAAAAAAGCATGGTCTCTATCTGGTTCGGAGCTTGGGCTTGAAGGCAGAGGACTTGAACATCTGAGCTGACTGAAGTAATCTGATTTGAAAACAATCAACACAAAAACATCCACTGAGGCATACAAATACTTTCACTTTTAAAAACTTTCTATTCCACTAAAATGAAAACATATATTTTTTTAAAATATAATAGTACTGACCATTTTCCTTTTACATTACCAATACAAAGGGTAGGCAATGCAGTGTTAGTTGAATGCAAGTTTCTAACTGAAATTCGGTGGTTTCTTGCAACAGTCACAAAGTCCTTTTACCAATGAGCAAAGAGGTGGAACTGTACCAATCAACGAAGCCTCACCTGGGACAGAGAGTTGATAAGGTCATAAAAAACTCTTGGGAGAGACTCCAAAACAGTAATTTTTCCATTTTTACTGTAAGACAATTTTTGTCTTTTTTTTTTTTTTTAATCTTTATAGTTACTGCTAAAACGCTATTAAAAAACAGCCTTAGCATTTGGGGTGAGAAGAATTTCACTACACTTAGAATCAAAATTATCTAGATCTGACTAACACAGTGCACAAGATAGACTTCTCATTTCAGGTAACCTACAGACTAAAGGTATATCCTTTACTAACATACTAGTTCTAGCCGTTGGTCTAAAATGCTTTCGTTCTATGCAAAAATGATGCCTTATAAAACAAAAAGGAGCACGAGGGACAGATTCAGCATCCTGGATGTAGCAGCCTTTTCCTAGGAAGCTACAACACAATTTTATTACACAAACTAAAAATTCAGAAATTTCATTACTTTCAATTACAAGGCCTGTTGGTATGTTGGATGGCAGAATTTACAAGTGAACTTTTTCTTATAGCCATTATGGTAAAGAGAAATATAAAAGGGGGGGAGGGGGGCACGCTTATTTGAAGCGATCAATGTTTCTAGCCAGCATATGGTTCTATCTTCTATGATCAACCTTCTAATACAACTATGATCACTTAACAGATTATGACATCGGCCATTAGCAAGAGCTGAAAGGTCATCTTAATGCCTGATGTGGAGTTAAGATCGAGAGGAAACAAGAAGTTCTCAGTGGTTTTTAATGAAGGACTGAAACTGAAGACTGGTTTTCATGACTTCTGAGTGTATGACAGTTCCCCTTCTTTGAAAAATAACACCAAAACCACCAAACCCAGACTAATGCTATATACAAAAAAATACTATATTTCCTCATCATATACTATTACAAATTTTGCTTTATAATTACGATCATGAAAATAATTTTATATACTTCCCTATTACCTTTTCAGAACACTATCATTCATCCTGAAAACTACTATACACTACAAAAAAAAACCCCCAAAGACAAATATTAGTGAACTTTTATGCTTATAAAATATAGAGGCAAAATACATTCAGAATCAATGCAATCTCTCGGCTCACTCAGCTTTTACAGTTATGCAGCACTTCATTAGATCAGTTTTTTTCTGAAGTGTCACAAGGAAAACTAACTAAACATAAGAAGATTCCTGCTTGTCACACTGAATTTACTAGGCTTTGGGACAGTATGCCTTACTCACTAAACACGTGTTGACTTGGAAGCCATCATGAACCACATTCTTCACTAATTACAGCAACTGCTACAAAATACCGATTATTATTAAGAACCAGTAAGTTAAACTAAAAGCACCAATTATCATAGCCTTCACTTGCCAAGAGATGCCATTCCATCAAAAGCATACCACACAATTAGAAGTTAAAAATATGATGTTTATTTTGTCCTTAACCGTTCCCCCTCCACTGCTACTCAAGAGATAGGAAATGTACTGCAACAAAAGTCTTGCACGCTATGGTTGGTTTCTGCAAACTACAGGCATCTTTATTGCAAAGAAGGCTTTCCAATTGAAGGTTGCACAGAAACTGTCCTACAAGGAGTAAGAACATCATATTGGCCATGTTCCTATGTCAGACAGCAAATGCAGTGCAAGATCCTTCTCAGCAAGGTGTATGTTCTGTGGTTTGTTTCCTTTGTGGAATAGTATCAGAAGATTCCTGGGCTTCAATTGGGTGGTCAAAGAGACAAACCTATGCAAGCTGCTACAACTTGTAACTGTGTATGTGTTCTTTAACATTGTCTGTATGGTTGAATGTATAGTCTGTTTGCTCTAACTGAAATAAATTAATAACATTGCCAAAAATCTATTTTCAGCATAGTTTCTAATGTGTATCAACTACTGGCAACACAGCAGGCAAGTAGGTTTTGGGTTGATTTTCACAAACGGGCAAAAAACCATCAAACTTTAAGTACACAGATCTGAGCAGCGATAATAAATTACGTAACTTTGTTCAGATTACTTTGTAATTTCATTGTAACAATATTAAAGATGCAACAAAGTTGGTTAACCTGGTTTTACTACATTTAAAATTATCTTTCCACTAAACTCTTAGGACTTGGTGTGATTTTATTCACTTTACTGGGACAAAAATGTAGCCATAAACACCAGGTCAAAAGTAAAAACTTTCATGATTTAACAACTAGGTAGCAAAATAAATCCTTTAAAAGCTATCAAATGAAGCTAAAAATAAAATTAGATATAAATTCAAGTTTTAGACTGTGGTCAATTGAGGTCTAGACAAAACCCTGTGTTTGTTCACTGCCTAGTCTCCAGTCTGCTCCAAGTTTGAAAAGGTAATTGAACTCAGTCTATAATTACTGGATTAGATACATATGGGCTCTGTACATTTCAGGGGAGGAAAGAACTGTTTTGATTCATTTTATGATAGTCTGTAAGGTCAAACTTTTCAAAACGTACTTTCATCTGTTAACTGGTTTCTCAAAGTCCCAGGGGGACATCTTCAATAACTGATGTTTTAACCAATTTGGGTCCCTCAGATCCAGTCTTTGAATGTAATGCACTGTCCATTTTCTAGAATTATAAATGTGCATGTAGGTTAATTGCTACAACTCATACTTATTTTCAAGACTACACTTTCTTGAAAGATTGCAAGTTTTGCCCAACAACTTTTATGCATAAATATTTGTAGAATTATTTTGGTTTAGGGTACAGAATATCTTTGGAAATATGAATAAATAATACAAATTGGAAGTGTCCTTACTCATAACACCTTCCTATTTGGCAAAAGTTTCTAAGAATGCTCTCTTAGGACTCAATTGAACAATGTATGGGTAATCCAAATTAATTCAGTTCACTTCTTGCAAACAACAAAAAGGAGGAATGTACTTTTATTAAAACATTCTCAAAAGCACTTGAGAAGACTAGTTTTATACTCTTATTTGAGCCTTCCTCCTCTCATTCACAAGACAAAACATGGAACAAAAAATGAGCATTAAACTTGCACTCTGCTGAGAATTCTCTGCAAAAATCTTTCCTTAAATTAGATCAACCACAACTCTACAGCCTGTTTCAATACCACCAGAATTTCATCCTGCATCTTTAAATGTCTTGCTAAGTTAAAAGCTCAAATGCTCCACAAAGGATATCTAGCTCTGGTCTCTGTTAGGGACTCAGAGCTACCATACTGGCAACTTAAAGCATAAAACAGACCATGTAGTCGGAAGCTACAAAACAGTTTGGTTTATAATCTTGAAAAAGGTAGGAAACTTAATTCCAAACAACTCACTATTCAAGAGTTTCAGTTCATTTGCATTACAACAATATTCCTGCTTATAAAATTCCAGTATGAAAGCATTTTCTGTTACAACATACATTTGTGTTTAATCAACAATACCTCACTAGCAACAGCCTCAGTCAGTTATCTTTATACTGTCAGACACCTACTGACTTATTTTGCCAGAGACTTAACATTTAAGCACCGGTAATAGGGATAATAGGAAATATGTTAATATAATAGCTCTCTGTCTCCAAGTGTGCTAATGAAGGAAGTTTAAGAGTATAGCAAATTATCTCCTGTAATTTTCAGGATTAACATTTTATTCATATTATTTCAAAGTCCTCCAGGAAAGGGACAAAACCTGAAGCCAGAATCAACCACCACAAAGCCCCAGCAGAAAGATGCATGATAATAAGAGTTATTTGTATGCTTGCCCTGACAGAAGGTCGTATCTGTCATCATCAAGCTGTGTAGAATTCCCACTACAATTTACAAGCCTTATTGAAAGAAGAAACTTCTTCCACTATATTTTAAGAACTGATTGATACGAATCAGACTGTTCAAAACAGTTCCATCCATAAAATGTCTGCAAATAAACACAATGGGGCTTTGTAATAGCAGCTCTTTTAAAATATGAAAGTATCAGTAACAACCACATATAAACAAATAAATAAAAAGGTCTTTGAAGTACGCTTCTGATTCTTATTAGTGTCTAAAATAACCATGCAAATTTACTCAAAAGATAAAATCCATGTAATATTTGCATTATTTTCCTTCTCATATGTTTAATGGATGCTTTAAAAATCATTTATTTAAAATTAGAATAATACCCAGATTAGAATTTACCTAGGGTGCATACGCTTAATAGAAAAAGAACCACTCATTACTTCAGGGCTGTGTAGAAAAGGCTTCTTTTCATTCAGTGTAGGCAGGAAGTATCCTTCAACTAAATATTTTCCCTACAAAATAAAACTATAACAAATATTTCAAGCATATTGTGTGAACCCACAAACCACTCCTGAAACTACTGCAATTTTTCAGACAATAAATTGGGAAGAAATGGTAAAGTAACAGCCAGACCACAGCACTGTGCACTCTGTATGCCACAACACAGAAGAAAATAAATACAATATAAGACGTTATGCTAGGTAACACTTCAGACCAACTAATTAACTCTTTGATATTTTTTTCTACAACTGTTGATTATCTCCATGAAATATTTTCCTGTATTTCCTGTACACTTCTTTACATTGTATTAAAAAACATAAGAAATCGCATCTGAGCTCTTGTATTTCCCATCTGTACTTTCATGGGTTCCACAGTGAGTTAAAACTCTTAAGAGCCTGAAACAAGACCATTAAGAAAAATAAAGTGTATTGTTGTAATAAGCTAGTCTCACATTATGGTGCAACACTGTGTCTTTACACAAATCTTTAAAAAACAAAGAAAGGACATATCTGTCTCATACATAAGAAACAGTCAGTATCCAGAACTAGAGCAATGTAGTATTAGTCAAGCTATGCATACCTCACCTTGGTTAATGACTCCTTCACTCTTTGAAGAAGAAAATAATTTAAATATCTTAATACATTTATTCATTCAGTCTCTGAAATTTTAAAGAAGAAATAAAAAAAAAAATCCCTTGTCATTAAAAAGTGATTTCTTACTTTGTGGCAAGTTGTTTCTGTGACCGATAACTAGATTAAACATGCTGTGAAGTCTAACACCACTATTTTACTTTAGAAACACTTTAACATGTTGTTTCCTGTACATTCATTTATTATTAAAAATGAAGACAGAACATTCATACATTCACACAGTCTAAGGTCAGACTGATCAGAGTCATAGGTCACTGGAGCAGTAGTCTAGGATTTGGAAAACTAGTATCCAATTCTTTGCTTTGGTACAAAGCAGTGTCCCATATGTAAAAAGGAATTCTTAAGCCATTTCTATGCATTAACTCCTGCATTACTTGTAGAGTGCTGTACGTCTTTTGGAATATATGCACTTGACTGAGATTTTAAATGAGGTAGAATCTACCAAAGACCAGCTGAATCACACCACAAATAATGTGTACTTTTTTACAGCAATGTAGTTTATTTTTGCTTTTTCTTAAGACTCTTGAACAAATAGGAGACATTTTTTCTTATGATCGTGACAAAAAGTCTCACCACAAAGTAGATTTTTTCAGACCATTTTTGTAGGTCTTTTCTATAAAAAACAAAACTAAACAACCTCCCACCATCATCAACACATTTCTGAAAAAGGTTGACATGAGAACTGGACACAACGTTGTCATTTTAGTAGTGCTATACATTTAAAATTTGCAATTCTCCCTACGCTTCACGAAACTTGTATCTTTTAGAAACTTCAGTTTCTTTATTTTGGTATTGACTCCTATGTGAACTGGTTACAGGGAGTGGAAGAGGCCAAATTACGCCCTCCCATATCCACAGCCAGAACTGATAAATGTCCTGCTTGCATGGCAGCCAAGAATCTTTGCATATATATAATAATATTTCTATATAGTTGAACAAGCTACATCTCAATTGAAGACTACATAAAGGATCACTTTCCCTTTGAATATCACAGCAGAAACTACAGCATGCATCACACTCTCCAGCTGAATTGACCCAAAGAAAATGATATATAACAAAGACAACTGAAGAAAGGAGTATTTTGAGTTAATAAAAAATTTGTAACTGTCACTTGAAAATGGGTATGCAACAAGGTTCTGAAAGAAGAATATCCCAAGAACACACACATCTGTTTAATATTACAAGCCAACTGTTAACATCCTAAGTGAAGTTTTAATTTAATATTTTTTCTTTCTTGATGTTTTACCTTTAGTCAATGCCTCGTGAGAGTATCAGCTTTCTATAAGAAACTGTTAAATATAAAGAAATGTTATTGTAGCATGTTTATAAAATCATAGTTCGAGAACTTCTTATTTTTCTAAAGCCTGACCACAACTTAATTATCTGCAGGACATTCCAAGCTCACAATTGCAAGCTCCAGTTCCCAAGCAATTTTAAACAGTATCTACTGTACAGGACACATGCTATTGCAAATACCACAACATGGTAGTGTTTCCAAAAATCAGGATTAGAGCCTATAGACACGTTTTTTATTTTCAATAAATATTTGTTTCCCTACTAATCATTAAACGGTTTTCATGACCTTTGCATGTTTATCTTTCACATATCAGTCTGCTAACACCATTTATTTTTAATAAAAGTGAACTAGATATAAAAAAAGATGTATATAATGTCTAATATGCCTTATGTTATACATAAAGTATCAAAAGAGTAAGCAGTATGTTCCTCTATAGCTCACACAATGTTTTGCTTCTTTTCTGGGAAAGAGCAACAGTAAAAGCAAGAAAAAAAAGACTTGTTAAACTGAAGATAAAGTAGGGTGAAAAAATTAGACCACTAAAGTAACTCAGCCATAAAGTCTCAAAGGAAAGCTGGAATTTCTTTTAAAAAAAGTGAAATCTTAAAAAGTCTGGGAATTCAAATGTGTTTCTACTTTTTAAGAACATCCAAACTACCTGAAAACAGGCAAGAAAAAAAAAATCAATGATGCAATTACGTCTGTATTTACACATGTCCATCTGAAAAAAAGCAGATGATACAACACTTGTAGAACAATTCCAATATCCAAAAGTATCTTTTCCTCCACAAAATACCAATACTTTGTAGAACACCTTGGTTTCAACACATTGCTGACAAACTCCCCTGTCTTCCTGCCTTTCTAATCAACTCTCCCCATCTCTGTAGACTGAGGACTTCAGCTACTTTGCAACCATGGAGCCAGTGTAAGGAGTCCCCACTGCACTAACCAGTGCACTGTTCTCAGCTTCTCTTTCACCTATCAGACCTCAGGTACGCATTTTGTTCCCAAAACTCCCCCAAGTCCTGCAGCAAGACTGTTTATGGTCTTGTAAATGTAGTGATATTTTATTTTCACCTGTACTAAATACCTGAAGACTTAGATTTTTTGCAAATTAAAAAAATATATAAATCACTGTATGACCATACTCAAATTCTAACTAGAGTATCAGAACATTGTATTAAGAGTTCAACTAAACTTATGTGTCAAACCAAAACCCCTTCCTTTATTTTCAACCATAGGCCAATATAATGTTTAAGCACTTCTGGATATTCTCATAGAACCTTTCACCTGAAACCCATTTCACACTTGCTATTCACAACTGAGACACGGAGAGATGGAAAACACCAATCAATTGCATCTTGTACTACAGACCTTAAAATACTGAAGTTATAATCCATTAGATTACATCCACATTCAAAACCATTTAAAAACAGGAAACATCCAGTGGGAAACATCAAGAAACCTATTAATAGTAGAAAAGTAAAGATTGAAAAGAAGTTGGATTACATTTAACTGTATCTGTTTTTTGTTTGTTTGTTTTTCAAATGCTGGACAATACCTACGGAAATGGAACAGATTTAAATTTAAGCAAACACAGTACATCTGCTTTTCTATTGCTCTCACAACCTTCCATCAAAAGACAAGGCAGAGTCAGACTGAAAGGGTAAAAAGGGACAACAAACACCTCAAGGCTGGTACCTGATCGCTATAAAATGTCATTTCTTTGGCAGACAGAAAGCTTTGACACACCACCCTAAAGTCAGGAAACCTACATTTTACATTCTATGCAATTATATCACACTGTAACACTTTCAACAGTAAAGGACATTTTTCCCAAATTGCTGGAAACAATTCCTACCTCAAATTTTCACCCTTTAATTACTTTCCCGGGTGAAGTTATCATACTGAGGTTTAATATTTGCCTGTCTGAAAAACATTTCCAAGCATAGTGGTCTGAAATTTCAAAGAGCATAAAAGTAGACAATCTTTCACTGAGAAGTTAAAGTCTTTTTGTCTATGGTGAAACACATGGTGAAACACATGAAAACTTACTCTACTCATTACCAAAATTCACAAGGACTCATCTCAGCATAGCAGCAATAACTAATCCTGATAAGCAAAACCAGCCCAAGTTTGCAAAAACACAGATGCCAGTACTATTTGTTGAAAGCAATGATTTGTAACCAATTTTTGTGAAAAGAGGTAAAATCTTTAAGCTTTGAGATAGCAGTTCCCTGCAATGAAGATGGTGGAGGAGGAGGAGAATCAGAACCTTGAAGTTACTAACTTCCACAAAAATCAGCTATATTTTGGCCTCGCTGCTAATACCTGAAAAAATATACATCAACAATTAAATCACTAACAAATCACACTTAAATTCAAGTCTGTTTAAGTTCATTTCTGTCCCAAACAAGAGATTCTATTTTAATGTAAATAAACACACAGTCTAAAGCTTCTAGAAATGGCAGTGTATCAAAATACTCAAAATAATGAGCTGTTCTTGCTCCAAAACCTTTGATAAAGAACTCAGGGAAACACTACAAAGCACAGATGCATCAAATTCATTAATCTGGAAGTACTAAGCCTCATTTTCACTCTTTCTTCTTCCATTTCCTCATAGTCATTATTTTTCTTTGTTTTTTTTAACGTACATTTCTAAATCTCGTGTTAGACTGTCTTTTCTCCAACCTACATCCCTTTCTTTCAGCTAAGCCTGTTCATCTTCTGTTGTCTTTCTCTTCCATTGTACCTCTCCAGCTTTTTGGATGTCAAAGCACCCACCACCCTGCCCCTAGCCTGCCTTTCTCCTTCAGATGTCACACCAATGTAATCTATGTTTGAGAAAAAAGGAGGCTATGTATGATAAACCTCATCCTTCTTCCATTTCAAGATGCACTACAAACTTACATAAATTTTATCCTCACGTGTGTCAAGATGACAAATCAAGATCTCACAAGAGGTGTCAGTTCAATGGACAACCATAACCACCAAAGAGTTTATAGTGAACAGCTCCACAAAACAACAATTCCTCAAACAAGTGTTAAGTGAGGAAAGAAAGTCCCACAACCAGCCTGAAAGGAGGTGACGTGAGGACAAACACATCCTCAAAACAGGAACCACAGCCTTAGATACTTCTGGACTCCTCGACATCACGTGAGGTCCAGTTAGTCAAAACAAAACTAACAGGCAACTAAGGAAAGTTGTCCCACAAGCCAACTTTCAATCCTGCTATTCAGTTATATTCAGAAGATAATTCCCACGGAACTTAAAAAACAAACAAACAAAGCAAGGGGGAACAACCACAGACATTTGCACTGACTTTTCCCAAAATGTAAGAGTTCATAACTTCCCCCAAGGACAACCTATATCCTTCACCACTGTTACTGATGTGAGTTTTGCTAAAATCAAAAGCATCATATGTGGAACATTAGTGATGTGACATTTAATCCTATTGCATTAAACAAGGCCAGGATTTCAATTCTCTCTAGAAATATCTTTTTTAGAAAAATATCTTTCCTTTACCATTTCCTTAACCTCTACTAATTAAAATTATCAACTTCTTTCCCTTCCATCTCTCGGGCTAAATTTCTTCTCTTACAGGGATGAAGGAAATGAGAAGTAAAAACAATAAATGATCATAATAAAACCCTAACATTAACCATAATATGCAAAGGGGAAGAGATAAATCTGAAATATTAGAAAGCAGTACACTATAACTCCCCATTTGAATATTTTCTGCCTAGAAAATGGGGGAGGGAAAACCATGGGCATGTAAATGAATACAAAATGCAGCACTCTCTGTGAACTTTGAGGAGAAAAGGGATTGCTCATAACTGTACTTGGGAGAAGTCAAAATTAATTCTAATGACCTCAGCTATGGGCCTAATTTATTAGAATTTACCTCTCATTAAAAGTTAAGAAGTGAACAGAAATATCACTTGCTGTCCAAAATTTGGCAGAGTCATCAATTTCTAATAAAGACTACAATTTGCTATCCCATAGGCAGTATATATTTCCCTTGCAACCAAATATTCTCTCGTGGGAGTTATTCTTATGTCACCACTAGAGTCAAAATGGTTGTATAAAGTAACCTTAGTAAATCAAGTTAGAATTCTTTTGTTGACGTATAACTCAAAAACACTGAATCCCTCATAGCACTGCTTCCTCTCAGCTATTCACCTAGAACAGAAGTGGTTGACCATGCATAACTGACTGTGCTCTGCTATGGACTTTAATGGTATCACTCTCAGATATACAAGTTTTGAGGATGAAGCTCAATTCAAGTCTATTTTAGATCTGGGAAATACATGTCCCATCCCCTAAAAAAGTTAACAGAGTTGAGTATTCCATTATTTGGAATATTTTCTCAGTCTAAGCTAAAATTTTAGATGTAATTTGGTACGCTCTGGACACCAACCTGAACTTGACTCAGAACCAGCAGTATAATTGTAATATTCCAATAAAACGTTATCTGGCTTTTTTATTTTCATACACATTTTACTTTTAGAACAGGGATGATGTTACTCCCTGCATCAGCAGATTGGTACTCGCCTGTGGCTGAAGCTACTATATATCAAAACACAGCCAATGGAAAAGCCTGTGGAGCTCTCAATCTTCAAGTCAACTCTTGCAGGAAGAATCCCTTGTTTAAAATCTAGATCTAACAATCTACTAAAATTTTTCAAACTTTTTCAATTTGTAAACCTGTGGAAATTTTCCACGGAGGGAGCAAAGTTGTCTTTATTGGTGCCATATACTAGCTACTGATTGTATAATGTAATCAGACCATTACACAATTTCGGTGGCTGAATTTTGCTCTTCGTAACTCTTTAAATAACCCTGGATAGTCTGAAAGGGATCAGACAGTGTACATCTTTAAAGCCACCTTTAGTTATGCTACATCAATAATTATGTCATTCTGTTCAAGGTAGTCCTATATGGTCAATTTAGGGGACCAGCAACTGATTTGGGCATTCCCCACACTTTATGAGGCTTTATTAATGCAGTGACAGTGGCAAAGATTAAGCCATTGTAAGCTCCATATACAAATACCATTACTCCTTTTTTCTCATAACAAGAACTATCTAAACACCAAACTGTGCAAAGATGAGCAGGAAGATGCCGTGTTTGAGATCAAGGATTAAACATAAGCTCTTTATCTCTAGGACAAATGCTACTTTAAATTATCCCATGGGCTGTGTCCAAACAGTGAGACATGTTGGACTTGCACAGATATGCATGAAAAGCTGTTTTTCTCAGAATATGTACAATTTAAAAAAAACCTTTAATCACCAAACAAGAAGGTCACTACTAACCTATGAGTAGCCAGAGCAGTATACTATGAAAGACAGGTGGACTTGTAATTAAAAAGCTTGCTCCAAATTTATATTGAATGTCATTTGTTCTGGATTTCATAAGAAGTAGTTTTGGAGAAAAGTTTTATGTGGGGATTTTTCCTCCTCATTATATATTGGTCCAAAGCAGTTACATGTATTTTTCATGTGAATATTGGGCTATCATAGCAAATTTTTTCAAGAAGCAGTTAATCATCCTACAGAATCCATACACAAAAGTTATATGAAGAGCAGATGTTGCAGTCTCATGAATCTGGCATCCTTATGCATTCAATGGCTTCAAACAGACATCTGATCATTCTGAAATTTTGCATTTAAAGACTTAGAAACATTTAACCTTTCAAATTTTCCTTTCTCTCCTTTCCTTTTCAGATATGTCTGGTAACCCTTTTGAAGAATTCATTCTCCAGCACTTCATTTTTTAGCTTTTCACAAAACATTTAAAGAGGAGAATCTCCCTAGCAGAACACAAAATTTCATTCATGGCTGCAATCAGGCCTACCATGAAATTCTGTTTCACCATTCATTCATCTTTATTTCTGTCAACAGGCTGTATCAGGCTGATTCCATTTCTCCAACACATATTGAACAGTCAGCAGTGACTCACTCCTTCAATATTTTCAAATAACTAAGAAAGAAGCATATTTAACAGATGATATTTCCAATAGCTGATACTTGCCATCAAAGGTAACAAGAAAGGTAACAGTCAGATTTCCTCAGATTGTCCTAAGACAGAAGTCCAAGTGCCAAACACTTTCAAAAACTGACAGTCTTTTAAAATATCCAGAACTGCAGACCATGGCAAAGCTGTGAACAAGTGTTACATAAACTGGGCCTATGCTACGTCTCAACTGCTTATGTCTGCCACTGAGTATTCAGGCCTAATTTTTTTTTTTAATAGCTTTGTTCTAATCATTAGAATTCTTCAATCACTTAGCACATTAACTCAGCTTAATCACAAATCTGATAACATACCAAGGAACTAAAGTACTGAATTTGCACGGCAAGGTTTTGATAATAGGGCAGGCTACAGGGGTGGTTTCTGTGAGAAGCTGCTGGAAGCTCCAAGACAGGCCCACAAGTGGTCAAGGTTGAGATCATCAGTGATGGTGGTAGCACCTCTGGGATAATGTATTCAAGAAAGGGAAAAATTGCTGTGCAACAGCAATTGCAACTAAAGAGAAGAGCGAGAACATGAGAGCAATAACTCTGCAGACACTGAGGTCAGTGAAAGAGAAGGGTGAGGAGGTGCTCCAAGTGCTGGAGCAGAGATTCCCCTGAGCCCATGGTGCAGAACATGGTGAGGCCCTGTCCCCGGAGCCATGGAAGGAAGCCACAGGTGAGCGGAGATCCACCTGGAGCTGAGGAGGACCTCACGCTGGGGCAAGGAAATGTCAGAAGGAGGCTGTGACTCCATGGGAAGTCCACACTGGAGCAGGCTCCTGGCAGGACCTGTGGACCCGTGGAGAGAAATGAGCCCACAGCAGATCAGGTTTGTTGTCAGGACTTGTGACCCCATAGGAAGAACTGCGACTCATGGGAGGAACCCACATTGAAGAAATTCATGAAGAACTGTAGCCTGTGGGAAGGACTCATGTTGGAGAAGTTTGTGGAGGACTCTCCTGTAGGAGGGATCGCATGCTGAAGTGGGTTAAGTGTGAGCAATCCTCCCCGAGAAGAAGAAGCAGAAGAGATAGTGTGTGATGAACTCCCCTTCCCCATCTCCCTACACTGCTGATGGTGGAGATCAAGAATTTGGGAGCAGAGTTGAGTCTAGGAGGAAGGGATGGGGTGAGGGGAATGTGTTTTTAAGACCTAGTTTTATTTTTCATTATCGTACTCTGATTTCCCTGGTAATAAATTGAACTAATTTCCCTGAGTCTGTTTTGCCTGTGATGGTAATTGCTGAGGAATCTCCTTCCCTGTCCTTATGACCTGTGAGTCTTTCTTCATATTTTGTCCTCCTTGTCTGGTTGAGAAGGGAAAGGGACAGAGAGGCTTTGATGGGCACTTGGCATCCAGTCAAGGTCAACCCACCACAACTACATATATGTAGTAAAAGTATGATGAAATGCAAGTTTAATGTCCCTGTATATGAGATCTTAAATAGCCATGGCACTATAAAAATCTAAGGAAAAAAAAAATTAGATGATGCTTTTGTTTTAATTGACCAAGAAGCACTAACATCTACGTCATAAAGTCTGTTATAAGTCTTTTATAAATTGCAAGCAATGGAAAAAATGTTGTTGCTATTGCAGCTTTCTAGTAGGGAACCTTTCAACAATCAGCACTGCCCTACCTGTGAGAAGGTAGGCAAATCCACCCATAACATAGCATTATACTCTGCCCTGTTGTACTGTGTCCAGTTCTGGGCTCCCCAGCTCAAGAGAGACAGAGAACTTCTGGAGAGAGCCTAGGGCAGGACCATCAAGATGATCAGAGGACTGGAACATCTTCCTTATGAGGAAAGGATGAAGGACTTGGAGCTGTTTAGCCCGGAGGAGACTGAGGAGGAACCTCACCAATGCTTGTACGTACCTAAAGGATGGATGTCAGGAGGATGAGGCAGAACTTCTTTCTGTGGTGTCCAGTGACACGAAAATGGGTAATGGACAAAAGCTGACACACAAAAAAATTCCGCTTAAACACAAGCGAAAGCTTATTTGCTGTGCAGGCGGGAGAGCTCTAGCCCAGGCTGCCCAGGGAGGGTGTGGAGTCTCCTTNTACATATATGTAGTAAAAGTATGATGAAATGCAAGTTTAATGTCCCTGTATATGAGATCTTAAATAGCCATGGCACTATAAAAATCTAAGGAAAAAAAAAATTAGATGATGCTTTTGTTTTAATTGACCAAGAAGCACTAACATCTACGTCATAAAGTCTGTTATAAGTCTTTTATAAATTGCAAGCAATGGAAAAAATGTTGTTGCTATTGCAGCTTTCTAGTAGGGAACCTTTCAACAATCAGCACTGCCCTACCTGTGAGAAGGTAGGCAAATCCACCCATAACATAGCATTATACTCTGCCCTGTTGTACTGTGTCCAGTTCTGGGCTCCCCAGCTCAAGAGAGACAGAGAACTTCTGGAGAGAGCCTAGGGCAGGACCATCAAGATGATCAGAGGACTGGAACATCTTCCTTATGAGGAAAGGATGAAGGACTTGGAGCTGTTTAGCCCGGAGGAGACTGAGGAGGAACCTCACCAATGCTTGTACGTATCTAAAGGATGGATGTCAGGAGGATGAGGCAGAACTTCTTTCTGTGGTGTCCAGTGACACGAAAATGGGTAATGGACAAAAGCTGACACACAAAAAAATTCCGCTTAAACACAAGCGAAAGCTTATTTGCTGTGCAGGCGGGAGAGCTCTAGCCCAGGCTGCCCAGGGAGGGTGTGGAGTCTCCTTCTCAGGAGGTTTCCAAAACCACTTGGATATGTTCCTGTGTGACCTGATCTAGGTGGACCTGCTTTAGTGGGAGAATTCCACTAGATGATCTCTAGAGGTCCTTTCCAACCCCTACTATTCTATGATTGAAAGGAGTACATGTTTGTAGTAGACTCTGCATTCGTATTTCAGTATTTCCTTATCTGCATAGCAAATGGAGATCACAGAATCATAGAATCATGGATCAGCTGAGGACTTTGTGTTTGTCTAGTTTGGAAAAAAAAAACAGGAGGCTGATGTCCTCATTTCTTTCTGCAGCTTCCTGAGGAGAGAAAGCAGAGGGACGTGCTGATCTCTTTTCCCTTGGGACTCAAGGATGCAAGGGAATAGTTAAAGGAAATAGTTAAAAGTCACACCAGGGGAGGTTCATGCTGGACATTAGGAAAGATTTCTTTACTGAGAGGGTGGCCACACACTGGGACAGACTTCCCAGAGAGGTGGTTGATATCCCAAGCCCATCTGTGGTTCCGAGGCATTTGGACAATGCCCTTGAAAACATGCTTTCACTTTTGCTCAGCCCTGAATTGGTCAGGCACTTGGACTAGAGGATGGTTGTAGGCCCCTTGCAACTGAAATGACTCTATTCTATTCTGCAATCAAAGAAGGCCTGATGGAAGTGGTAACTAGGCATAGGTTATGCAGCGTCTCCACTGTTATCCTGTATGGATTCTGGCCGGTATCTTTCGGAACAAGTTTTAAAGACATCACTATTTTAACAGTTGATACGTTCTTTATGTCAAACAATAAACAAAAACCCCTTACACAGACATGGAAGAATTCACCAGCTTTTGGGGAGCTTTTTAGAAAACCAAATGTTGAAGAACTAACACATCTATCAAAGACTGCATTTGCAAGTTAAGTTGCATAGTCTTGGCAGAAGCAGCTAAATTTTCAATTCCTAGGCTATAATAAAGTGTTTGAAAGAAGACTTGACACGTACGTAATTAAACCAACTTTATTTGGCTGAAACAAGCAATTAAAATCATAATTTCTTTTACTACAAAGTTTATTCTTCTAGCTGCAGTTTCAAAGTTTCATTCCTGCATATTTTATAAAATGGTATTCTCTGTTCTGCAAGGTTGTTGGCTCACTGTCACAAACATACCTGATCAAGGTCAATCCATCTCACTCTGGCACGCTGATCAGCATGTTGACAGAAATCATGCTCAGATGTGCTTCAGCAACACATTTTTAGCCTCGGCTTCTCCAATATTATTGTTTATGTAAGCACCATTAATTAAAGCCATTCTCCCCCTCAAAGTAACCATTCTGCTCATCCACATTGCCAATAGCTGTTTACTTCACTTGAAGCTTTTGTAATTAAACAAGATACTTTTATCTACATACTTTTCTGTTGCTTGGACAGTGCCCGAGGAAACTTGGAAAGGACAAAGAGCTCAGAGAGAAGACTGGAGCCAGAAGAAAACAGTAGCTGTGAACAGAGGGGAACAAACAACTAGGTAGGAGGAAAAGGATGTAGCATTAGGACACCATCACTGCACCAGACTACACTGGACAATGAGAAGAAGATGCTTCAGGCTATGCTTCAGTATGGGCAGAACCTAAGAAAGAAAACCAAAACTGTGAGGAAATGAAAGCAAGGCAGCATAAATGGCAGGAATGGAAGAGAATAGACTACGAGGGAGAAAGAAATGAGTGTGAGCCTAGACTGAAGCCATAAATTATTTGGATTAAAGACGATGAAACTGTGAAGGAGGAGCCGAAGTGCGGAGACGATACTGTCCCATGCAATGGGGCAGAAAGTAAAATGCTTGGAGGAGAATGAACACAAGTGTGTGACTACAGAAGTACCTACAATGGAACCCAAGCCCCTCAGGTTTCCTCTTGCTTCCTCTGCTATTGCAAATAACCATGGAACACTTTGGCAAAGCACCCAAACAACACAGAGTACTAAATCCTTAGAGGGCAACAACTGGCCTTCAGCATCAGCTCAGGTGCTGGAGTTCTGAATGTCAGATTCCAAAGCTGTGGCTGTGTTGATGATGCAGATGTCAATATAACGCCCTGTGACAAAATTTCAATCCTTTTTAGAATTCTAGGCATCTATACACACACAAACTGGGTTCAAATTTTAAAAGGCTGCCCTGTTCTGGGGTAAGACTGTCCTCTCTTAACAATGCAGCAGGTGGAATAGCTAAAATCAGGAGATGTAATGAGGGGGAAAAGGCAGATTTCATGGCCAAAGACCTTGAATATAGTTTTACAGAGTGGTCTGATGCCAGCCAACAGATCCCTACCACAGGTCCCTGTTCACAGTTGAACAGTCAATTCAATTACAAAACTTTTTGTCACTATTAATATTCACATATTCATTTACCAGGTACCCAGCTTGACACTCTCTGCTTAGGCCTCAAAGCAATCACTGGACTACTGAACATTAACCATCAAGTGTTACAAAACACACTGTTTTTTAAGTACTCTCAGAATTGGGAGAAGTACACTGAGCACAGAAATATGACATTAACACCTGTGCTTGAAAATTAAATTATTCATAGGTTAGAAAATGGCAGAACATTTTTTGTTTAGTTCAAAATTTGCATAGGCGTTCTCTAATCCCATCTCCTCAGAATGTACTGAGGAATTTTTTTCTCTTAATTTTTCCAAAATATGAGGCAGTATCTTATTAAATGTGTGTTACTCAAACCCTGCTCTGGTATCAGACTTTTTTTCCCTGTCTTTTACTTGGTATGGAGGAAAATAATCTGCAACAAATTTGTTTTTACAGCACGGCCGTGAACCGAGGGCTATTCTTCATGTTGGTCAGCCTTCGTCTCTGGAAGCCTTTAACTTCCCAGTTCTTGCCTTTTCAAGTCATAAAATGCTCTGATTACCTTTGTACGTGCAATTTGTATAGAACTGTCACTTCCCAGACACAGCTTGTGACAAAGGAAAACAACAGAACTAAGCGTAGCATATACGTTACAAACCCTTAACGCTCTTACGTGCTACAGAAGCGCTCTCTGACGTGGCACCTGGCACGAGGGAGCACCCGTGCGAACGCCACACGGCACTGACCGAGGGAAGCCGGCTTCGCAGGATGAGGAGCGCCAGCGCTGTGAGGAAGGGGCTGCGGCCAGCGGAGCCCCCCGGGACGGCCCCGCGGAGCAGCGCGGGCGGCAGGCGGGCTCGGAGCCTTCCCCAGCCGCCACATCGGCCGCCGGGCTCCCGGCTCTCACGCCGCTCTCCCGCCCACCCGGCGCGTATCCGCGTGGGAACGAGCTGCCCCGGGGTTGTCTGCGGGCGATTCCCGGGCCCGCTCGCTCGCCCCGGGCCCCCGGGGAGCGCCGGCCGCGGCGGCCCGCTCCGTGCCGGAGGGCNGGCCCGCCGCCGCACTCACCACCTCTCGGGCCCGGCTCGTGAAGTCGCTCTTGGAGCGGGCGGCGTTCCGCCTAAGCAGCTCGTCCCTGGCGCCGTCCCCCGCCGCCACCCCCAGCGCCTTGTTGCGGGTCTTCACCGTCTTGACGCTGGCCTTGAAGAGCAGAGTGATGTCCACCGCCATGGCGACCCGCCGCACGGCGCCGCGGCCGGAGCCGGAGCCGGAGCCGGAGCCGGTGCCGCCGCGCACCCTTCCCCCCGCAACGCGGCCTCGCGCGGCGCGTTCCGCCCTGCGTGGGGCTGTGGGAGAGCTGGGACGGGACGGGACGGGACGGGACGGGGCCGGAGCCGCGCTGCCTTCTCCGCGCTCCCTGATGAATTCCGTTGCCGGTGTCCGACGGCGGGGCCGAACCGCTCGTCAGCCTGCGCCGAGCCAGCCTGGGCCGCGGCGGAGTGTGAATCGCTGAGCTCGGTCCCGGGCGGGCAGCTGCGGTTCGAGTTGGGGAGATGCGTTTGCCACGTGCCCCCGCAGCTCCCGTCCCCTGCCCGCTCCCCTGCCCCCCTGCCCGGCCGCCCAGGCGAGAGCGCTGCGGCTGGGCCCTGCACGGCTCCCACCACGCCTGGGTACTGCCGCCTCCAGCCTAACAGCCACTTTGCAGAATCAAAGTTCTGTTCCAGCAACTTTTTGGCGTTAGACTGCCCTGCAATGATGTCGTGGCAGGTGTCACCAGGTGGTGCTGTTTTATGCTGTCTCCCAAGTGTGTAGCTTGGTCACGGAAAGACAGGTTGGTTGGGGTTGGTCAATACATGGTAGCAGATCTGCACTGGGATCTGGAACTGGCACTGACGTGAGATCCCTCTTGGAAATGGCCACATGTGTCTGTCTTCCAGGCAGGCTGTATAGGTAACGAAACACTGTTACACCTGGAATGTGCAACACTGATTTCCTCTCCACCAAGAAGGCCATCTCTGAGGCCCTCCAATGTGCAGCCATCCCATACCAGGACAGTATCACAGCAGTACCTGGATGATGTATCACAGTCAGTTATGGTACGGTGCTGTTTGTGATATAACTGTTTATGGAGAGGGCTTCAGTGAAAGAATCAACCTTTGTCACTGAAGCGACTTTACTATGATGTGCTGAGCAGCAGTAGACTGGCCATGTAAAATTGTGTGGTGCAGAGGGGAAAACTTGACATCACCGGTAGTAGTGTTAGATACAGATATATGCAATATAATGCTCTAGGATCCAGCAGATACCATGTACGTTTTAACTGTCCTCTCACTGACCAGAAGCACGTTCCCTCAGACAGTCTCCAAAGAACACAATTTCAAAATGCTGCCTATCCCCAGCAGACTGGAATTTAATCAACCACAACTGTTTTTGCTATCTACTCCAGAGTATAAGGCTTTCTTCCCTTGTTGATTACTACTCTGCTTGCAGTTCAGTTCTCATGCATTCAGCATAGATTAGTGGTTCCCTCATAGTTATATTGTGATTAGCATTCACTCATGCTTTGTTATTATTGTTCTATTTTGAGCTGTGTTTTTATTGTGGTAGGGCTGTGCAGTTCCAGTTAAAGGAACAGACTGGTTTCAGTCCCTGTCCTCGGTGCTGGATTTACCGTGAAAATACATTAAAAAGTGAACAACAAAGGAGATTAGACTTTTCATTCCAGGAATGCCAGCAGTATTTAACTGAACCTCGAGCCAAATGCCTTTGCTCTTTCAGGATTAAGAAATTAGATATAAAGATACTTTAGTAAAGGACATTTATTAAAGCTGTGTGGAATTCACACATAGTAAATCAGGTTCTTTTGGGTAGGATTCCTAAAATTCGTTGTTTTCCTTTTCTTTGCATTACCAAAAATAAAGTAAACATGCTCAATAAAGTTCTAGGAATCTCCCAATCTCACTGACACCCTGAGTCTGAAACTCCCTGAAGGCACTTCTGAGGCATATTCATCAATGCTACGTGGTAGGGTTAATTTTCTTGTATGGTGGTTCTGCCATCCTTCTGCTACCTAATGTCTCAGTCCACAAACACATTATTTCACAGGTAACTTCCTGCCAAGGGAAAAAAAGGGAATCCATAGTTTGGCCCGTGACTGCATGCTCCTGAAAATGTAGGTGACAGAATTAGCCTCTGGTTTTGTGCATATTCAGCTAAGTAACTTGTTCCAGTATTTAGTGAAGCTAACATCTTTTTCTTCCTTGAGGTGCTGCCATTTATGTGGGCAGTCAATAAGAATCTATAGAGTTTTGTTTTAAAACAAATTTAGATTTACATTTGAACTGTAGAAATATTATTTTGAAAGTTTGAACTTCTTTTCCCTCTTTTAGAAAAGAAACAACTTAGCAATGCCTATGTGATTACTATAGATTACTTGTTTTCTAGTAAAAATTAGGTACTTTGAAATCAGTGGAATACTCTATACATTTTTTAATAAAGAAAAGAAAATACACTGCATTAAAGCAAAGGAAATTTTACCAGACACACTATAGTTTACCTCCTAACTTTGCAAAGTTAAACCACTGTGAATACTGTAAATACTGCCATTGAGGTCAGTGGATCCACATGGCACATACAGTTAGGCATACAACTTTTTTGTTAGGTCAGGACCTTACCTGGAAATTCTTTGGGGACAAGATCATGTCTTTATTTATACTTTTACTTATTCCTTTATGCTTGATCTACGGGACCAGTAGTTTCAGAAAAACAGTAACAGTAGTATTAGACAAGCAACTTTGAACCTCAACAATCCTAAAGCCTCCATTTGGGTACTAAGGGACACATTTTAAAAGAAATACAGAATTAAAATTCCATGTAGCTGATCTCATCTGTCAGAAATGGGCTGAACAGTCAATCTGACAAAGGAAAAAGTTTAAGTACCTTTTTAATGTGAAAGAAAGTTGCTCAAATGGTCTAACTCATTAGGTATATAATACCCAGGGCCTCTGCTGTAGAGATAAATAGATAGCTTTGAAGATTACAACTGCTTTAAAATCAGTTGCTAAGAACTGGTGCCCAGAGCTTTTATTTGAACTTGATCCTAGCTTCCTGTATACAGTAACTGCATCTACTCAGCAGTTATTTGCACTTCCATGGCCACCTTGTTTTCAAAGTTTCAAGCTCACTTTGGAACAGATAAGTTTCAATCGTACATGCTAGAGCTTCCTGTAATTGCTAAAAGGACTAACCTTGAAATTTAAGATTTTAAGGTTGGAATAAAGTTCCAAAACTCACACAAAGAACTACAGTCCAACCACAAGCCGTGCAGGTACATCTGTAAGAACACATGCACTGTGGAATCTGTCATGCCTCAGTAGAAGCATGTCTGGAAAAGAAGGAATTAGGAGCTTGCAGCAAACTGCAACAGTTTTGAGTGCAGCGAGGACAACATGCCCGATGGTTAGGTCTTGGTGTACCTGCTTAACAGGCATATCCAGTAAAATGTCAAACCTGTCTCTGAAAAGGAGTCAATGCTTCCCTGTGCTTATCCATCAGTGAGGCCATTAAAGAGGGGGTAGCAGGGTTCATTTCCACTCAGAAACAAGCAACTCCTCAAAGTGTAATTTCCTTTTGTGTGAGAGGTAAACAGAAGAGATAAAGCTCCTGACCATCTTCCCTTCCAATGCACTCCAGATACAAAGTTCTGATTTGTCTTGGACAATCAAAAAACACATGCAGTCCATTTTATACACTTTTGGCATAAACCCAGTAACTTTATGTGATGTTACTGTTGCAAACCAAACAAAATATCAAAAAGAGGGCAATTTGTTCAGAGTGCATGTTTGTAGCTGAGAAAAATAAAAGAGAGAAGCTGTTATTTCATCGAATTGTAGAATCATTACAGTTGGAGAAGACTTTTAAGGATAGATTCCACCGGTGAGGCCTTGCTCTGCTGGCTACGGTGTTGAAACTATCTCCCTATTCCTGAGCAAGCAGCTAGTCTTGCTCTGCCCTGACATTAGACACCTAAATATCACCATTATGACTGTCATAATTTGAACAAATAAGGTCAGTAACGCCTATGCAGTTATTTCCCAAAACCACCATAGACACCTGGAAAAAGTCAATAGAGACAGTGTTCTTTGTCTTAAATTTTGCTGAACAGTTTTTAGCTCATTCGAATTCTCTCTCCTTTGAGAACTTCTCATACCCTCCTAGATTCTTGCAGACTGAATGCTTTCTTCTACAATGCTCTGAAGGAAAAGAACACTGCTGGCACATACAGAAATAAGTTCAGTCTACTGAATTCTGTCATGACACTACCACAGAGGCTCACAAAGTCAAACTATTCTTTTTCCAGTTCTTCAGTAACATCAGTCAACATTTGTCCAGGAAGTTGAAAAAAGAAACTTAGCCTTGGCATATATGAACATTGTGTACGAGACAAAGAGAAAGAGCAAAAAAAAAAAGGAGATTTTTTTTTTTCAACAACAAAGAATAAACACACAATAACAACAGACATTGTTTCCCATATGCTGAGGTAATCTTAGTAGATAGTTGATGAACAACTGGATTACTTCTAAGTTTCATCAGTGGAGTAGTTTTTGGGAACAGCCACTAAAATATTAGCAAGATAACACAGGAAGACTTCCACTGTCAAGCTGTATTTTCAAGCTGTATATTTCTCCCTGCACATTACATATATTTTTAAGAAAAACATTCAATGAATAAAAAATATATTCAGACTTTCCAAAACCACCAATTTTGGAAATCCTGAAATAAATAGTCAAGCATATACTCTGAGCAAGTCTATGTTGCATACACAAGAATCTTATGTCTCTGCTGATAGACCCACAGCATTTACAGATTTGCATATTACACAGTTTAACGTACAGCTATCTAAAGAACTTCTGTGTTGGACAAATGATGGCAGATAGAAGAATGGGAATTTAAGCATAAGAACATAATTATAATGAGCTTAGAGGAAAGCTGAAATGTAGAAGAAATGCAAATAACATTAATCTTACAACAAATTCAAGCTAGGAGCAAATGAAATGCAAAACCAAGAACTTGTAAAACAAATATGGGACTGGAAGGTCTTGTGGTAAGGTGGGGCAGACAACACTATCGACCTAAATTTTAAGTACTGTGAAAATATATGAGACAATGTGAGCCCTTTGAACCTTCTCTAAATGGCACTGATGAATGTTAACAGGCAGCTTTGGTTAAGCACAGGAATGTTCAGATGTTTCAGATAGAGCCGGGTTTAGCACCTTGTACATTCACAGCCTCATTTGCTACTCACAAGCTTCCCTCAGCAGTCAAATCCTTATAAACAGAGTGGTAGCCAACACAAAGGAATCTTAATGCTGAGTTCTTACAAGTATAATTTAATTTAGGTAGTGAAGGGAATGAATATCCCTAACAACTACATATATGCTTGTCAGATTATGGGGCCACAGAAATGAGATACAATAAGCATAAACCAGACAGGCCTGATTGGATGCAAGAGGACTTGGCTTGAAAACATATATGCAATAAATCCAGTATATGTAGGATGCTCACGTTGTCCCTCAGGCTGACTTACTGGCAGTGAGCAGTGCTTAAAGTACATGTGCAAGGGATTGTTTAGGAATACTCCAAGAAAAACAATGTTGATATGCCCACTGTGAAAAGAGTAAGAGAGACGTTGAAAAGAAACACTTCTCAGAAACCATCCTATTATGAAGACTAAAAAAGCAGCACAGACACATAAGTTCCTCATAACATAGTCCAGATTCAAGTTATTTCTCAAGATTCATGAGTTTAAGAGTGAAATCAACCTAGGAGAGAGGTTGAAAAGAAACACTTCTCAGGAACCATCCTGTTATGAAGACTGAAAAGCAGCACAGACACAGCAGTTCCTCGTTAACATAGTCCAGATTCAAATTATTTCTCAAGATTCACGAGTTTAAGAGTGAAATCAAGCTAGCTGCTCTCTAAAATTCCAGACCCTTAATAAAAATGGAAAAGAAAAAAGTCTGTTATAAAATATTAAGAGGGACTTTAGTCATGGAACATACTGAAAAGCACGCTAATGTTTTGCATTAAACAAGTACTACTTTTAAATGTGACTGTTTCCATGTTAAAAACATGCAGCAGTGATGGTGACACTTACATCAAGGTGGGAAGAAGAAAAATGCAAAAAGGGTAGAAATAATAAAATGAAAGACGAACCTATTTAAATAATTATTTTAAAGGAGGACGGTAAAAGGAAAGAGCTTTTCTGAAGTTATTTAAAGACTATAGTATAAGAAAGAGAATTATGAAACACAGACCATTTTTGTTCAATTTTCTCATAAGAAACTCAAATCCTGGTATGTACATAACAAACCATGATGGTTGGACAGGCACTGAATTTATGTATTATGTGTGCTTTAAAAGAGAAAATTCAAACAGGGGTTTTCATTGTTTCATTTGATGTTCACTGTAATGACCAACTGATATGTCAGAGAAACAATATCTTAATGCTTGAGTGCTTCCCACATTTATAGGGTCAGAAATAACAATAAGCCAAATCAAAGACATTTCCGTTGCTGGGATTTGAATCAGGCCCAACATACGTCATTAGAGATCCTACAAAGTCTTTGCCAAACCCACAAAGGACTGGAGTAATTCCATAGCTCCATTCTGACATTTCTGAGGTTAAGCAATGGCTTACTATCAGCTGAATATCATGCAGATTAGCAGTACAGTGGCTTGTCACAGTGGCTTTCACAATAAATAAAACACCTGTAAAGACACCAAATTAATTGACATTGGAGTACTCAAAATTAAGTTATTTTTAGTTCTATTGCTTGTGACTTTAAGCCTATGTACATTCTCACAATATTTGCCTGATTTTACTACAGCTAAGCTCCCTGAACTTGCTCATGGCCCAGTTGCACAATGCACCAGTGTGGGTTCACAGAAAAGGACAGAAAGTATCAGCTCAGGGAAGAAAGGGTGGAAAAGGATTGCAATATCCCCACCTTATACTCTGCCAGAGGAGAGACCCAAAAAACAAACCAATAGAAATAAACAAGGCAGACTAGCCTTTTAGAGAATAATTTTATTCTCATTTTTTCAGATTAATTTAGTAACTCCACAAAGTGAGTGGAAGAGGCACAGAAAATACAGTGTCTGACTCCATTCTTGCTTATCTTGTTAGGAGCACAAGTTAAACTTGATGTAAATAGGTGTTAGAGCACTTAGGACATGACACCATATACAGATACGTGAACTGGCTCCAGGCAGGCTAGCACATACACAGAGAACTGGATTCAGTGCCCTGAGTGCTTTCTACCAGGGTTGTAATCACATCCCTTTAGCCTTTCAGCTTAGATGTGTACAAAGGCATTATTATTGCTATACAGAATGTACCTTACCTGACAGGGTCTTAGAGCCAGCTTGTTCTTTTCTTGTTGATGACTGAGAGTCAGTGTACAGGCTCACCTGGCAGTCTGTCTTTTCAAACTGATGAACCTCCAGTTTAGAATGGAAATTCTTCTTGTTAGTCCCTAAGGCAAAAAGAATGAAAGAACTGATGCTCCTTAACTCTAAACAGTCTCAAAGCTGGTACATAGTCTCAGCTCATTCTCTAGCCAACTCTACAGCCAGCAGTCCCTGTGGCAAAGTGTACCATTCATTCTGAGAGAGATCTCTGGTCAGTGAGATGCATCTTCTTCTTGCAGTGCAGGAAGAAGCAATCTGATTCTTGCAGAATTTCACAACCTAATTTAGGCAAGACTTGCATCTTAGATTCAGCATCTAGTTTTGAGGCAGATGATTTTTGGTTAGATGAATGTAATCTTTCTTATCATGGTACTTCTTGTGATAAAAAATTGAATACACCAAAATGAAATGATTCAATACTTCCTTGAGAACACTGGAGGGAGCTCACAGAAAGAGACAGGAAAAAAAGAGAAATAGTGGCAAGAAAGAGAAGTTGTTCCAGTTGAGTGAAAAGCTATGTGAATATTTACACCTATAGATTGGGCTTAATTTCATTCCATGAACAAAGGTAGGAAAGAGGTATTTTTGTTTATAATAGATGCTGGTAAGTTTCTTTGTGTTTGTATCCTGGCATCACTGTAACTTTCTATTTTGAACATGTATACTTAGAACACATACATATCAGGCCCTTTCTTTTTCATTTGAATTGGTGTTTATTTGAGTTCTCTTGTTTCTGTTCACTTGGCTTCATCCTATGCAGTCTGATATTTAATCTAAAGTGAGGGAGAGGGACTTGGGCAAACTGTAGTTATACATCCCCTAGGAAAATATCATCATCTTCAGTGAACACAATATAATGAGGAGGTGTCCCATTACATAATTGAGAAGGCATTGTCTTTTATATGCATTCTGGGTCACTTTTCACACTAAATTAATCTTAATAAGCATCTGCTTTCAGTAAAGAGAGCTTTGTGATATTTCAGCCATGACCTCTCTGGAAGTCCAAATTATTTCACTTTATGTTTCAGACTGGAGTATTCTTTTGAAATGTTTGCCTTTACTATATGATAATCAGCGTGTTAACAAGAGCTGATTAATCCCACCAGTCTAACACTGATACCATGGCTCTCATGCTCTTTTCTCAATAACCTCATGACTGCAAAATCACTGGCTTCTTAAATGAATGCAGGGCAATCCTACAGATTGTGTTCTACAGGAGGTCAAACTTGATGATCATAGTGTTCCCCTCTGGTGTATAATCTATGAATCTGTAACTAAATCTGGAAGAAATACAAATAACTACACCATAGCAGTAACTGAAGAAATAAAACTAGCTGCTTTTGAGACAGAGCTTGATACATTTCTGAAAAAGATTATATGAACTGGTTGCCTGCAATAGCTGGTGCATGCACTAAGTGACCCTGCATACATTTCCAGAGGCATTTTACTGTGTTTCAATTACTTATCAGCTTGCTCTTGTTTATAATATTTATTATGAGTTTAAAACAGTTTTTGATACAGTTACTAGGATAACAAATTAAAGATGGATTTTAGCTTTATAAAGAAAGGCTCTCTTTCATTTCAGATGACAGACTGAATTGAGGCCTATGAATAATGCTTGTGTTGACCTGCCAGAATATGTCTTAGCAGCCATGAATTCTCAAATACCCAGGCTGAGCTTATTCATTTTGGAGTCAACAGGAAGGAAGGCAAAACAGCCCAGTGCTGAACCAGGCTGCATTTTAACATAATAATGATCGTATACCGTGTTTTCTTTAAAAAATGAGACTCAGCAAAAGCCACATTTGATTTGGTGAGTCTGACCTTTGCTATATAATCTGTTTTAAAATATACTACTGTACAACAGGTGTTAAAGAAAATATTCAAAATTTGCTGCAGAGTTCCACAGTTACAGCTCTCTCCTGCCCTAGTAGTTTGTGAGACTTGACAGAGTTGCAACTCAGGGAAGAACTGAACTGGATGAATATGGGAAATGGTGACACTTCCAAGCAAAGCAGGAGGTGGGTTTCGTAATTTATTCAGTAACACACTAAGGATCTGGTCCCATTAAAATCATTGCTAAAATTCAGACTGGCTCAGAGGGAATAAGTACAGAGTTAAAGCTTTTAAAAGCAAGCTTTTTACTTACTCAAGAGGTATGTCTAAGGTGAGACAAAAGGAGATTCCCATTCCTGTTTGTCATTACCACTTTCATGGCACTTTTTAATAGGATTGGGATTGGGGAAAGAATTATACACCATCATGTTTTGGCCAAATTTAATCTCCAGTAACTATTTTAAACCACCTTAATTTCCTCCTGTACTTTCCATTATTTATAGTGTTGCTAGGTTTTACTAACCCTGCTGTGTTTTGCTCAAGATGTACTTGCCTTCCATTGGCAGGTGGCTAGCTCCTGGTATACTTTGCTACCTTGTGGAAAGATTTTTGGAATTTTGTAGGTATTTGTGAAACACTTAGCGCTACCTGTTTGAAAAATAACTTGGAGATGTTGGTTTAAACTCATAATCACTCTCAAACTCAATATGTAAACCAAAAGCTTAAAGCAAGGGCGTACTTACTTTGCATTCTTTTGTAAGCTTTCCAATCTTTTTCTCTTTTGCTCTTGTCTCTCTCTGACATGAAGTTAGAGTATTTCATAATTAAACATAAGGTATTTCTTTATTAAAGGTTTATATTTATTGTATTGTTTGTATTTCTTTGATTGCTTATTGGCAAATCCTCAGGAGGTTTCTTATGTAGTACAAGAAGCAAATGCACACAGACTTGGGGTGCAGTTACATGTCTCTTAAAGGTGGTGCTGAAAGACCCATGCTGCCTGTTGCTGGCCCTGGCAGCCTATGCCTGTGTGCTGTCATTACCATTTGTGTGGCTGCCCAGTCAACCAGATCTCCTTGCTTTTTCTGTAGGCTTATATTTCCATCAGATTGGCTTGCATATGGCTGTGAATGCCAGCATATTTAATGCGGTGAGAGTGCAACTGGTAGGTAAGGATTTCCTTTTTCAGCAATGACCCCATGTAACAATGACATAAACTGATGGAGAAGCCACGCCTATGATTTTTAAAGATCACTGGTGATTATGACTACCTCTATTTATGGGGATCTAATTTGAGATATTTTTAGCATATGTGAAATTCAAAAAGCCTTTGATAACCGTTTGCCTTTGAACTGCTCAAATTCAATTAAAATATAAATAATTTCTAAAATCATTACTAAAATTCTCTTTCTTAGGGCTTTATATCTAGGGAAATTTTTCAGACAGGTTGTTTCCATACAGAGTTGAGCATCAAACCCCTTATTATCATCATGAGATGAAATTATAAAAATGGAAGTTATCAAAATAACAGTAAATGCAACTCCTAAAGTTAGTATCAACTGAGAGGATTTCAAAGACACAGTAAAAGTCCTGTTTATTCCTTTTTTTTTTTTTAAATAATTACCCAATTCCTTGCAGTGCATCACTTGGATTTTACCAACTCTACCTACAATTTTGAATCGAGGTTACTTGAGTGGGTATCAGCTAACATGTGTCACTAGACACAGTTATTCAATTCATTGTCCCCTTTCATTTGCAATCCACAGTTGCCTGCAACATACATGCTTAAACTTGCAACCGTAATTCAAATGTCAACACATTTCCATTAACTAATTACAAATTATCAACTTCAGTTCTATAGGTCTTTCCACAGGTAAGTTTTCCCTTTGTCCAACACACTTTAGAGCTCAGATGGAAATTTTGAATGGGATTATAAGTGATATGTAATGATAGCAATATTTTGTGCTTGAAAGGGCATTTTTAGACTTGCATGCTTATAAGTATATTTGTATTTAACTAAATTAGCATGAAGCTATGGTGATTTTAAAAATGTTAAGTAACTTTAGTCTCTAAAAAATAACTTTAATTATATGAACTATAAAGGTGATAGTTAAAGAGTATTTTAAAGGAGTATTATCTGTGAGAGAAATAGAACTGTAGGTTAGAATTTGCTTTGGAGAAGAATATTACTTTAGTATGGTTGAGGTGGCCTTTCTCAGCAAATTCCTCAGGGAAGAAGGAAGGCAAAGTGCCTCCACAGCTGAAAACACTTTCCAAAAGGTCTGTGGTGGCATTATTAGAGAAGTCTATTTCTCTCCAGTGCTTTGTAGGCAGAGATGAAGGGGCAGTTGGTCTATAGGGAACAGACAGCATCAATGCATGGAAAACTCTTGTGTCATTCACAGCTGCCACTGAGGGAACTCAGCAGAACCGAGTTAGCTTGGCTGCCACAAGACTGAGAGCACAGTGCTGGCAGTCATATGTGTTTTCAGCTTTGTGAATTCAGGAACCTTAGGTATCCCATGTGATCAACAGTAGGCTACGACTACTGGTGGACATGTGTCTCTCAAGCTCACTTAACAAATTCAGGAAACTATCTTCTTTCTCATGGTCTTTACCAAAAGAACTAAACTAATTTCTTACAGCTTCAGATAGTGTTAGGTTGGGCTAATTACTATTAATTGTAGCAGGCAGTTTCAAGACACAGGTTACCATATCAACATACAGCACATATTACCAGACATCGCTTACTAGAGAACATTGCCTTGAAACTCTAATACAGTCAGCTCTAAAACCTTTTCCACTGGCCTTTCTGTTCTATTCATACATCAGCTACAAAAAAAACATAAAAGGCTATCTTTTCTGTCCATTCCTATCATAAAGATTGGACTTTTCTCACTAACTTGAAGCTAGGAAGTAAGACAGATGTAAAGCTAGTAAAAAAATATGTAAATGTGATTGGTTTTATCTGAAGGAGGATTCATTTCATTTTTTTTTTTTTCTTTTTAAATGCAGCAATACTCTTGTTTTCATTTCAAAGGGTTAGTTTGCTTTTATGACAATTCCTCCTTCTCATTTGGTTTATCACAATAATTCCTGATTTGCATGACAGGTTTTACAAGCAAAATATTTGACTACAAAACAGTAAAACCTTTGACATCTTCTTATTAAAACAGTGTCTAGTCCTGAAACCACTTGTTCAGTTTTTTCCCTACCTTTCTGTCCCTGATTCAAAGTGAATCACTGAAAACTAGTGCTAAGAAAGTGAATACAGATTTTAGTGTTTGTCTCAAAACTAGTTTTAAATTGTTACATCCAAATTGCTAAACATGCTAACTAGTTCACTTATACACGTTCATATATTTCATTTATACTTTGAAATCAAATTGTCAAAATTGAGCTAAATTGATAGAGGACTAAAATCCTTTTATATTGAGTCATATTAGCACAAACATGATCATAGCCTGTTTGTTCACACTTGACTAAATTTATGACATCTTAACTATTTTTAAAAGAAAATGTCCTTATGATAATACAGCAGCATCCAGATGAAGAGATTATAACAACCGAATCTGTCTTTTTGTATGTGTGACTGTTTGTTTGTTTGTTTCTGGGTTTTCTTTTCAAATTATTGATTTCGTGAAATTATTGGGTGCAAAAATTGAGTAGAGATCAGACCTCTAGATCATGCTCTTATTAGCAAACCAAACACCGGTTTTGTTTTTGTTGCTGACGCTGTTTGTTTTCATTGCTGTCTGAATGAGCCTTTTATGGTCTCTGCCTTTGCCTGGCTGACTGCACCCGATTGTATTTAATTACATTTGCCTAGTAGTTTTAGCTGGATCCCCGGCCATTACCTATCAAGTCCAATCACTATTATTTAAATCCAATGACTCAGAATCAGAGAATTTATCTTTTACACAGTTATTGCCTAAACATCCAGCATAAACACGCAGAGATCTGGAGGACTTGTTCTGACTGTGCTGATTAAAGGCAAAGAGCAAGATGGATGGAGTCAGTTGTGATCAGCAGGCTACAGCGTCCCGCTGTGCTCCAGTCTCTGCCATTGTGCTGGGCTCTGGGTACCAGACTTGCCATGGTCCTCTCAGGTCTAAAAGGAAAGCTGGCTTTGTTTGCCTGTAAGCATCTGCAAACTGTTCTGACACATGATCTACCCTCTCAGCAAGGCCACTCATTAGGCTGATTATCACTTCAAAGTTTGTATTATCATCCATCTCTAAAGGCAATTAGGAATGGGTGGCTTTGAGTATCAGACACTGGGTGACACTAAGTGACTCATCTTTATTGATTCTTTTGTGAGCAGAGACAGTGATTGAGATGATAGGATTGCAGCCTACCTGCCCCTTTGACTGGTAAATACTGAAGAAAAACGGTGTGTAATTAACTGACAGTTAATATAGGTTCTGTTTAGTGTTCAGAAAGCACAATAGTGGAAACTGCCCAAAAGGAACAAAGTAATGAAACTCCTTTGACAAGTTAAACTCTAAAGCCAACTGTGTAATTATCTGACAGTTAAAGGGGGGAGGGGAGGACTTGGTTCAGTATTTATGAGACCAAAGGAATTCCTGCGCCTGAACAATGGGGACAGTTACTGACAATAATCATAACAGTTACACAAAATATTTGTTTGTGCAAGTCTGCTTTTCAAGCCAGTAAGCCTGGTTTCAGGGTCAGAGGCAGCCCCGCCGCTCAGCCGCGGTGTCAGGCCTGCCCTCCTCCCTCCCAGCGGCCGTGCTGCGGGCAGGGCCGTGCAGCGGGCAGGGCAGCGCTGCGGGCAGGACCGTGCTGCGGGCAGGGCAGCGCTGCGGGCAGGGCCGTGCTGCGGGCAGGGCAGCGCTGCGGGCAGGACTGTGCTGCGGGCAGGGCAGCGCTGCGGGCAGGGCCGTGCAGCGGGCAGGACCGTGCTGCGGGCAGGGCAGCGCTGCCAGCCCCCGGCGCTGCGGGCCCCTACGCAGCCTTCACCAAGGTGCCCTTGAGACTGGCACACAAAAGCTGCGTGTCGCTTCATCAAAACTCGGTCTGCCCAGGCAATATTCACGTGTAGTGCTGTCCTACTAACAATCTGCACTTTCCCAGTGTGGTTATAAATATCCCTTTTTACGTAGTGACACGAGCCCTCTGCCAGAATAAGTCGGTCAACGCTGAGGTAGTTCAGAGGCACACTTACTGATCCCTCCCGGCAACACAATCAGCCATTCTCTATGTACACGCTCTCCCACAATGCAATATCCCCTGTAGGAACAGCCTGTCTGGCAGCCTTGTACATGAGGATCACTGTAAAGAAGGAAGAAAAAGTCAAATTTATGTTTGAATGTGAACCATACTATTTTGATCGAGTCATTTTCTCCTCGAGGGTGCTAAGGAGAGAGCTATTGACTTTTAAAGCTCACAAAGAAGAAGTCTTATTACTGAAGTGATCCTTCTGGTAGGTATCGACGTCCAAAAGAGATGATCAGGATGTGGTGTTGGAAATGTCAAGCCACAAACTATCATGCAGTTTCAGAGGAGGCCCTTTCAAAGTCCTCAGGGTGGCATTTTGTGGACTGACGGTTGCTCATTGGGAGCTTCTTTTTAAATTTTCTATAAATAGTGTATGTGTAAGTAATGCTTGAAGTTTCTTTGAGAAATGAGGTTCTCAAAGCACCTGGCAGACTACATAAGCCTGAGAATGTCTCCATGCGATGGACCAAAAAAGGGAAGCATTATAAAACCCTGCAAAATCTAAAAAAAAAATATGCATATGCAGCATATAGGTGTAGACTAGGTAGCTTGTTAAAAGAACACTGCTACATGTTTTCCCTTTCTCTTGTTTCCCACTGTTATTTTCCATACTGCAGAGAGACTTTGAGGACACATAGATATGACAGCTAGGACTTTCCATTTTGAGCTGTCTCCGACATAAATAATTTCCATGCTACTAGCAGTGATCGTATCTTCTTGGGCATGCTCACAAAAGGGATGAAAATTATCTGTGGCGTTAGTGGGATTCAGGGAAGGCTCAAACAAGGAAAGAATCAGGATGAGGTAGGAGGCTGTGAAGTTAGTCATGGGAGGGAAGGTAACTTGATGGAGGAGGGGATTCAGTTGAATGATGTCATTGAATTGTCAAGCAAAATCAGTATCTTGTGGCTGTAGGAGACTAGGAAGATTCTATGGACAGAGGTCTGAGGCATGTAGAGTTTATCTTTTACTAATCATGGTAAATAGAATGTGAAAACATTGAAACAGAATATGGTATGGCTGGAAGATCTCAGGAGGTATCAGCAGAGGGCTAGTCAAGCAAAAGATAAATATTGTAGTTATACATGGTCTTTCTGAAACTGCTGCAGAAGGGGCAAATTGCATCTAGTTTAGATACTTATTCTCTCAAAAGAAAATACTGACAAGGAGAAATACAGAATATATATATAAAGAAATACATGAAATACTAAAAATTATTTAATTTCTCTAAAAGACACTTAAGACAATTCAAACTCATCCATTTAGTTGGGAGACTTTTGTCTAACATGCTTAATGAGGATCAACATTTGGAAACTGAAACCTGACTTTTTCTCTTCTTTTTTAAAAAATAATACAATTTTAGAGAATGTACCATTTGGAAGAAGTTACACAAAGGTGCAGGGTCACATGAGGGTATTACGGCTTTCCTTCTGGTTTTAAATCAACAAGTGTCTCAAGAAATAGGCCGGAATAAATGGAAGAAGGACATCATACTAAAATTATGCACTGTGTACAATGAACAGGCATGGGCTAGATGACTGTATTTTTTTACCTCTGGATTTATATTTATGAGAGAGTGAAGTAAAGAGGAGATGAGGAGAGAGTGAGAACGATGCCTATACTAACAGCTTGTGGTTGCTGCTGAAGTACAACTGATCTCCAGAATCCTGGCCCTGCTATAGTTGACCTGCTGTTCCTTTGACAAGTCACGATGTTCTGCAAGGTTTTTAATTCCCCAAATATCTTTTGATTATCTTATCTACTTGAAATAAAGTCATAAGATAGTTCTGCTTCTGAACAAAACAAAACACAGTCAAAATCTCTGATACAATTATTATTGCAAAGAAAATAGAACAACAAAGGACTTCATCATGGTTAGCTTCTCCTTTCCAAGCCACATCAGGCAGGTTTCTGAGTATTCTTGTGAGAAATATAGGATCAATTTCAAAGATCTTCACTAATACAAGAGTTAAAATTAGTCAGTATGAGAAATGCATGGTAGAACAGAAAGTATTAGCAGTCACTGGAAGAACTGTCAGCAGGCAACAGTGGGACAAAGGGAGCTATGTTAACTTTAATTGTGTTAGATTCTTTTATTCTTCCTGAGACATTTTCTTACTTTACAGTAAGAAGAGACATTTCAAATTCCCATGAGCTAAAGAATTTCTTTTTAACATGCCACCTTTTTCCAGAAAGTACACGGAAAACTGACACAAGAGGTAAAGAAAACTTCAAACATGATGTTTGCTAATTCATTTTGACCTCCACTACTCATTTGTAAGGTCTATTCTACTTTCTCTTACTTTTACCTTCTTTCCAATTTAATCTGATCCAAACAAATTATACATGAACAGTCATTTTCATTTGGGTCTTGTTCACTGAGATACTTAGCAAACAATCAACTGATGAACAAGATAAGGACAGCAAAAGAAAGATAAGCTTTTGTTTAGACACTGGAATCAGAGATAAGGACCTAAGCAAGCCTGCAGAAACTCAGAGATCAGTGATACTATCTTTTAAGCTGTGGCACTATGGTCGCTTCCATTGTATTTATTTGCTGTACATACTTGTAACATTTAATTGACAAATAATTTTAATGTACACAATCTAAATGTTTTGATTGTTATTTTTTTTGTGATTTGTTGTTGTTGTTCTTGGTTGAAATTGAGAGATGCAGTCAGAAAAGTATATTATTTGCATGATTTTAGTCTGGAAAAAGCAAGGGAAAATATTTAAAAATAATCACCTGAACTGACAGGAAAAGAGGAAACAGAAAAAAGAAAAGTGAAAGTTATAACACAGGCCTCCCTTTTCTCATTAGGGCTTAGTTTCATTAGTAATGTTAAAGAACTGGTACCATGACTATAAATGTAGTACCATCACCACAAGAGATATGCTTTGCTTTTAAGCCGAGTATTTCAAAGCACTTTATGAACATTAGCAAAATAAACCTCAGATTTCCCGAAGACTAGGTAGGAAAGATAAAGCCCTCCTCACAGCGAGGTAAACTGAGTTCCAAAGTGATCAGGTGACTGGCCTGAGGTGAAGCAGCAGGTCCAACAGGGTGGAGAGTGGAAACCTGACCTCTTGACACATGCCTCTATTCCCAAACCACAGGACCTGTGTTGCTTCTGTAATCATGGATCTAAATTAATAGTCTCTAGATGAAATCTGTAGAAAGTTGCAGTCTTTGAAGGTATTTATTTGGCACCTTTCCCTAGCACTGCAGCCACACCATTACTTTAGAAAAGCATGCATCCATTCAAAATACACTGGAAACTATAACAATTCTTTTATTTGGGGAGAAAAAAAAACAACCCATGTGTACAATCAGAATACAACCAAATATTTAACTTGATGAATGAACCAAAAATTTAATTTGGTGAATATGAACTTTACTAGCAAGTTTTGCTGAGAAAATATATTCAAATGTTGTTCCATTGAACATTTATACCATATATATTCACTTACAACTTTGCTGGGGTATGTCTATTGTTTTATATATATGTCCTCAAGTGTTATTTAAATATGGAGCTAAAGATTTTTTTTTGTAAGTCTAAGGAACTTGAAACTTGTGCCTATAGTTTCTCCATGTCAGAGAAATAGGCTTTTTGTGATTTTTTTTTGGTTGGGATGGCTTTGTGTATCTGAGGAGACTTTAGTTTGTGTCACACAGAGCTTTAAACCACCAGTTACATAGTCATTACTGTGCAATGAGAAAACTGAGACTTCCTACAGATGATCTAAAGAGCGGATGGATATACATGCCAAGAACTGCACTGATTGAAGACTTATGCTGACTGCAACCACTTCACAATTAATGCGACACTCCCAGCCAAGACACTGTCTGTGGATACAGGTGTTCACATGCTTTTTAAAGAGCTATGAAAACAGATGTGCTTGTCTGCTCTCATACCTGTTCAGAAGATCAAAGCAGAAGCAGACATAAAAATTTCCGAGTGTTTGTGCAACAATATTCAAGGATGGTAATGTAAAATTTGTCTGCTAGGGAGCAGATTGAGGTAACTGATCAATATAACACAAAACCAGAGAAACGAGGATAAGGAGAAGTTTGAGGCATCTTGAGGGGAATAAGATATGAATTTAATGCAGAAACTTACGAAAGGATTCAAGGTGCCTGTGATGGATACCATGGTTAATACAGTGGGCAACAACCACAGATGCAGTGTTTTGAATGGGCAGATGTTATGTAGAACAAACTGGCACAGTTGGGGACAGGAAAGGAGGGGAAAGAGAAGCAACTGAATGTTAAATAAGCCAAATATCAAGCAAAGAGGTGAAAGGAAATGTGAGCCACCAGAAGAAGTTATGCTGTGGAAATGTAAGGGAGAAAGCAGTAATGCATTTTGTTTGTAGTTTGGGTGTTTGGAATGAAGGACAGGGATGAAGTGAGGAAGAAATGAGATTTTAAAGGAAAGAGAAGAATTCTTAAATCAGACATGGATCTGGTTCCAGGTTTCAAACATCCTCTACTCTGGAGTTTTGGCTTAGCTCACAAAGGGAGGAGCCAATCAAGACAGGGTTCAGATTTCAGTCACACTACAGATGCAAAGTTTTGGTTTGACACTATCTTAAAAATATCCCTCATATAAGCCAACTTGGAGTTAGGTCCATATAGAGGCCAAAATATAGAGTATTATGGTGATTGATATTTGTTTGGGAGTCAAATTTGTTCTGCATGAAAAAGCCAGGGAAAGGGTTCCTCTTCTCTGATTCACTGAACAGAAGGTAATTGAAAGATCTCTTTATGGCAGGATTTACGACCTCTGAGCCTCAGTCGTTTTGAGCTAAATAATAATGCATTTGCATCCTAAGTGTATCTAATTTGAATTTCACTTCCTGCCTAAACACTTTGAAAAGATGCATGCCTTGAGGTGTCTGCCTGAATAAAATTCCTGTGGAATTGAGGCTAACAAATAAAGTATGTCTTGGTAAGTTAGAATCTGCTCTGCCCTGGAGAATAGCTCCCCTGATAAACTGTCTGATTTATAATGACAACTGCTCCCACTGTTGTATACAAGTATACCTTACAGTAATGGGGAATTAAAGAGGCTTTCATGTGAACCAAATATTTAGCTTTGAAGTCAGTGGGAGCTGAGAGAGACCAGCACCTCACAGGATTAGTCCCTTGGGAATTAACCTTTTCACCTTACTATAGAGGAAGGATAAAATTTTAAGACGGGATTTTAATGGTGTGAGTGCACTGCGTAATAGGAAGGATGAGAATTCCTAACAGTGAGTTTCCTACTATGTAACAAACACTGGGGTCATTCTATGAGACTACATGACTTTCTCAGCATCTTGTCTCCACAAAGACTTACACAGAATTAGTTTTCATAGAGAATATAACCTGTGATCCTTTGTCAGAATCTTTATCATGTAACACCCTCAAAAAGGGTCTTTATGTTTGAAGTTGCTTTGTTAACTAACTCATCAGCACCATATCAATTGTGCAAAAGCAGTAACAGTTTTAATGCTTTCCTATGAGACTTTCCATCTGCTTTTCGCCTTCTGTTCACTGTTTGAATTAACAAAAGTGACCATGGAAATCTAACTCATTCTGCGGTTTCTTGGTCACAAGTTTTTTTTCCCAGGTATTCTTTTGTTGATGATGATATTAAAAGTGACTTTTAAATTGGCTATTGAGAAACAAACAGAATCTGCCACTGAGGGAAAAGACAAACTGCTCATAATTAGTTCTGGCAGCTGGAGGATGGCACTCCTGCTGTTTCTGCTGCTGGCACTGTAAAGTACATCATGTCACAATGCATGAATTATCCGAGGTCAGCTCTTCAACACACCCAAATTGCTTCCAATTATTAATTAATTAGTATCATTATGGGACTGCCTTAAGGGCCCTATCACTCCCTTTGAAACAAATAAAGTGACTAAGAAAGAAAAGGAGGAAGAAGTGATTAGTGATGAGTAGAAAAGCTAATTCTAAAGACAACCTCATATGGGCCTACTCTTGCAAGATACTTAATACTTCCCAACTGATCTGGAATGCTCTCCTTATGATTTCCAAATGTATTTGAGTTATATGGGAATATAAATCACCTGTTGCACGTTAATGTATTTTCCACGAGTAAAAGTTTGCTGTCTAAACATTACTGTCCAGTTTTATTGTTTTTTATTTTATCTTTCTTCACCTGTATTCCTCTGAAGGCTTAATCTACAATACTTTAGGAGCTGTATCTCAGAAGATGTGTAGTTATAATGCTAAATAGCTCTATAGCTAACATTTTATCATCTTTCCTCTGAAATGAACTGAAAAAACTTCATACTGCAAATCTTCCCATACCATTAAAAAGTTAAATTATTTAGTATGGGGTTTAAAAGAACAAACACAATGAGAGAGGACAAAAGATGTGGTTTATAAGCTGGTGATTACAGGTTAATAATAAGTGAGATAGTTTCTATTTACGGAAAACCCCTCTATCGGCATATACTGCAGTCATTCTAAACATGCACAAGTTAACACATATGTAATGCACTTGTCCACTGTGGTGATATCTGATTGTGCAGAATAAAGGATATCCATAGTTTTTCAGATTGTGATAGCTTAGAATCATCCAAGTTTTCCAAGTTTTCTAGTAATTCTAGATGATGATGTCTGAAAATATAGTGAGTAGGGTGGTATGGGACCAGAGAAAACACAGAGACTCTGGCTCTGTGCTGGTTGTATGCTCCCTTTCTACACAAAGGTACATCTGATGAAAGTGTCTCATCGATTGATGCAAAAAGGAGAAAAACATATTTGATTGATGGACATTTATGTAGTAGATAGTTCTTTAGCTCAAGTAGGAAGTAAATGTATTTTTAGGGGATAAACACCTGGATTTTGTCCTGAAAGTATTTTGCAGTCTAAGAGACAAGAAACGGGCACTTGTAACTGTTACATTTTTTATAGATCATTCAACACTGGAATATCAGAGGAACAGAGTTTCAGAAAAACACAGCACTCACCTAGACAGGTAAGTGACATTTACATTTCAACAGTGCTTGGCACACAGCAGATCCCAGGGTAGAGCTTATGAGAAGGGATTTTGTTCTGCCAAGCAGTGCTGAAATCTTGAAGATTAACCACTTATTCTGGTGCAAAAAAAGTTCACGTCTTCCTAAAACACTTCCTAAAGACCTCAATCCTGCATGTGGGAATAGGTAATTAAGAAATTAAAGCAATTCAGCAGGTGACTGTAATCTCTGCTTTGAAGTCTGCTTCTTGAATGTTTTGCCGCAAACAATGGCAAGTCCATGCTGTTCTGCCTTAAATATTTTCCAGAAAAGTTTCTTGGAAATAGGATAGTATAAATAAGGCAAAAGTGATATAAATCATGGACATTCATTATTGTTTCAAAACAGCTGTCTCTGGGAGGCTTTTAAAAATGTATTGCCACTATTATATGTAATTGCTGTAATTGTATTTTGGGTCCATAACCTTGTAAGGAGGTTTTTCAACACATTCTCTTTCTCCAAACACATTGCAATCATGACGGGTATAATCATAAGCAAAGAAGGTCAAAAGAAGAAAGGAGGAGGGAGTTCTGGAAAGAATACTTTCAAAAAGGAATTTTCCAAGTGAGAAAAAAACATTCCTTGTGTGGATACCACTTCCCTGAAAATTGAGTTGTTTTGTTAGGTATTTAACAAAATGTGTCTGTCCTCATGCACACAATTCTGAAAATTTCAGCCTCAGCCCAATTTATTACACTCTACTCCCAAATCTACCTCCTGTGTTGATTTATACTTTAACAATTTAACATTAATGTTGTACTTGCTTAGAAAGGGTAGTGAGAATTGAATAATGACTTCAGCATATGGTCTGCAGAAGATGGCAAGTTAAATAGCCTAATGTATAATTTTGCCATTCTTCTCTCTAGTATGCTGGGTTTGCTTTTCCAGTTTTCAATTTAATTATTATTCAGTCATGATTGCCCTCTAGGATGCCTTTCCAGGGAGCAGTTAAGTTTGCAAATGCGTAGTTTGACCTGACTGTTGAGAATTATTTTCACCTGAGACATTTCATTACAAAAAAAATCCCACTGACTGTAGCTACCTACAGTCTTAAGAAACATCTTTTCTAATAAATTATTTAATTACTGGAAAGAACATATATTTTCTGTCCTGACTTCTGAAATATACATATGAGCAGTTCAGAAGTAGTATCTTCCATCAACAAAATTTCACTGATACTGATTCCTATGTATGTACTAGACAAAAATGAGTAGATGATTCTGATGAATGGTCGCAACTACAATGTCAGCACAGAATTCTTAAGTAACCTTCATGAACAGGCAAGATTTTCCACTTATGAGCTAGATCTGATCTCCAGTGTGCTGATGTGAAGTAGTGGAAGAAGGAAGAGAGTTGTGCTCAATCGGGCAAGGTCTAGTTGGAGGCCTGTGTCTAGTGGAGTCCCTCGGGGGTCAGTGCTGGGACGAGTACTATTCAATATATCCATTAATGATCTTGATGAGGGAACAGAGAATACGGTCAGCAAGTTTGCTGATGATACTAAACTGGGGGAAGTGGCTGACACACCAGAGGCTGTGCTGCCTTTCAACTAGACCTGGACAGGCTGGAGAGTTGGGTGGGGAGAAATCTAAGGAAATTCAACAAGGGCAAGTGTAGAATCTTGCATCTGCGAAAGAATACCCCATGTACCAGCACAGGTTGGGGAATGAACTCTTAGAGAGCTGTGTAGGGGAAAGGGACCTGGAGATCCTGGTGGGCAGCAGGAGGAGCATGAGCCAGCAATGTGTCCTTGTGGCCAAGAAGGCCAATGCCATCCTGGGCTGTATGAGAAGCGCTGTGGGCAGTAGGTCGAGACAGTTTCTCCTCTCCCTCTACTCTGCCCTCATGAGACCACATCTGGAATATTGTGTCCAGTTTTGAGTTCCTCAGTTCAAGGACAGGGAGCTGCTGTAGAGAGTTCAGCACCAAGGTGATGGAGTAGAGCATCTCCCTTGTGATGAAAGGCTGAGGGAGCTGGGGCTTTTCAGCTTGGAGGAGACTGAGGGGTAATCTCATTAACGTTTACAAATATGTAAAGGGCAGGTGTCAGGAGAATGGAGCCAGGCTCTTTTCAGTGATGTCCAATGATAGGACAAGGGGCGACAGGTACAAGCTGGAACATAAGAGGATCCAAAGAAACATAAAGAAAAAAATCTTCACTGTGAGGGTGCTGGAGCACTGGAACAGGCTGCCCAGATGGGTTGTGGAGTCTCCTTCTCTGGAGATATTAAAAACATACCTGGATGAGTTCTTATGTGACCTACTCTAAGTGGTCCTGCTTTGACAGAGGGGTTTGACTAGGTGATCTTTTAGGTCACTTCCAACCCTTAAGGTTCTGTGATTCTGTGATACATTCTTCTATCAGGTTATGCACAACACAAAGTGGTTTTCTACAAGCTTCTGTTGTCCAAAACAATATGAAAGAGAGCTTTGTTATGTTGTAACAAACACCACTAGGAAATTGGATATTTTTGTATAATTTGGATGTTCATAATAAATTGTTCTGTGTGGGATTATCATCTTGTACTTAGAGTGTAGACAACTCTATTCCTGTGGATGACGGTTCCCTGAGGTCCTGGTTGTCCACCTCTCTGAAGTAGCCATCTAATCTTTATAGTCACTTTTGGAAGATGTTTCCAGAACACTGGTGCCTTTGGACACCACTGTGATGCAGTCAAACTGCAACTCACAGTGATCGTGTTTGGATAGGCACACTCAATGCACCAGGATTTATGTCTGATTCCTTCAGATGAATAAGGAAAAGCCCTGTGACATTCCTGTGGTTTTGATGTGGCATGTCAGGCATGCTTCATCCTCTCAAGCACTGTGTACATTGTACCACAAGTAACAGATCCAGGCATGAGAAGTAACCTGCTACTGATAAGACCAATATTAGTTTCAGAGGAGACAAAGGAAGAGACACAGAAGGAAACATACTTCTCATTCTGATTTTTTTTTCCCCCTGCATCAGATGCAGTGAACTTAACACATTAGTTCTTAGCAGAATCAATATAAGGTCTGTCTTTTTTTCTCAAGAAAAGAGCGTTTGGCACAACCACCCTCAAATGAGTGGAAATTAAAAATAATGACACATTTCAGAAATAGTAACTAAGTAGGTAAGAGAACATTTTGTTTCAGATGGTTCTTTTAGCATTGCAAGAGCTGTGCCATGGGGTTTAGGGCCTCAAATTAGGTTCAATGAAGTTGGTTTTTGAAAGACCATAGGAATGGAAATATTGCCGTGATCTGTGCTCATTATAAAGGGAAATGTTTTTCATTTGAACATGCCCTTCCAGTGTAGTGAGTCCAGCTAACACTCTAGGAGTGCTTGAGAAGCAGACTACGAACCTAGACAGAAAACAGCTATAAAATCAAGTCACATGGACTACTCTGTTTTCCATTTGCATTTAACTCAAGTGGAAGGTGATAATATGATGTAATAAGAAAATTGGATTAAAAAATGTTTTGGACCTAAATCTGTCTGGCATTTGTGCCTGCTTGCACAAGCATGTACTAAAGTGTACCTTCCCCCAAATCTTCAGAGAGGCCACAGCAACTCCACAGAAGCTCATGAAACAATTTTCATGTTGCAGTCTACAGGCCAGTAGTATGCACTTTAGGGTGTGGATGGTTTTGTCTGTTACAGCTCTCTATGTAGCCTTTTTATATTAGAGTGACTTATGCTCTCGGAGAATGAGCCTGTGCATTGCCACACAAGCTTGATGGTTATCCCTACAGCTGCTCTTATCAACCATGCCTGGTGAGCTCAGTGGTCTGATGGAGATGGCCTAACATGGCACCACCACGTTGAAAGCTGCGGCTTCACTTCATTAAAACTTTTTGTACTTTTTTTTGGGTGCCTAGAGACCAAGAGAACTGGCTCATTTTCTTACCATGAAGTTGTTTCCTATCAGAAAGTGTAATTTTGTTGATCAGTCTGATTTTTTCTTTTTCAGGAGGAAATGGTTCATTGAAAGTTTTTTACAAGAAAAATATCAGGAAAATGTATTTAGTTGCAACATAAAATCCATTTTACATTAAAATGATAAATGTTTTACATCTTCTGTTAGAAAAAAAATTAAACCCTGAAAAACAGTTGGTACTAGAATTGTGGAGACTTTTCCCCCCTGTAAATACATGAATGCTATGTTGACAAGTTCCCTATAAACATATATCCTTTTCTCATTTACACTGTCACACAAAAGTCTTGGGACTGACAGCTCTTAAATCTGAAAAGGGCCCAGCAATGCAGACTCAGATAGATTTCTGAAATACCAAGAAGATGAAAAGTAACCGCATCCTGTTGAATTTCTCTGGGTAGTAGTGACACTGAGCAAAACTTTGAGAGGATGTGTCTCAATTAATTAACCTCTTTGACCAACTTCATTTTCTTTGGTGCCAGTTGCCATATGGAACCTCTAAACTCTTCCCTGACCATGGGTGGAGAATTTGCTGTGTGTGCTGCCATTGACTCAAAGGTAACTCTGTTTTTCAAAAAGATCCTCTCAGGTCCTACCCATGAACAAAATGAATCTTTCAGTCAAAATCATTACCTATTGACAGTGAAATGTAAAGTATTCTACTGATGCAGACAAACCAGAATGGCCAAAATAAGAATAAATCTGATTTTTTTTTTTTTTCTCCACAAAACCCAAACTTAATTGACTATTTTCTGAAGAAAATAAATACATAATAATGGCATGTCACCAGAGGTTTTCTTAAAGGATTTTTAAAGTCCTTGGCCTTTTCATTTGTCCCATATTTCTCTGACTGGAGATTTATCTTTAGACTAGTGTTCTGTCAGTCTTGTCCCTATCTCAGCCAAAGTGCAAAAAAATCTGTAAGTCACACAAGAGCACACCTGTTTGAGCCCTAGGGCCTGATGTCTTCCTTGCTGAAGTCAGTGAGAGCCTGTTAATTGATTTCAGTGGGAGCTGGATGAGGTCCCAGTATCGGATAGAACTGGTTGGAGAGTTCTGTGGGGATAGGGTCCAGATAAGCAGCTAAACATTTGATTCATTATCTGAACCCAACTGAATTGCCAATGCAGAAGGTTCATCCATCATTTCTTTTTGCTTCACCATTCAGAGCTCAGGGATTTACCTGCTCCCCTTTCATTGGTGAATCACATTACTAACATGCTTATTTAAAGCAATGCAGAATCAGAGCTCTCCCCAGAGTTTTTAGTAAAGTAACTTGCAATACAGTAGATAGAGGATACTTTTAAAGGAATATTGAACACATCTGACATAAAACGATCCACTGACTCTTTTCCTCTGCTTTAGCTGGACAGCCTGTGCTGTCTAATATCACCTTGTCAGTCTTGGCTGAGTATTTAAGCAAGGGACGTCAGACAATCCCTAGCCTGAATCCCTTGGAGTCTGGAAAAGTTCAGGTCAGTAACTCGTGAGTTTTTACTTGGGATTTCAGCATTTATACATAAGAGTTTTTCTAACAGAGGAAATTCTGAATTCTTTTGCTCCTTTTTTTGGTTGATAGATGAAAGAACGACTATGTTTAATGGGTACACCTTAAATTGCACTTTCAGTAAAGTATTTGCCGTTTCTATCTGTACATGTATGTTCTACTAGTGATCCAACATTTCAAGAAGCTTTATGTGTTTTAGGTCAGCTTTAACAACAACTGTATAACACATGAAGATGATGTTTCACTTCAGAGCTCAAGGGTCTTCAGGGACTGGAGACCCTGGACTCTTTTGGATTGGACAAACCAACAATCAAGTGAGGCCACAGTTCCCAGCCCCTGCCACCTTACTTTCAAAAGCATCTACGAGTAGCTCTCACACTGCAATTTCCTCCTCCATAATTTGACAATGGCAGTGTAACCATGGGACTTTTCTTTTTCTCTCTTTTCTTTCCCTGTTCTTGATGCCTCTTTCAGCTTTAAGGCTGCTACACAGTTGTCAGAAGTCTGGCTTCAATGGTCTGAAGGGAGACAGATACTGATAAATTTCCTTTTGATCTCTGCTCTGCAAAACCACTCAGTCAGAAAGAAATAGAGAGGTCTGTGTGCGTAGGAGTTGGAGGATGTGAAAGGCAAAAAGCATAACTCCCACTTCACATTGGATCTGAAAGATGAATATAAAGAGTTTTGTATACATTTTTCAAATCAAGACAATGCACTGTAAGAAAATGAAGCCAATGAGTAAAATGGGAGTAATGATACCGATCTCCTTTCTAAAGTGCTCTGAGATCAGTTGATGAAAAGGACTGTACAAGAGCTAGGTATTATTATAGTAGATCATTGCAATTACTTTCTGCAAAAAGCTTATCTTTTTGTGGCATACTCATCAGCATCAGTGTTGAAAGGTTACAGTTTATAACAACTACTTTGTTATACTATAAATGAGACTGAAAAAGGACTTTTGTGTTCATGGGGCTACAGAAATTTACACGTATCATTTGAGGATGCACATATACAGCTGCAGCAGGTGTCTTCCACTCAACTTGCTGTATCTGCCCTGATCTAAGGCTGGATGAAGACAACATGCCAGTGATCTGAACACTGTCAAGTGAGGAACGCAATATTTAAAATACAAAATGTTAATCTTGGTTATACATAAACAGTCATGAGCTTGGTCATGACAAGTCATGAACAATCTAGCAGCCATACTGTGTTAAAGAGCTTTATTTCCAGAACTCTATACTTATCTCTCAGCAAATGTAATTGTCTGAGACACTATATTGCACTAACACAGTTAACCAGCTTTCTGACTAGAGCAGGCTCGTAAGCAGCGATCTCCAAAGCACGGCAGGGCACACTCATGTTTGCTGTGTCTGTGGAGGCATGTTCAAATGTTTCTTTACTCAGTGTATCTCAGCACTGATAGAACTGATTCTCATTCATCAGAACTAACAAAGGTGGAAAATTTATGGGAGAATAAAAAAGCTGAAATTATAATATTTCAATAGGAGTACTAAAGCAGCAAAGGCCAACTCATCATGAACTAAGATCCAAGGAAAATAACTCAAAGTATTCAGATAAAATCCTGAATTGGCTTCCCTCCCACCCAGAAGCAAGACTGCCGCTGGGAGACAGGTTTTGCAGATATGGTAGGTTCAGCAGAATGTACAAACAAATTTAGAATTGAAAGTTCAAAGACAAAAGTAAGGCAAATGAAAAGTTTTTATTTTTGCCTGACAGAAATACATTATACATTATTTAATGTATCATCATGTGTTACACTTATAAGCTAGCTGGTAGTTATAATGTGCTAATAAAAAGTGACAGCAAAATACTAGCTATTGGAATGTGTGGATAAAACTAATACAGTTCTTACAAATGCTTTAACAAGGCCTGTACTACATTAATTAGAGTTTATTACAAAGTCGTGATGTGCCTTTTGTTTGTTTCACCACAAAATCACACGTAGTAACCATATAGCCACAACTGAGTCTTTCAAATGCACGCAAAGAACAAAGCCTACAGGTACATGTAGAAGTTCTGGCAGGTTTTGGAACAGAGCAGAGTGAGTGCTTTTAAACACTTTTTGTAGGAAATTTCCTGCAAAATTTCTTGATCTTATTGTATGAAAAAAAGAGTATTATTCTTACAGCTTTAAAATTTAGATGTCTCAATATAAATGTTACATTCCCAGTGATCCATGAAAAATACATTATGTTTTTGAATGAAACAGTTTTTCCAGGGGTTTCCAAAGCCAAAATACAAAAGCAGTTTTATGAACTGTTAGGATTTTACAGACATGTTGCAAAATTCATAATAAATACATCTGCACACAGTTCTTAAAAACTCAGTTTAACAGATACATTATTGGAACAGGGATGAACTTGCTGTTTATTGATAATAGTTGTAGGAGGTCCTTCAACATCTCTATGTAGGCAAGTGTTAGTTTCCAGACTTAAAACACCAATCCAAACAAAAATTGTAAAGGAGTTTTGCATAGCTTGCACATGCATGGTTATATGTGTGTGTAGAAGAGACTTCAAATTGAGAAGTAAAGCAAAGCTCAGAAACAGATTGAAGATATAAAAAGAAACAGTACTAGTATATGCCTTAGGACAAGTCTACAGAGTGTATTATAAGTTTATTATTGACTAGAGGATGTATTATTTCTGATTGCTTGAATCCTGATAGTTTCAAGAAAGCAGGAATTTCTTTCTTGGAAAGAAACCTTCTCAGAAATAAACATTAAAAAAATTTACCCCATCGGTTTCTCCTCCAATGGGAATAACCTATGAGATCTCAAAACAGAGCTAGTTGCTCAGATCAAAAAGAGTAACCATATGTTTCTCACTATCTTTAGTTACAAAGAACAGTAAATTACTGAAAAAGGCCTAAAATTTAAACAATTCCAATAAAAAGAAGAATTTGGTTTATTAACATTTGTATGCATTTAGATGCAGCTAAAATTCAGTTAAGCCTTGAAGGTTTGACTGTTATTATTGAAATGAAGTGATGCCTTAGTCACGGACTGAGATCCTACCATGGGAAGAGTTCTGTGAAGAATGGATATAAACCACAGTCTTTCTTAAAAGTCATCTCAAGATAAGACAAAGGAACAAATTCACAAAAATGAGTACAACTAGGCAATGTCAGGTTAATTTAGTAAAAGTAATGATTAGTAAAGCTTGCTACAGATAGTTGTTTGATTATACACAGACATCAACAAAAAAGGTGACTGTGAAGAAGCCATGTCCTGTCGATGTCTGTGGATAGTTCTTCCTAAGCATAATGGACAAAGTGGGAAAAGGAATGAAGGCCCTTGTTTTTTAAATTATTCTATGTGTATAAACTGCTGCGAGCACCGTCATGTTCTTGCTAATATCTGTGACCCATCATTTGAAAATCAATGAGAAATATCGACCAGAACAAGGATATGTGGTTTAAAGGTTTGAAAAGACTTTGGCACCAGGTGATATTCTATGGTGGAACCAGAGGAGATAAACTTAATTTTTCATTCAGTGAATTTTTAAAGTAAAAAGCAAATAGGACAATTGCTGGAGAGACAAGGGTGAGGAGGTGAATATGGGATAGAAACAGGATTATCTTGAAAGGGGAAAGTGGCATAAGCTATAGGAAGATCAATAGATAAAATGGAAGAGGATGATGAAGTGATGGAAGAGGATGATGAAGTGATGGAATAGGTCTGCTGGAGAAAGCAGAGTTCAGAAAGGAATAAAGGGAAAAGGACAGAATGTTGGGGGGGGGAAAGACAAAACAAGACAAAGCAGGAGAGAGAGTGGATACAGGAGGATGGAAAGTTTAAGGAGTGAGTCAGAAATGTGGAAAAAGTTACTGGGATTAAGTAGATTTACTCTGAAGAATGTTACTGGAGGAGAAAACACATCTATGGTGCAGGAAGGCATCTAGGCAACCAAGTCATATTGTGCTGTGCAAGATTAGGAAGAGAGGCAAAGAGTAACGGGAATGAGTTAGAATTCTGCTGTCAGAAAAGGGATAAAAACAAAATGAAGAGCGAAGGATAGGGAATCACAAAGGCAAGGACTGTTGGATTAGTGAGAGAAGGGAACAGAGTACAAGGCAGAGTTGGTTTGTTTGCTAGTCAGGTTTACAGACTGTTCTGGCCTCAGCTCAGTTAAGTGATTAATTTCTGTGAATCTAGCTACATAGTCCTATCATGCAATCAGTCAGATCTTTAATTATTTTTCCCTGAACACCACCTCTCAGGCATGATTTCTGTTAGCACCTTTAAGAGGTGAAAGTTAAAGAATAATAGTTTGGTAAATGGCCATTTGTCGCTGTTTGCCAGGTCTAAAAATGTCTCAACTAATACAATTAAGTTTAAATTTGGAAGCCAAATTCTTTGTTACATCAAGAATTTATAGAAACACAGCAGAGAAAACACACTTTAATAATAAACAGATAATTAAAACCACTTGAAACATATGTGTGTGTTTTATTAGTGACTAAAATCAATGGTATGTTGCAATTTAGTTATGCTGGCTGATTTGGTATCATGTTATGTACCAGTTACATAGACATGTGCTACAGGCTTAATCATAAAAGTGTGGAATGCACCAGTAACAAATTCAATTTTTTTGCCCTTAACTACTCACAAAACTCCTCTTCTTCTAAAGGGAAACCACACATCATCTCTTATAAAGGGCTCAGTCAAAAGGAAAGCCAAAATAAAGATGGTCCTTAACGGGCTGCTGGATCCTCATTAAAACTATATATTTTGGGGGAAAAACAAAGAAAAGGAAAAACAGTTAGGCAAGTTCACCCCCATTATTAGAAGAAACTGCTATATTCTTAGCAGGGTTCAAATATTGCAAAGAGATATCTGTGTCACTTGGAAAAGCTGAATGTGTGTCTAAGAAAATGCTGACAGATACATTTTCTGTCATTCTGGTTAAGGGAGCAAAGCACAGTACAGGCTCTTTAGCATGGTAAGAATTTCCCTCTTTAGCTTTGCACTGGAAATTGTATTTCCAAATAACTAATTTATTAGAGCAGACACCTGACGAAATAAGCCTTCCTTTTGAATGCAATGCCAGTAATGCCAAGAAAATGAAAACAGAGACATTTTCACAGATATGTGCCCAAATGCCTAGGTTTGGCCTGCAGCCATGTGCATCTTTCAGCTGCCTCACTGCCGCATGGGAATTGTAGCTGGAATGACTCCAGCCTGATGCTCCTTTACTGGTTGAACTTCCAACATAAATGTCTTTGAATGCCCTGTGTCAGACAGTTCCTATCATACTTTGTCCAGTGAGCCAGAAGGGAGATATGACATTGATATGTCAGAGAACCCCAATTTCAGAGGAGAATGAGACCTCTGAATTTTAACTCTAATGAGGTGTTATGGTAGACCTATGCTAACATGAATTGATCCAAAACCAAAATATATGGCTAGAAGAGACTCCTAGGTGTCTGAATACTATCTCAGCAGCATTTCACATAAAGGCAATGCACAGCTTATCATACTTTAGGTATGATCAAATACCTAGATTAAAACAGCCTCTTAATTCTGCAGTGATTGCACATTGGTCACAGGTCCCATCTTTCCCCTTAGAACTTTATCCTTGGGAAAAACCAAGCTGTAACTTTATGAGTAGTGTATAACAGAAGAATGACTTCTAGTTTGATTTAAAATGTATTTGTAACCTAGAAATCTAATGGCTATGAAAAATAAGTTGCGAAGGAAGGGATCACCATGGGAAATAGTCATCCAACTGTTGCTGAATTTTGGTGGAAACTAAGTAATCCAGAGCTACCTATACATTAGAAAGTCTGTGATCTTATCAGTTATTACAGGCTTACACCAAGACAGGCCTATGCACTTCAGCTACTGACCCAAGAAATGTCAGACCTGTTCTGCTAATTTATTTATGGAAACTGAGGGTTTTTTAGCAAAGGTTTGCAGCAATGCAGCTGTACGAGTTTGTAAATATTTTCAATATCTTTAGTAGATTTCTTATGTAGGTAAGGTATTTTACTTACTCAGATTCACTTAACACTCAAATTTCCTCAAATACATATAAGTGGTATGTCTGAAGACCTTTATGTTATGCTTACTCTGATGTGGGTAACATGGACACCTTTCCTGTGAGTCTAACTTCTGTTAAGGCACAGTAGCATGAATTAGGATACAAGGAGATTAAAAACTTAACACATTGTGTGAGGTGCTAAGAGAACAGAGTGTAAATAAAGTGTATTTATCTTTGCCCTGGGCAAAATGCCTGAACTTAATCTCACAGGAAGGTTGTGAGGAAACTCAAAACCTGCAGCATCCATTGGGAAAAGAAATAACACAGGTTGTTAAAACTGCATTATAAACTTTGTATTGCTTGTTTATTGCTTACTTAGGTGAAGGAAAGAATTCCCCTAAACACTAAAAAGATTTGGCAATCCCTTGTGAAGAAGACAAGAGTGAAACCTGTGTGGAATTGACTCGTTTCAAAATGCCACTACTATTATTCTCTCTTTGATGGGTTAGGTTGTGGTTTGGGTTTTGTCCCTGAAATAACCATGTTTCAGGGAATGCCAGCAGTAATAGAATAACAACAACAATGGCAGCTCCTGATCTATTGTTTTTTAAAGGCTTAACTAAATGAAAACTAGTGGAAACTACTTTCACACACTTCAGAGGTTTATTGAGCTTAGAGGATTGGTCAAGTTTGTCTTGTCATTTAGTTTGGTGTTTGGATGCTGAAGTCATGGAATCCATTTACAAGTTTTATGTACAGGCAGAGTTTAACAAGACCTTGACAAGCAAGCATTTTGCATGGCAACAGAGTTGCATCCTGGAATTTCTCACCTTTCTGCTCCTCGATGCTTTCAGTTTCTGTGATGTAGTAGTTACCAGCAAGAGTGATAAGGAAAGATATTTTGTATCTCACAGCAGAAAAAGATGAAACAACCAGTAGTTAAGATCTAAACCTGTGTTATGAGGAAACCAACTGGTTATGCACCACTTGAGATGCAAATGGCTTGAATCTAAAGCAGTGGAGACAGTGTCCTCCATCTCAGACAACACCTACTGTGCACAATCTCACGTCTTGCTGCCAGTGGGAAGACAGAGGAAGAATTACAAAACCACTCTCTAGCCTGTATCAGACAATATCAAAACATCTACACTAACAAATTAATTTAACTGGCTTTTACTGAGGCAGCATGAACATGATTCTTTCCTCCAGCAGAGCTCTGGGGCAACAGTCCATGGCCAAAAAGCATGTTCATCTTGTGCTTCTATATCCCTGCCCTGCCTCAGGCTTCAAAATCCCCCATGAATGACTCCACCATCTGCTGCTTTTGTGGCGGATTCCCCTCCTCCCTCCCCCCCCTATTTTTTTATCTAGGAGCTGTTTAAATCGGTTTAAGTAAAAATATTTAGATCAAAGCCTTGAACCTTATTGTCTCATATGCCAGATACTGACTAGTATAATGTGGGTTACTCTCTTATTTTGGACAAGAATTGCACCTTCATTTGAGTTGATGCAAATATCCCACTGAGGAATTTTGATTTTGACTGACGTTGATTGAAGATGACTTGATGGGAATCCCCTGGTGAATTCTAGGTGTCATGTTTTCTTCACAGGCATTGAGGGCTCCTGATGGTTCAAAAGCAGACAGGAGCTCACAGGCTGCCTCCAGGAATTGCCAGATGATCATTTTTGAAATTACTTTTATAACAACAAATGAAACTGAATCCCACACTCACTCTCAGTGCACCTTTTAATAAATGAACCCGGTAGTAAACTAGTTACAATGAATTAATATTATATAGAACTCTCAAATTATCTTAGATGGAATTTTTACTGCCAAAACGAGATGTACTGTGCACCTTCTAAAATCCGTACAATAATTAGGGCTTACTTTTATGTAAACAAGGGTATGAACTTAAGGTGATGAACAGCAGTTTGAACTACAGACTGAGCTGGGGAGTCAGAACACTGAAACTGGAGCAGTTTGACACTAGTGATGTAAGAGAAGAATGAGGTACTGCAAAGCTTTGTAAAGCTAAGACAATCTTTTCTGGGCCTTGAACTTATTTATATTGTTATTGGATTATATATAGAAAAATAATATTAAAAGCAGTTTTCAGTGTATGAAATGGAGTAATATGCTCCCAAATCAAAGTATTAATACATCTGTGCAAGACAGGACAACCTGACACATGCATGAATTATTTTGTCAAAAATGGGACAGCTAGATTACATTGTTACTCTTTCCTATGATCTCTTCTAGTTTTATTTTATTGACTGTTTAGTATGACTTAGAAAGAAATTTGCAGTCAAATGTTAAAGGTTGGATTGATTTGAAAAAGACTTTTTATAATTCTGATCTTTGCTAGTAGTTTATACAAAAGCAGTAGTTCCAGCAGTACTTGTGGCATAGAAATGAAAACATGGAAAATCCCTTCAATGGAAAAAATAATAGACTATCAAAATGAGATTGACTTTATAACTTATGATTACTATGCTGGGAAAATACTTTCAAAGATTCAACATACTAGTTAGACTAATATCTTCTAATATTTGAATCAAAGTACATTTTAGTAATAATGTACAGGAACGTTATCATCATAATAAATAAGGTTTTGTTTTAAAACACTGATTAACAGTCTGACATGTGAAGTGCTAGAGTGGTTGATAGGATTTTGTTTATGTTTCACGCCAAAGAAAATTTGTTAGACCAAGCTGCCATGTTTTTTGCATCTGGATTTTATGATGTTTGGCTTTGTAATGGCTGTATATAGAACTGATTCCCATACTTGAGATTCTGGCTAAATGTAATTAGCTTAAGTGCCTAGGAGATGAAAGTTTATTTGTTTTATACTGGATTAAAGTATAAGTAGCAAAGGTAGCATGAACAGACTGTGTAAGTTACCTCCAGCTGTTCAAGTTCCAAATATCTACATACCAGTAAAGGACAGTGGTGTCCAGGAAGTCTAGGGATGTTTGAATTTATTAAGTTTGCTGTAAGAAAATATCAAATATGTTCACAGACTAAAAAGGTTAAGTGAAACCACAACTTGCATAATGATTTGTCTGATCACATTTCTTCTCAGAAGTTTTATCATATGTGCATATCATACACTGGTATTGCAGCTTGAACAACATTCTAGGCACATAAACGTGCTGCCAGATTTTTCTTACCTTCTACACTGAAGAAAACAGTAATTCTCACAGTCCTAAATGCTGAAGCATAAGGGGGAAATGTACAGGTGATTACTGGCATTAAATTCCACAGATTTACATGAACTATTAGTGCAGGAAAGCAGACATCACAAACTGAATTTTAAGACCCAGATACCTGCAACCTAATTTTGCTTTTTATGAACTGTATGTTAAAGTGCAATGGTAGCTGACTAAAATGAAGTTGGAATGCCAAAGCATTTACCACACGGGAAAGATTCCTCTTGATGGCTTCATGTGGAAAATACACAGTAAGATAAAACCTCAGCCTTGTAGGCAGAGGCTACTGGCAGAGGGAACACTTATCTTTTCAAAAGAAATAAACATGCAGTCTTGGATGTTATCCTTTATTTACAAAAGCAAATTACATCATTTCTAACATGCCTGAAGTAATGTAAGACACACATTATCTGGTAATTGCTTTGAATTGTCCTCAGTGCTATTAAATCTTGGCTTGTTTAGAACTTTTTGGTTTCTTCTCCGCACTTTGATATTGAAATAACTTGGAACTTTGGCATCATACAGAGTGATAAGTGATGCAACTGCCAGAACTCCCCCCCCCACCCCAGTTTGTTCTTTTTCTGAATCTCTGCAGAGATCAGGAAGCTGATATTGCTCAAGAGCAAGACTTTGCTTTCTTTGACTCAGTTCTGCTGTGTTTTTATTTGGAATTGAAGGCATGTAAAAATGCATGGAGACAGACACAGAAGCTATTTGAAAGTCCAACTCTCCTGATCACAAACACTTTTACAAATTCTATGTTTTAATTTTTTAGGAATGTGATGGGGAAAAAACCTAGACAAGATTACATTTATAATGCCAGTCAGATGATGCACTTTTTAGCTTTTAAACCAGAATTACTAGAATATGTCTTTACCAAAACAAACGATATTTTGAGTAACATTCTAACAAAGAAAATAATCAAGCAAAAATGTAAACATTACATTAAGATAAATTAAAGTGTATTTTTATATGACTTAATTTTTATGAAATGGGGTGTGTGTGTGTAGCTGCCATGCTCAGGAATGTGAAGGCATCAGTCATTTTGACTTCTTATGCTGCCTCTGAAAATATATTTCCTCTTTGATACATTAGAGTATATTTACAACAGTAAATTAAACAGGCTACAAAGTGTTTTCTGGCCTTATAAATGGTGTCACACAGCTCACATCTTTATGGTTGAATTCTCCTGTTGGAATCAAGAGGCCAAATCCAAACTCGCTGTTGATAATAGTTGTTCCTCTAGATACAGTTTGTAAGACTGGGTTTTTTGGCTGTTTTTTTGCACAGGTCAAAACTGTCCCAGGGATTATGCAGATAATTCAACATCATAGTTGATCATATGTCTGGCAGGTTGGGCCTGTGTTTAATTCACAAACACAGGCATAGTTCTATAGGTTTTCTTGTAAAAATAATGGATACTCGTATATTTGTACGCTCACATTCCCAGCATACTCTGGCAATTCAGCAGAGTCAGCTAACTGACTAAATAGAATATTTAACTCTTTAAAAATTTAGAAAGATAACATTAAGCCTCTGAGTGTTACATTGCACTGCAGATCAAGAGGTATGGACACCTGACTTGCTCTTAATTTTTTCCCACTATTCATATTTTAAAGCTCATTTAGGGTGTGTTCGCAGGAGATGAAAGAGGCTGGATGGTGTCTTGCATCCTTTCTGTGGGTACTATGGACAATCATCTGCGTTTCTCCATTAATTAATGACAGCCTGGCAGACTCATTAATCAATTTCAAGTTCCAGGTTTCCCCAGAACTGTTTTACAATGAACACTGTGAAAGCTCATAAAGATGAAAGGTCTCACGACATTATTGTTTAATCTGTAAAAAATTGGAAGGAGCTCAGATGCTTGGAGTTAAAAGTATCTTTCTAGGACTTGTGCAACAGAGAACATGAAGGTAAACTCCAAGTGTCAGTTAACAGAGAACATAAGGAAAACTTGTGATCGAGAATTTTCAAAATGTGACCATATCACTTACGAATGCTGACGACTGGCCTGAAGGCTGCTGAAATCTGTAGGAATCTAAGGTGAGTTGCTGTGTATCCTCAAATTTCTCTAAGAAGGAAACAAGAAAATGAAAGCTTACTGCCCTGTGGTAAGGATGAAGGAGTTAAGATAAAGACTGGAGAGAAAATCCAGGACTTGTAGGAATCAATGAGAAATTGACTCTTAAAGAGCCAGGATTTTGTCTTTGACCGTTTTTCACCAAGACATTTCTATGCTTTAGTTTTTTCTTCACAACACTTTCTGATCTCTTAATCTAATTTCTAAACAATTATGAGAGCTACTGTATTTAGTATCTTCACCCTTTGAAAGCACTATTTGTGTTTTTTGAAAATGCAGTTCCTTTTTTCAATACTGGCATACGCCTATTTTCTACAATATGTTGTCACGAGAAGCAAAAGTTTGTGAGTATTAAAAAAACTACACAAAAGGACTACCCTTTAAAATGCCTGAGAGTGATCATTGTCTTCAGTACACAGACTTAATTTCCAGGTTTTGCAAAGCAGACGCTTGACTGAAAATTAAAGACCTATTTTAGTTGCAAGGAACAAGCAGAGGTGAAGGTTGTGCAACCTCACTGTCTCCTGAGGAGGCAAGAAATATGAAATACGATGAGAAGGAAGGTTCTGAAAAGGTGTGAAATAAGCAAAATAAAACTTTTGTGCTAAAGGGATATTGTTTTTGTTGTTTAATGGAAAGAGGGAAGAAATACATGGTATAAAAAATTGATTAAACATGTTACAAAAGTATATCACAAAATTGTTGGCCTCTGATCCCACTCTGGGTGCAGCTGAGTCCCTTGACTACGTATGTTATATTCTGGATTTATGCACAGTCTCTTCCTTTAGCAGAGCAGAATCTCTCTAAGCTTGGAAAAAAAGGGCACTTTTGTGTTCAGCATATGTAATACTTCCTTTCAGAAGCTAATTAGAGACATATTTAATTTGAATCACAAGATCCAAACCAGAAATTATCTTTGCATTGTGTGCATCATTTCTAGATGTGCAGAATAATGACTATAGCAGTACAGAAAGAAATAGTGCTTGCTGAAAAATCAATTTAGTACTTATTTCTGCACAGAATATGAACCTTAAAAGTAAAAAACAGATAATGTGCATAAAAAATTAACAAAATTACAACACAGATGGTATTTGATCCTTCTCTATGTTTTATATCTAAACCTGATATCCACTGTAGCCTGGGATACATCTCACATTTGCTTTAAGATGATCTAGGAGTGAACTAAGTAGAGTGAACTAGGCTGTGGCAATCCTTTCTTAGTCCTTGTCCATACCATAACATTTCTTCCTGTGCCATCTCTAGCAAATTAGATAACTACACAATGATATAGAACAGGGAACTGACAAACCTAAATTTTACCACAACGTACTCATAAAATGCTGCTTTTAAAAAATTTCAATAATTAGACTTGCTGATACTGCAAAGTTGTTTTGTTGTATGTAAGGCACCTGGCCCAGCTACAGCTACATGCAATGTCAGCATAAGGGACAACGTGAGAACATATTACTAGCAGCACAGAGGTTGCTATAGTGCTTTTTTGGCAGCAGTCTGGTTTTATATCAAATAAAACACTTATAAGACCAGAGTCTCATCATTGTACTCAAAGCACTGCAGACTTCCTCCTGAATGACTGGTCACGTTCCCTTCTCAGCCCATTTTCTTTTCTCCTTTCTTTCTGTCAGCTTTAGCAGAGTATGAGATAGTTTAGTGAACTCATGCAACAGAAAATAATTTTTTTCTTTGGGTGGATTATTTTTCAACAAGAACAGTAAACTGTACTAACTCATCCATAGGTCTCTTGGTTGTTAGGTCCAGTGCAAGTAACACGGCAGGGAGCAAGTGGAAGAACCAATGCAAGAGTAGGACAACCCCATTTGAAAGTTACAAGTGCCATTTTGTGACATTAGATGTCACATCAGTAAGAGTCATCAACTTGCAGTGAATAAGTTACATGACATTTTAATTCAGCCTAAATCACTTCCTGGCAAGTTAGACAAACATTTTACTTAAATTATTGCTTCTTGATCATTTAAAAATACTAGAATACATTCAAATAAATCCTTGATGATTTTACTACACATTCTTATGTTTCTATTTTGGTGATTGCTCTGAACTTTAAAAGCTATTGACACTGAGCATTCCTACTTTTCTTCTTTACAGCAGCAACTAGAAGATCCAATCAAGAAAACAAGCTAGATGTTGCATGGATAAGCAGTTACTGTTCCATGGAGTTAACCAAGAAGATAAGCATGAATAAGATGGCAGATTATATGGCCCCTAAAGACTAAAGACTTTCAAGTCTTTTCTTCTTAAATCTGTTTGTAAATGCTATGAATCTTCATTACAGAAGATATGGAGACTATAAAACCATTTACTGATCTGTGAGGAACAGAAGATGGAAACAGCATGTTTTGGCAAAAAAGGTTTCTGTAAAAGAATCCTTCAGTCTGTCAGGTGGGATGTCTTTATCAAGAGAATAACTGAAGATTTTAACTAGTATTAAAAAGCAACCATATTCTGATCCCCAGACTGGATCTTGTTAACCTGCAATATTGGTTTTCCCATTTGATGTTAACCAAGTAAGCCCTCACATACATATGTATCGGGTACCCAATCTGAGCTGAGAAATGGTAATGAACTGCTGAAAGCAAGGAGGAACAGCTTCTTAAACTACTTGTTTAACTTGATATTTGTTTAAGTTCTAGAAGCAAATCAAGCTCACAGGCTTGATTTCACTTTCAGACTTTGAGGTTCACAGGAGAAATGGTTGGAAATGTTAATTTTCAGGTAGCAGTTGCTCAGCTGCAAAATTCAGCAGTCTCTGTGATGGCTCCAAGGCTGTTTAAAGCAAAACCAAACAGGCTGGCTGAAATCACAACTAAGGAGGAAGATTTAAACTTATCAGTTTGTCTGTTATTTGGAATAGAATATAGTTATTCACACAGTCAGAGATACATCAGAGAGATAGATTAGGAAACTATTGTGTATGGCCTCTCAGCAGCTGTGTCTTATGCCTCTGACCAAAGAAGAAACTGCAGCTCACAAATTGTCTGGCTCACAGCTCTGCAATTGCTAGTCTCATGCTCAGTATAGTGACTGCAGCTTTTCCTTATCCTCCTTAGCAATTTCTGCTTGACTCTGGCTTAATCATCTCATAGACTGTATCTGGTAACAAAGGCGATCAACAGGGTTTCTTTGAAGTCAGAGCATTTGTTGAAAATAAAAGAGAAGTAGAAAAGACCATGCAGAGCTAACCTCACAAACACAGCAGTGTAGGAAGCATCCCGGAGTAAAGTGTTCTGCAAGCTTCGAGAAAGATGGAAGAAGCAGTGTAGCCTCCATGACATTTTAGAAAAGCATAAATAGCTATGTAGATCTCATAAAGCATCAAGGTAGATGGAATTTATTACATAAGAAGATGACTGTAGCATTTTACTGGCTACACAGGAAGTCTGGGTAAGAGGTGCAGACTAGACTCCTAACCTTTAGGCAGCTATATTTAGGTAAGATAAATCCCATCTGCAGTTTCTCACTTTCTCCAGAGAGCTGACTGAGGTAGCTAAGCTGTGGGTAAACTTCTAGCCCTTTTGAAGTTACAAGAAAAGCCTCTGAGTATGTGAGCTTCAGCTAAATAATCAAATACGATTATTCAATGACTTTTCCAGTCTTTAGTGCATAGTAACTCCATGATAGTTATATGTGTAAAATAGCTAGTAACGATTAAGCTAGTAACTCAAACAAGCTCAGCTACTATTTTAGGATAATTGTCATCTTCACAGGTTAATTTTCTTCTTTCACATTCTCGCACTCTAGGGATCTATTTTATGCTTTACTATCACCCTGAGAGCTTTCCCAGTGACTAGAAATAAGTGTGAGCTTCGTTGAAAACACGTATTTATAAACAAGGTCTTAATTTTAATGCTCTTTTATGAATGCCTGAATAATTGTCTTGAATGGACTAGAAACTGCCTGAAGGCAAGGGCAATCTTTGTCTCAGACAGGGCTTTGTCTCAGCATGAAGTATTGGATAGGCTCAAGTTTTAGGTATAATCACTTGCTTAGCCATACTTTGTGTCTCCTCTGTTATTACAGTCAAATAAAAGAAAATGTCCTAGAAACTGATTCCTAGTGTCCAGTCAAAGGAAGTAATATACATGTAATGGAAAACTCTTTCAGAAACTTTGGTCTGAGAGTAAGGTCATATCCTAGCCTAACATATACTATGTTTATTCTATATAATAAAAAAGAGGGGCCTCAGCTGATTATAAATTAACTCAAAAAGTACTGAAGTGAATAGAAAATTAGTAGCATGAACAGAGCAAATTGTTATTCACATGATCATCACCCTTACTTACTACCAATCACTTATAAAATACTTCTACCAAAATGAAATACTTTATAGTTCAGTGAATTGTGTTTCTCTGTTTAGAGCTTGACAGATTTTTTCTCTTTTCCCCAGGGATCTTGAGATACTTTGTGTCCTTTTAGGGTCTGGTCCTGATTCAGCAAAACATTAAAGCAAGCATTACAACCAGCTTCACAGCAGGCTTGTAGATGGTACCAATTGTCTAAATTCCATTGGACTAAGGTTGAATATTCTGCTTCTGAACTAACGGCACATATTGCCATAGAGTGACACAAGCTGTATCATACCAAATTAGCAATTGCTTTGAGAATGGTTATGGCAAAAAAGGAGTCTACATAGAGTTATTTCTAAAAGATTCTTGTTAATGACTGTCATTGTCATAATCAATTTCTTGACTGGGAGGCATTGCTACACTGTATAACTACTATCCCAGCCTCTAGAGAGCTTGTCAGTGGTTGCCTTCTCTGTTGACCTCGCATGTCTGACTATATGACTAGAAGCTCTTCCTCTTGACTGCTGCAGGACCTGGAAGCACATTTTCTTACAGTTCCTGTTGACTGTGACCCCACAGATGCAGGTATTGCTGCTACGTAGCAGGTCTAGACTGCCAGGTTTTGATAGAAAAAGAAAAGAATATCTAAGTCAGTTTTACATATAAATCTTCCAATGACTTGTCTTAAAAGTTCCACCTTTGATTTGCTGCCTTTGCAAAATGCAGTGCTTGGATATTAGTCATTCAGCATTTAAATATTTACAAATGTCTAAATGG
>WBNH01000714.1:0-288211 GCA_013401255.1 Urocolius indicus
CTCTCTCTGCAGAGCTGTTCTCTTAGCGAGTGAACCCCCAGCTTGAACTGGTGCATGGGGTTGTTCCTCCTGAGGTGCAGGATTCTACTTTTGCCCTTGTTGAACCTCATAAGTCTCCTCTCTGCTCAACTCTCAAGCCAGTTGAGATCCCACTGAATGGCAGCACAGCCTTCTGGGGAATCAGCCAGTCCTCCCAGTTTGGTACACTGTCACTTCATCCAGATGGCTGATGAAGATGTTGAACAAGACTGGCCCCAGAACCCCTGTGGAACTTCACTGGCCTCAGGCTTCCAACTCAATACTGTGCCATTGATCACCAGCCTCTGGGCTCTGTCATTCAGCCAGCTCTTGATCCACCTCACTGTCCACTCATCCAAGTCACACTGCCTGAGCTTTCTGATTAGGATGTTATGGGAGACAGTGTCCTGGAATGAATTTTCAGAATTTGTCAGTTTTGTTTATTGTTGAATATTTACAAAATGTGTTAGAGTGTTAATTTGCAGTTAGTCATCCTTGAGTAACATGGCCAGCTGCACACATTACAGGCTTAGCATGACCACTAACTAGAAATAGCTTATGGTGACAGAAAGTTGTTTAGTTGACTTCTTTGGGCTTTTAGTGAGTTAATAATTGCTGGGATAAAAATCATGTGTGTAAGAGTTGCTGGTGAACAGCTATGAAAAAGGCCATATGGGATCAAATTTAACTAGAAAGGCCTACCTAGAGATAGGCATTTTCATTGTTTGTATTCTTATTGACTTCTCAAAAATTTGGAATAGTTGTAGGAAGCAAGACTTTCTTCTCTCAAAAGCTGTGCTGGGTCTTCTGCAACATACCACCCTTATCATCTTCACTCCTGGTATTCATTGGTATGGTTTTTATCTCTTTGCTCAGTGTGGATGTTGAAACTACTACTCTGTAGCTTTAGCCCAGTAGATCTCTCTATAGTCTTTGTGAAGGCGCCGCACTTGCTGCTTTCTACCACTGTGGAGATTAGACACTATGTTCAATTTTTCAGCTTTTTTAAGTTTCTTTAGTATTCTTAGGAAATTACCAACTTATCTTCATGGTTTGTTACTGGTACTTCTGTAGATTTTGTTGCTTATTTTTCCTCAACACTTGAAGTGTATCCTTTGGTGCTGTGTAAAGAAAACTCCTTCTGTGTTTCCTCCACCAAAAGCAGAAGAATCTGTGGTGACTGGTTTGGATGTGGGCAAAGGGTGCCCATTGTCACAAACCTGATGCTTATGGTTTAAACTGAATCACATAAATTACTGCCAGAATTTATAAGTATTAACTCTGAACAGGAGTTGTGTTAGAGGTCAGTATCCTATTGATCATCTACAGGAAGTTTTAAGGTTGAAATGATGCAGAAGTGTTTGAAATCTCCCTTTGAAGTGATTAAACAGAGAAAACAAAGTCTGAGAACCTGTGCTTTCACAAAGCAGTTTAACTAAAATGAGAAGAAGCTTATTGACTTGTAGCACTTCTAGTATTTGGTATATAACTTCTCTTTAGGAGTACAAAATGTGGACTCTCTTGTGCAGTGCAATCCTAATGCAACTAAATTTAAACTGTAGCTGCCTGTAAATTAAGTACTTCCTTTGTGGCAATAGCTAATCACTGATTTGTTTTTCTTCTGATTAATGAAAATTTGTGTTCAGTTCATTTCTGGCACAATTATGCAGCTTTGAGAAGTCCCATCAAGCTCTTTGCTAAGTCAAGAGCAAACTGTAACACGGGGACTAAAATCAACCCTTTTACCTATAAAGAATCCATACTCTCCTTCCATGTCCATCTTCTCCCTCTGTCCTCCCACGTGTTTTAGGAGGTACTATTTTACTACTAGAATTATAATACTCTTGATCTGTTCATTTTGATCATAAACACTATATTCTTAGCACTGTTACATATAGTGTATGACAAAATAAAAGTGGAATTTACTAAGATTGTTTTTTTTTCCCTCAGATTTTGTTGATGTATATAAAAATATAATATAGTTTTATTTGGAGTCATAGCAAATGCTCATTGAATTAAACTGAGCTGCTTATTTTCTTGTTAGATGATCCAGCCATTAGAGAAAGTATTCTGGTTGAGACTTTTTTTTTTTTTATTATTTTAGTTTTAGATGTAAAAGAGAAACAATGCCCAAAGCAAAACTTGTGCTTAAGCATGGAGTCTGTTACAGGGACGTGTCCTTTGGCACTGCACAAGGGCTGCCGTGCACATGGACTTGTTCTCTCAGCATGGTTTTCAATTCACTAATCATTTCAAAAAATGCAACCACTGGAATGTGCAGTGAGGCCCAGGTTGAATCCCTAAGATTTAGAGGTTGTGATCTTCGTGTCTGGGCAAGGACTTGTGAGTCTACCCCTCTCGGCTGTACCCAACACCTGAGGGAGAGCACCTGCAGCGTCCTGCCTATCTACCAGGCAGGAATTCTCTCCCTGCCTGGCAGCACACCTACTTGCCTCTGAAAGCAAGTAAAGCACAGAAGGTTTTTCTACTTATAACTTCAGAAAATATTTCCTGCTATAATGAGCAGAAAGAGCTCGTTGGGAAGGCATATTTCTAGTCTTTCAGTGTGCGTAGTTAGGATGCAAGTTCCTCTGTGTGTCGATGTAGAGAGGAATTCAATCCCCGTTGCCCAAATGGGGCCGGAGTGTCATTTTCCACAGGCGGTCGCTGTGCCATTTCCCATGTGGGCAGTGGAGGGGGCTGTTGTTCCAAGCAATCCCAGGCGGACGGCGATGATCGAGATTATCCCATTCTCTCTTAAATCACTTGCTTCATGTCTGGGTTTTATTTGTACTTTCAGATTGCTTTCCTAGTTTCCTCATAGTCTAATAATTTTAATATTTTGGCTATTTCTAGCATTAATTTCAATAGACAGTAGCATCATAGAGCAAAAGATCTAAGTCTAGGTTACTCTTCTACACACTTCTATGAAGCACGTCATGACAGTCAGATAACTTGAAGGAAGAAAAGAAGCCAAACTATACAGGTGGTTACTTCCACATACCTTACAGTACATGTACTTTCCTCTTACCCCTGTTCTCAAGACCTCCTTCAGTAATCACAGCATATAATGAGGCCTAAAAGGCACTGAAAGCTAGTGAAAATGTCATTGGCAGACTTGCTCTATATTCCTTATGAGGAAAGGCTGTAGGAATTGAGGCTGTTTAGAGGAGACTGAGGGGGGGTCTCATTAATATTTACAAATATCTAAATGGTGGATGTCAGGAAGTTGGGATGTCCTTTTTTTTTTTTTTTTTTCTATGTTATCTAACAACAGGACGAGGGGTAATGGGATGAAGCTGGAACACAATAAACTCCATTTAAATATAAGGAAAAACCTCTTTATTGTGAGGGTGATGGAGCCCTGGCACAGGCTGCCCAGGGAGGATGTGGAGTCCCCTTCCTTGGAGGTCTTCAAGACCCACCTGGACTCGTTCTTGTGTGACCTAATCTAGGTTGACCTGCTTGAGCAGGGGAGTTGGGCTGGATGATCTCTAAAGGTCCCCTTCAACCCCTACCATTCTAGCATTCTGTAATATTCATTGCTAAGTATTCATCCCATCTTATATTCTTTCACGCTGGCTGCTTTGTCTTCGCATGTGGAAATATGAAAGCAGTGATCTGATTTCTGAATCTGTGGTTGCCTCTAAAGCTTCTTTAACTATGTGGCTTTTTTTTTTAACTGCACTTGCCCTTCTGGCATTTTATATTTACTTTCAAAAACCAGTCCTCTGATTCCAAGGATGGATGGAGGAAATGAAGAATTTATAGATCCTGGCAATTCTGGCATCACAAAGTGAACATGAATACTAAAAACAAGAAGTGCATTAATTTTTAGTGTGTTTCATCTATGGCAGCTTAAAACCAGAATTTACAACATTGCCATCCACTGCTGCTGGTGACAAAAACTCAGTAAGCTACTGTTTAATCACTGCTTACATGTTTATTGTGTTCACCATCTCAATAGCACTGCTTACATTATTTTCAGGGCCGTGTGCAGACTTTGCTTGACACAATCTCTCTCAGGTCGTTCCTTACTAGACACAGCCAAAATGATAGCAGTATTGTTGACATTGTTGACATGACACGTGAAGAGAGAATGAGGCTGGTTGTTGTTTCTCTTTTCCTCTGCAGCTTTATATTAAGATTTTATATCATTTTATGGGTCCTCTTCAGATAATCTAACTTGCTGCTTCGTGAAGAGCACATGCAGTGGTTCTCCAATACAACTGTGTAAAAAGCATCTGTTAACCTTAGGGATATAATACAACAGACACCTCAATGCCATTTACAGTGAGTAAAAATATACTGCCACCATTCAAAGCCATCCTCTGGCCAGAGGAAACAAAAAATCAGTCAAAATTTTTACTCAGTTATTTAACCTGTTTACATAATGTTTTGCCTTGGCTCAGAACCCGCCATGTCACTGGCACTCAAGGCTGATGTACCTTCATCTGTATTTATTTGGAGTCTCTTTCTGTCTGTATGATTTATCTTACTAGGCTCTTCTGTTGCAGAGTAGGACACAAGCAACTCCCTCAAAGTTCAAGATTCACACTGCATTTAAAGAAAAGATAGCTTGTCATAGTGTGCTTTGGTCCGTGTGCAGGCAAAGCCTTGATGTTACTGTGGCCTACAAGCTATATATGCTGCTTAGAGACTGAACAAATGCAGGGACTGCCACTGAGAAGAAAAATGTCTGGTAGGCAGGAGGGATGAGAAAATACTACAAACTGACAAATGACCAAGAAAAGAGGAACAGCCACTATTTGCTCTTCTCATATCAGAAGAGACAGAGACCCCCAACAACATTGTCAGGTAGGAGGTCAGGAACAAAATGAAAAAAATGCCACTTGACATGATACAGATATAGTGTTTAGCTCACACAGTTCCCAGATGATTTTTCTGGGAGCTAGCAGGGATCCCTGTAGTTTTCCTGTTTCTGATGTTCCTTCATGACTGTTGCTGCTGGCAACAAGTTGCTGGATTAAATGGCCCGTCCTCTGGCTGAAGTAAGAGGTTTTATTTTTCCCCACCCTTAACTTCTTGGCTAACAGTGAGTTTGTATTCCTTGTAGCTTCTTGCTAAGTCACATGTTAACAAAAGCAAAATATTCCCATAAGACTTTTTTTTTTAATGTGGAGAAAATGCTTCATTTATCAGGAGGCTGATAATCAGTGGCCTCCTGGGAGCGACCTTGATGAATGCCTGCATGAGCTGAAGTGATTCAGTGGAGACAACTGTTTGTCAGGAGTGTTTGAGATGTGACTGGTCCTGCCTTGGGGAGAGGAGTGTTTCTCAACCTATTTTAGTTGAAGATTCACCTAAACCTATTTGGAAAAAAACCCCATCAGTAAGAATGACAGAAAGCTTGGAGTGTGCATCTGTTTCTTCCCCTTGACCCCTTCCCATTTTATTCATTAACATGGGGACAGATGTATGTGCAGATGAACAAGACTATTGTAATAAGTGTTCACAGTGGTTCTTTAGGCTTTATTCTGGTATCTGTAGAATAACACTGACTGCTCAAGGGGCTTACCTCTTCAATGGTGGGAAGGGAGACAATAAAAACCCAATGGCTCATCTGTCGCAGTGCAAAGGTGGTGGTGGCAGGCGTCAATCTCACTGGGCACCTGCAGTGTTTGAATGCTGGCTCTTAGCCTTTAAGTCTGACTTGCTCCAAGCTCATTTGAAGGACTGAATGGGGTGTTGTAGTTTTCTTTCTATTCACAAATTGCATTAATTGTAATCTTGGTTCTAGGTTTTTCTAAAACTATACTGAACTGAAAGAGGTAAGTAATGGAACTGCCTTCTCTATTCTCTCCTTTCTGAATCCAGCAAGAAACACCTCATTTCTGAAGGAGTTTTTGTTTTAAGCAGACTTCTGGCAGTCACTAGTCTTGGAAACAGTGGATGAGTTATCTACCCTGCAGCTCTCTCATCCAGGGCTTGTGCTTGTCTGAAGCAATGCCAAATACTGATGGACAATAAAGATCTGACATCAACAAAAGCAGGTCAGTCTTTTTCTTGGTTACACATTTCAGAATGCCCAGAGATTTCACTGCAGGACGCTGAACTTGCTCAGTATCTACTAGTCTGGTCTGTAACAATCTCATTGGGGTATAAATGAACATACTAAATCCTACTTACAGCTGCCAATGAGAACAGTCACATTTATTTTTGATTATGCACATACTAAAAGCTGTAAATCTTCTCTCCAGATGCATTCCCTTTTTTTCTCCACAGGCTACTTGCTCACTTTTATTCACTTTTGAAAACCTGACAACTTAGTTTGGTTTTTGAACTCTCTTCTTTGAGTTTGTCAACTCAGCTCCTCCAGTGTGGGGAGAAGTCGCAGTCAGCAGCACAGAGCTTTCAAAGCCTGCTGAGGCAAGAGACTTGTTTTAAAATGAGAACATTCAACTGATAGATATGAGATTTGTAGTGCAAGAGGAATGATATTTGTGCAGATAGAAGCGTCTTCTTTCAGCATTGGTTAGTCTGACTTTAGAGCTGGAAGGGATCTAATGATATCAGCTAAAGCTACTGTTTCAGCAGATTGTTTTAATAGTCAAGTTTATACTTGATCATACTTGAACATACAGTCTACATTTTCTGTCTGAAATACTAAGTGCCCTGCCCTAGGGCAGAGACATACTTGTGTTGCAGGAGCAATGGAGTGTACACCTCTTTCACCTAAAATTTCCTGGAAGATTATGAGGTTTTGCATATAAAAAGACTGTCAGTTGCAATACTGTCAGTGCTTGGTCCACTTTAACTAAGAAGCTGGATGGACAGAGCAATATATAGCAAAGGATTATCCCTCTCTAAATGGCAGTGATGTGGTCTGACTTTGCCCTTGCATCAGAGCAATTAGGGTATTCAGGGTATTATGGTGTACTGAAGTCATCCTGGGAACTATCATCTTGGGAACATTTCATTCCTTCCTTGATGGCTCTGCTTCAAGGGGGCATGCTATTGTTTGTTGCTAGCTTGCACTGGGAACTGGGACTGATGAGGAGAGGTGGTTTTGATTCCTTAAACATGCTGTCAGTCCTGGAGAAAGCAGTGTGGTAAAGCAATTAAGGGAACAGAGCCATGATGGAGGTTAAATTGTGTCAAGTCCAACTATTAAAAGCTGTAAGGTGGGCAAGTTTCTTGCGAATAAAGTGATGGGAACAAATCAAGATTTTATGGCACTTTGAAAGCAGTATGTCATTGTCTTTCATTCTCATTTGATCCTCAGATAATGAAAAACTTGCAGAACACCATGGCTGGCCTGAAAAAAATTGCTTCAAAATCAGACTAGGTTTGCTTTTTTTACTTATCTTTTTCTAGCAAGAGTTACACTAACAGAGTGTATATTATAGAAACTCATGGAAGAGAAGAGGGAGAAAAATCATCCATTCTGAAGTGTCGGTCATTCTGAAAAGTACTAGTCTGTTGTTGTGGCTTAGTATTTATAAACCAAAAGCCAATGTAGCCTGTTGCAATAAGAGTCACTAAGTAGCCTAAGCAGCCCAGTGTCAATTCATTATTTTTTATTGCTGTGTGGCTGTCCTGTGATTTTGTGGCTTTAGAAACCAAAAGGATTGGACAAGGAGATTGGTGCTAAAAGTCTGGGGGCTGTTTGTGTGCAAATTGGTACTTTTAGTGCAAGAAGAAAAAATACTTGATGTACATGAAATATATCTAAACTTCAAGCTGACTTTGGGTTTCTGAATCCAAGTAGGTAATGATTTTAACAATTAGTGAAATAAAAGAGGAACTGGGATCCTGGTAGATTTGAAAGAGTAATGACTGCATGCTTGAAATGCAGCCTGATCCTGAGCTGATTCACTTCTGTGTTTATTGGTGGAAGATCCCCTGGCAATCCCTGCCATTATCCTGCAGTCATAGGAAGTAAATGTGAGATGCTTATTTAATTTCCTGTATTTCTTTCTGAAGGAGTGACTACCTGCATCTTGATCCTTTCCTTCAAATTTGGGCTTTCTCTTTTGCTAGTTGGGCTCTGGCAGTGGTTGTGTTGTTCAAGAAGCAATACAATTTTTTTGGCAGGTGCACATTAAAGGAGAACAAAGTACACTTTATTGGTAACATTGTTGATAATTAACAGAACTTTCATTTTCATAGCTATGGTCATAATTGCCTTAGAGATGTACTGCAAACTTCAGAACATGATGTCACTGAAGAGAATCTGCAAGTTACAAGTGATCATGTTCAGAAAACGTCATTTATTCTCAGGCAGATGTGAGTTAAAAAAGAGGAAATACTGAAAATATACAGTAAAGCTGCTTAATTTAATATCTGAATTTGAGCATCCCAGAAATGCACCACTCATGTCCAACTCAGCTCTCCCACCAAAACTCAAATGGAATTTGCAACAAAGATGTTTAGGTGCTTCTTTATCCTCTGCACAACCACTGAGACAGTCTTTCACAAAAGAAAATTGACTTCTGTCATTTTGATGTTGCAAAAGTCTTAATGATCTTGTCCAAGTTCAACACAGCAAGTCAGTGACTATTAAACCAACAAAATGCTCAGAACACCACAGAAATGTTAACTGATGACTCAGAGTGGCAGTATTGTCTGTAAATTGGTGATGGTCATACATCATACAGGAACTCTGATTAGAAGGATGGAAGATGTAAAGTTTTGTCATTTTATCCATCATTTTAATGGAAATATTGTTATACATAGATGAGAAAAAAACCCTACTGAGCTGAAAAGTAAACTGAACTGATACTTTTTTCTGCATGAAATCTTAATTCAGCTGTTGACCAGCTTTTGGCATCAGTTCATCTGTCTTTATTATGATATGTATTTTAGTTTCTTCTATGTCATTTACCTAAAAGAACTTGATAAAGCTAAATGGATATCTTGCTTAATGGACCTTCACTGTGTACAACTGGTAAGAGATCGTAGCTAAGTGTTGAATAAACTCATAAATCCCCTAACAGCAAGTTCTGTAAAGTTTTTCTTTTGGCATGCTTTGCCCAGAAGGGGGGTTGTGTGTGTGTGTGTCTTGAAAATAGGGCACTAGCATGAGGACAGAGTTTCCTTAGAATGTGACTCACTGGTAGAAGTCACTCTGTGCTAACTGTGGAAATGGAGGTAGTGAAGAGCTTTCTTTATTTCTGACAGGGACCTGCCCCACTGAAGTCAGTTTCCTTGCCCACACAGAGGATCAAATTCTCCTTGTTTTTGATATTGGTGGTGAGCTTTGAAGGTGAACGGAGGTGTTCCAATAAGAAATTCTGTGCCTTAAGCTTTCAGGCTTCAGAACTTACTAGAGTGTCTTGAATAGTGCATTGACAGCTAGAAATCAGACCTTGTCAGAATACTATGGGTGTTACACAGATGCTCTGTATTATATATGTACATTCTCAGGTGTGGACTGCAACAGATCACATCTAACAGGGTGATACAGCCTTTTACTGACAGGAAAGTTACTGAGACTTTGTGACCATGTGGGATAAATGCGTGACTTCAAACGTGCTGGAACAGTCCATTTCAATAAACTCTTTCTGCCAGCTGTCTTAGAATTTCATCAGATACTGTTACCATTTGGACAATGGTTTTGTTACAGAGTTGAAACTATCTGCTATTCGCACCCCCTCACTGAGGCCTAAGCAGGGTGTGGGTGCCTCCTGCCTTGGAGCTGTGTGGGGCCCTGGCTGCAGTGGGTGAGCCCAGGCCCTAGCCAGGCCTCCTTGCTGCAGGGCTGCCTCTTGGCTTTCTCCCACAGCCTTGCAAGCTTTTCGTTGTAGTCCATTTAGTAGCCTTGCCCTTCACACTCTGCAGCCACATCTTCTCTGTGGCAGTTTCCTGGGCTGTAGAGATAGTGGAGACTTTCCTGTCTTACCAAAGCTGGGCCTTGTATTTTACTCCACTTACCGTGAGCTCAGAGGCAGCACTTTCTGCCTTGTAGTTATTGACGTCAGATCACTGCACAGCCAGACAAAATGGTCTCGAATACGATGATTTTTAAAACCTGTGAGAACCTGGGACTGTTTATAACAGCACCTTACTCACAGTAACTGAGACCAGCTGCAGTTCCTCATGACTTCACTATGATTGGGATCCCTCAGGCTAAATCACATTTAATTAATCACATAAAATACAAAGAGGCTTTTTCTTGAAAAGATAAATGCAGATAATCAATAAGGCCTTACCTGGCTGATGGTTGAATTAAATTTCTTTTCTATGACTTCTAATAGGCAGTCACAACTTATATTTTAAAGATATTTTAGGTTGTAATATAATATTCTTGTCTAAATATATTACTGTTTCCAGGGTCTGTAGAGAAGGAAGAGGAAAGGAAATGCAAGGAGAAGTAGAAAGTAATGAAAACGGTAAAAGAGGAGGCCTGGATCCCATTAACTTTGTATTGGGTTGGCAGTCACCTACCAAGGAGTATCAGGCACATCTGTTGTTAAAGTGGAAGCATGACTGCTGTCATCAGACTCCCTCAGGTTAATCAGCCTGAAGACCATATCCCAAAACCACAAAAATGAGCTATAAGCACAGAATACACTGTAGCACATCCCAAAATCATAGCATGACAGAGCCACAGAATCTTAAGGGCTGGAAGGGATCTTGAAAGATCATCCAGTCTAACCACCCCAGCGGAGCAGGACAACCTAGAGTAGGTCACACAGGAACTCATCCAGGTGGTTCTTGAGTGTCCCCAGAGAAGGAGACTCACCAAACCATCTGGGCAGTTCATTCTAGTGCTTCATCACCCTCACAGTGAAAAAGTCTTCCTTGAACTTCTTTGGAACCTCTTTTGTTCCAGCTTGTGTCCGTTGCCCCTTGTCTTATCATTGGACATCACTGAAAAGAGCCTGGCTCCATCCTCCAGACACCCAGACATTACGTATTTGTAAACATTAACGAGGTCACCCCTCATTCTCCTCTTCTCCAAGCTGAAAAACTTGAGCTTCCTCAGCCTTTAATCATGAGAGAGATGCCTCACTCCATCACCTTTATGGCCTTGTATTGAACTCTCTCCAGCAGCTCCCTGTCCTTCTTGAACTGAGGGGCCCAGAAATGGACACAAGGTTCCAGATGCAATCTTGCGAGGGCAGAGTAGAGGGGGAGGACAACCTCTCTCGACCTACTAACCACACCCCTTCTAATACATTCCAGGATGCCATTGGCCTTCTTGGCCATGAGGGCACATTGCTGGCTCATAGTCATCCTGCTGCCTACCAGGTTCCTTTCCCCTACATGACTCTCTAAACAAGAGTTCATTCCCCAGCCTGTACTGGTACATGTGGTTCTTCTTTCCCAGATGCAAGGCTCTANGTGGGAGACAGTGTCAAATGCTTAGCTGAAATCAAGATAAACCACATCCACTGTACTACCACCATGTCTCCACCTGGTTACATCTTCATAAAAGGCTATCAGGTTGGTCAAACATGACTTCCCTTTGGTAAAACAATGTTGACTACTCCTAATATCCCCCTTGTCCTTTAAATGCCTAGAGACAGCACCCGGGATAAGTTCCATCATCTTTCCAGGAGGTGACTAGTCTGTAGTTACCCAGCTCCTCCTTCTTGCCCTTTTTGAAGAATGCAGTGACATTTGCTCTTCCCCATTCCTCAGGCACCTCTCCTGTTCTCCATGAGTTACTGAAGATGATGGAGAGTGGTTTAGCAATGACTTCTACCAGCTCCTTCAGCACCTGTTTTGCCTCCCATCAGGGCCCATGGATTTATGTCCATCCAGATTGTTCAACCGATCCTTAACCCAGTCCTCATCAACCAAAGAAAACTCTTCCTTTAAGCTGACTTCCTCTGAAGTCTGGGGCTCCTGAGGAAAGTCTCCAGCAGTATAGACAGATGCAAAGAAGGCATTCAATAACTCTGTCTTCTCTGTATCCTCTGTCACCAGGGCACCCACCTCATTCAATAGTGGGCTGACATTGCCTAGAGTGTTATTTTTGTCTGCAATGTATTTGAAGAAGCCCTTCTCATGCCTTGCAAGGGAGGTCAAGCACAACTCCAATGAGACTTTAGCTTTCCTAGTTACTTCCCCACATCCTCTGACAACTGTATTATATTCATACCAAAAACTGTCAGTAAGTAGAAGAGCAGGCAGCATCAGGGCCTGGTGCCAGTAAACCTGACCCATGTGAGAAGGGTATATGCAGCAATCTCCCACTCAGTTTACATAGCAGAGGGAAGTGAGCAAGAAAGGTGGCACCTTTAGCAGGCTATTGAGTAGCCAGGGAGAAGGGGAGTGTCAAGGAAGGGTTTTGGCTTCCAAAACAGATCCAAGAATGCAAGTCAGAAAGGAATGGGACTCGTCATGACAATCCTGTATTACTTTATGGCAGTCTCATTCTCAAAATATATTTCCAGCACCAGCATTGAAGAAGACAGCTGCTTTATTTAAGAGAGAGATGTCAAGAGTTTTCTGGGCAGAGTGTAGAGAAAAATCAATGCATGAATTTACATAATGGACTGAAAAAATATGATTGAATAGTGAATCAGAAATGCCTTTTTTTGTTTTGTTTTGTTTTGATGACTATAATGCGTTTTCTACCTAGTAATCTTTACGAGTTCTGGTGTATTACATGAGACTATATAGTGGTACCACAAGAGACTTATGTTCTTTAGCTTTTAGCCTTCTGGAACTTAGAAAAAGAAATAATGTAATGAGTGACATATTTAGTCTACTCTGTGAAACTCAGCTCAATAAATAAGTACAGAGAAAAGTGTGAGGAAGACTGCAGTGGAGGTTAAGAAAATGTGCTATTGTTTTGAAGGAAAAGTGTTAGAAAAATGTTAGGAGGCATTGTTTTTTTCTGTTATAAAAACAGCTGAAACAAACACTCAGAAGATAAAATGTTCACATGCTGGTATGATACATAATAAACAAGATTAAATTAGATTTTGTGTTTAAATTTACAGGAATTAATACAGTATATATTAAGAAAGCCCTTGGAAATCAAGGGCTGAAGTTTTCCTTCATAATATTAAAAAATTTAAAAGACAGAACATGGTACCCTTGAGCTATTTAATTTCTTCTGTATTATCAAGGTTTGGGGAAAGACTTTTTTTTTTTGTAATTTTTTAGTCTCCCTTAATTTGTACTCCTTCAAAAATGCTTTTTGTGGGGTTGGAGGGTGTTGTTTTTCCCTTTTCAGAATTTAGATGAGGCAAATGGAAGTCTCATGGAAATAAAAACAAAAGGCTGAGGGATATTTGTTGCTGTCTCAAATTAGTCCAAACCAGAGTTTAACTGGTGAATTAGTCACTCAGCAGACTGGAACAAATGAGTTTGTTAGTTTGGATATATCTGAACAGATGATTCTTCAATTTCGTGGTCTGATTTTATGGTAAGCTTGTGCAGAGTTAATGAATTGTTATCATTTATTGAAGAGCAAGCTCACAATCCCTATAAGAGGCGACCAGAAGCAATGATATTGCACAGTAAAAACTTGCTTGCAGTAATGGCATAAATACAAAATGACTTTACGGTCTTTATCAGAGTCATTGAGTGCCAGCTGACTCACAGGACTACAATTTAAGAATCCAAAAGGCTGAAAATGGAATAATTAAACAGAAAAGCTATTAGAAAATGTATGAAAAATTGCTTGAGTCATGTCTTGCCACTGAAGTCAGGCTGATTTGAATCTTGGAGCTAATTGGCATTCAAGAGCTCTGCTCCCTGCAGGGTACCTCCATGGCATTGAGCTGAGTTGAGTAGTCACTGTGACAACAGATCAGTGGGTAAATCTGAGGTTTAATTTGATAGAGGTCTGTAGCTGTCCCCTTGCTACGCATGAGGGATGAGCTCCTGCGCTAAATGGAGAAATCTATCCATTCACTTAATAAAATTGATGCGTTTCAGGTAAGTTCTCAAAGAAACAAAGTGATGAGGATGATGTTCAAATTTGCAAGCCTCCTACGTATCTGCATGTGGGGAAGGTCTAATGTGATCCTCAGCTGGTAGCATGCAGAGCAGGAGCTGGCTAACTAATCCCAGAGAGAACGGTGTATCTGAAACTGTGAGGTGTTGAGAGTCTTTGGCCCTTGAATTTGAACTGGAACCTGATGCCTTTTGGAGAAAAGACTGAAATGCATAACTTAGAACCCACTCTTCTGAGCAGGGATTCGAGTCACTGTTTTGTTGAAAACCAGTTGAATCTCTGTTTTAAAGGTTTTACATATGACTTTGACGTAGTCACAGTTCTGTAAAGCAAAAGGAAAACCTTTATTCAGGTTCTTCTTTGTGCAGATATATTTATATTTTAAAGACTAAATCCAAAAGCACCTCTCTTCTCAACAACAGGGAAATGGATCTCACCGCTTCAACTGTCTGAGACTTCCTTGTTTATTGTGAGAGGTATGAAGAAGCAGAAAATGGCTTCTTGCAGGTAAATGGAAGCAGATAGCCCCCACAAAAGCTGGCATTTTGCCAGTGTATTCTGTAGAATATTGTTTATTGGACACAACATTGGAATCACTTTGGATTTCTGAAACATTAAAAGGCAAGACATAGTAAATGCCTCTTGTCTGTGTTCTTTGCTTCTCTAGTATGATTTGCTTCTGATTTGCTTTTCAGTTTTTCAGTGATTTGGATTGTGAAACCCTATTCAGTGAACTATTTTCTCATGAAGGAGCAGGAACCTTGATTTTCTCTTAGATGTTTTGTTTAAAGTACCATTTCTACCTGCATTATAGACTGTACAAAAAAGAAAAAAAACCCACAAAAGCTGCCTCCTATCCTGGCATTCAGTTGTGCTGAGGTAACCCTTTGCTAATAACGAGGGACCTGTCCTGATGAAACATCACATGTGTATTGCAGTTGCATTTTATTATTCTGCTGAGCAATACTCTTTCTGAAGTTTCTTTTTTTTTTTTCAGTTTTATAAAATATTAAGCATTTACCAAGACATAGAATTGCATAAGGGAAGTTGATATGTGAGGAGACAAAGCAGCACATACACGTGGACTAAATCCATGTTCTTCTTCCTAGTTGTTTTTCTTAGACTCCTTTGACTCCCCTCAGGTACACTTCTATCCTCTTTGTCTTCCATTTTGCCCCAGTATTGCAGTCAACCTGCTGTGCCAGTCCTTTTATGGCTGTTTTTCATTTAGGCATGTCCGTGTTGCGCAGCCTCAATGAAAACCCCAGAACAAGGCATCTTCACGTGAGTCTGGCAGCTTTCAAGGTAGATGTGCTTTAGCAAGGGATTTGGACTAGATGATCTCTAAAGGTCCCTTCCAACCCCTACCACGTTGTGATTCTATGGTTCTGTTCCCTTAGACTCCTAACAATATTTTGGGTATGATGTGTGCTCCACTGGTGTCTGTGATTGCAGTGCTCCTTTGTTATCAAACCAACTCAAGAGAGGCAGAAATTTCAGGTTTCTTGTGTTCTTGAACATTTTGTTATTTACATAGATACACTAAATCTTAGAGAAGCATCTAGTGCATTTTCTATCAAAGCTAATCTGGATAAAACAGGTAGAAACTGAGTAGATTGGCCAGATGGTGCCTATTGGTGAGTCATCTCAGCTGGTGAGAAGGTGATGTGGCTTCAACATCCTCTTGCCATTTCAGATGCTTGCTGTATACTGCACGTTTTTAATATGAAAACAAGAGACTTTTAAATCTATGTCAGTCTCAGTTTTTCATATGGCTCTAAATAAGACTGCAATCAATTATTTAGTGGCTGGATTATTTGTGTGTCCCGAGTTTGGATTTTGTTTGTTTGTTAGCAAGGCTATTTCCTGAGACTTTTGAAAGCTGTGATCAAATATTCAAAGACAACTGGTTTTCCAATACTGCTGAAGGCAAGGAGAATGGCTCTGCTGTTTAAAATTAGCCCCTGGAGTTTGCATCGATGCAGCCTTGAACTCATGCTGTAATTCAATGTGACTTCCAAGTTTCAGTTACCTCTAGTAATACTCTGAGGAAAACTATGTCTTCTAAAAGAGAGCAGGATGCTAGAAACAGACAGACATTCATACATGGGAACTATGAGTTTATGGAGGAATAAAAGCTGCCAGCATGCTTGTGTTTGGAGAGGTGGACTTCAGGAGACTGAGCTTCCCCACATCTAAGTACCTGGTGTCTGGCAAAATGGCCCTTTTAACTCCTGTCTGCCCTCGGGAACGCTGGCTATAATGCTGCTGGTACAGCCTTAGCCTGTGTGGTCTCCACTTAATCTTGCAGGGATTGAGATGGGGGGGGAGGGGGGAAGTGATTATTGCAGAGAAATGGAGTATCTGAAGGTATTAAGAATAAATAAAAGTTTGAATTAAAGCAGTCAAAATTAAGAAATTGTTTGTACTAGAAATTGTATTGTCCTACAGAGTATAGCAATTTTCAAGTGCTGTCTCTCTCAGAGAAAGTAGTGCAGATCAGTAATGATGTAATAATGGATGGTACAGAACAACTGTCATCACTGCATACATTTTGACGGATCATATTCTGGCTGACATCCCTTTCCCAATGAGACCAGCATGTGGAGATCCGTGGTCTAATGGGAACGAAGTCACGGGGTTACTTATGACAGTGCTTGAGTGAAAACACTCCAAGGATAAAACTTTGTAGAAACAGGATGAAACTTGGGCTCTTGAGGTATCAGCTTAGTGGGAAATCTGAACATTGAAGTATTTGGAGTCTTCATTACTCTTTAACGGCATTGGCAGTGAAGCACAGAATTAGAGACCAGACTTCAGGTTCATCCTCACCTCAAGAAACAATTATAAGGTGGAAAAAAATAGGCTTTTTTATTGCTTAAATATCTTTCCAGGATTTAAAAATCTATTTTCCCCTAAACATCTGTCAGAGAAACATTCAAAATGCTAATGTTTGTGCAAACCACTCATCCCCTGGATGAGGTATTAGCTGCAGACATTTTGCATAGGAAAACAACATTTTACTTTACTCTGTGGCTCTAATTATCTGCTGTGAGGCATAACATAGCAAAACTCCTTTGGTGAAAAAGCGTTTCCATTTTGTACTGGCTTACATGAAAAAAGAAAGCCAATAGTTCCTAACTTTCCTGTTTGCAGCAGGGTTTAAGTAGAATGGCTTCTATCTGCATGGTATAAGAGTTGCTGGTCTAGAAGGGGCAATTTAATTGCTGTCAAGCTGTTTGCTAAGAATTTACTAAAATTGAAGACAAGTGGAATAAAACTGAGGATTCAAACAGGAATTCACGAAAATGATTTCAAATTGCCTGGGTATTGGAATTGGTAATGGAAGGGCTAATTAGATACACTTTAATCAGTGTCATAAGAAAGTACTAGAAAAGACATAGAAGCCATCAATTTCTACTGAATGACATGTTTTGGGTGTGTGGTTTTACATTTCTCTGATAGCCTATCAATGTAGGACCTCTTACCTAGAGACCTGTGTCTTAGAGATCCTTCAGCACAGAGCTCTGTTGCTGAGCAGGCAAGTGTTTGACAAGATTGAAGACAAAAGACTCAGAAATCCTCTGCCTAAGCATGTTGAAATGCACGAAGTCTTTCTGTATCTCAAAGTTGTATTACACTCTTTGGAATTAGTAAAAAATTAAGGCTCCACATCTCAGAAGTTACAGATGCCCAAAAGGGTCTGAGTTCATATCTAAAGCCCTGCGTATGTTAGTAAGTGGTGAGATTTCTCTCCCACTTGAAACAAAAATGTGACACCGAAGTTATACTCAGCAACATCCCATTAAGGCATGCCTACAAAGCAAAAGACAGCTGCATTAGACTGTTTTTGATTTGAATTTAGTGTGCACAGCAGTAAAGGTAGTACAGGTATCACACTACAGATTTCCATGTATAGTAGCAACAGAATATGAATGCAGAGCCCTTTACAGCTTTATGATCTGCATCACTCTCTCCCCTCTGCCTGTGAAGGTTTAAACTAGCTTTGCATAAATGTGGTCTTGGTAACCTGTTGCCATGCCATCCAATACAGCTCTGGAATTACCTGGTATGGCCAAAGCCATGTTTGTTGCTTACAAATCCTTTAATCTGCTATTTTGCCATTCCTCTAGCAGTCTGCTTAGAGATCAGGGTGGCTGGTGGCTGAGGATTAGGCAACCTTCGGTGCTCTGGTTAGCGTTATACAGCAGTATTTGGACTCTAATAAGTAAGCTGCAGAAAAGCTCTGCATATGATAACAGTTAAAACTGGACTTCAAAATGCCATCCTATGTAACTGGCTGCAGTATATTTTTTTTACTTTCATTCTGTCTTTGAATCCCAGGCTGCAATCCACTTTGAGAACAACAGGAAAACCCAGCAAATTTTCCTCCAGCCTTTGGAAAGTCTGGTGCAACACATTTAGGGTCTGGGTGGAAGGAGTTTGTGAAGGGAGCTGAGGGATCTTTGCTTCCCAGGTGGGAGTGCGGCCCCATGAATGACAAGCTGCTGCAGAAGAAACAGCTTTTCTCCCTTACTATGTCCTACTGGTAGTAGCGTGATTGAGAACACGTCATGTGATCGACAGGAAGGCCACGGGCTCTACATGACTACAGGCTTTTAAAGAATAGATTAGAATATATCAGAAAAGAGAAGTTTTAGCTGGTCCTGCCCTGAAGTTGGGGAATGGACTAGCTGGCTTTATAAGACATTTTCCAGGGTTATTTTCATAATCTCTGAATTCAGTGATTGCAATAAATGACTGAGGCATCCATGCATAACAATCTATGTGTCTCGAGAACAAATAAACTGCTTAACATAGAGAAGAAAGAGATAAGTATAAATAAGCTTATTTCCCCTGCTGTTATTGTGTGACAGAGAGGCTGATATTTGCCCCTCTCTATTTGTGTATTTAAAAGCATTTCATCGTGTTTAGCAATTACTTCAGACTCTCAGCTGTCACAGGAGGCTGGAGGGAGAATTGAGCTTACTCTCCTCAGCTGTTCTGCTTTTTCAAAATAATATCTATGATTATCAGACTGGATAAATACAATCTCTGGACCTCTGGGGCTTTCTGAATTCAGATGGGGAGATTTTTCTTTAGTGAAAAGAGGTAATGAAGTACTTTGTAGACTAGTCATCAGCTTGCTGCGGTGCCACAAAGTTAGAGCACTGATACTCAAAGGCACAATGTTCTGTCTCCTTGAGCAGAGGCAGATCAGTCCAGACCTATGTTTCTGTAACTCACACACAGAACGGCCACCTTGAGCATATGTGGCAGCAGTAAGATCATAAAAATTATAGCAGAACTGGGCTTGAGATGCATGGATCACATTGAAGTAGCTTCTTGGCAAAGACCAGCTGTGCAGTCTGACAGGTAATAAGTGTACGACTGGTACTGCTGTTTTTGACTGGATGTGTGGTGTGAGCTTGCTCTTGGTTTTAAGGAACTATTTGAGAGGCAGGTAAGGAATCTTCCAGTACTGATTCACATGTCCTTCAGTTGCAATGTCAAGTACAATATTCAGCATTTCCTTATGTTTTTTGATCTTCTTGTCGTACTTTACAGTCTCATTTAATGTGTTAGAGGAAACTTGAGGCTCTAGGAAATGAAAGACACTGTCTGAGCAAGAACTGTTCCACGTTTGGATTTTTTTAAATTAACTGTTAAGAAGGATCTTTGTCTGCTTTTGGTTGATGACTCATTGCAATAAAACAATCTACTTCCGATATTGAGAATCTGAAACTTTTGACTAGTTGATTTACTCCTTACAGGGAAAAGATGTGCACATGCTGCTGGCTCTGTGGGGGAGTGTCAGTTTTCAAAGCTAATATATGTGTAAAAGGGTTACTTCTAGAGATGAGTAATAGGGGCAGAGATGTAGCTGTGTGGTCAGTAAAGGGGCTACTGTAGTTAATTGCCAAAAGTGCAAACTAGCCTGTGAAAAGAAAAAAAAATAATCTGACAAAATAGGTTGTAAATGCCATGAACAGAAATATTTTTGGCAAATGGAGTGGAATCTAACACAAATTGGAAAGTAATGAAAGAATTAGTGTGTTAGAAAGATTAAGCAGAGACAAAGGATTGATTTATTGGGTTAAAATAATGAGATGAAATTAAGGCAAGTACATCATTTATGTTGAATATTTAGGATGAAATTTCCTCATGATGACAACTACTTTACGTCTACGTGAATGGCTTCCTGGGAAGGTCTGAAACCTCATGACTGAGATTGGTTTAGAATCAAGTTGGAAGAAAAGCTGGGAAAGATACAATCAACCTTTGCTAAAAGAGAGGGATACTTTAGCTCCATTATGAGGACTTTTCCCTGCTTAGGGCTGAATGACCTTTATGACAGCCTAAAAGAGGAGTGCTGTATTATTCAGTGCCACTTCTTTGATGCTCCATCACTGCCTTTTCAGAAAAGTTTGCAGCAAGAACGCTACAAGCAGTGCCAGCTGCTGAGGCTTCCCATAGAGTGCCTGAGAAGCAGCCTGGGAGCAATAGCTAGGTGCCAGCAGCAGCCTAAGGCCATGCTAACAGAGACTGCTGGACATCTCAAAAGCTTCTTTATGTAGCTCTAACTAGAACTGTCATTAAGATTTGTAGCCTTTGATACTCTTTGTCAGATTTCATTTTAAATTTAGGATGTGCTTATTATACTGTTACTCGAAGGCAAAGGTTTGATGCTGACAGCCTTTTTTTTGATACACAGTACACATAACTTCTAGTAAGGAAGCTCGCATGTAAATTCTGAAAGATTAGAAATTATTCGAGGTTGCTGGTTTTAAATTAGTAGCTGCTGGTGACTATGTGAGCATCCTCAGCTACTGTGTACTGACAGGCTCATTTTATTAGCTAATGACAGTCTTAAAAACAATAGGCTTTTTCATTTCATTTCTGAGACAGTGTGGAGTAAGAGATTTATCTCTCTGAAGAATGAAGGAATGGACATTGAAGCATATTTATGCACAATTTTACTCTTATTTCTCAAGGTAAAGTGATGCACTTGTAGAATTAACTCTATTCAGGTCTAGGTATCTTATCCTTGTTTTATAAAAGTCCACACTGAATGGTAGGAAGCATTATGTAAGGAGAGAATGCAAACAAGGCTTTGAGTACTGTGAAAAACTAACATTGCTTCTGAGAAAGAGAGTAAAGAGCAAGGTAAAATGACAGCATGAAGATGTAGTTTTAGATGAACTATAAATTTCAATAGAATGAAATCTTACTCTTCTGATATCTCTTACCATTTGCAAGAAGATTAAACAAATTCTCAATTTCAAATTCTGCTGGAGACTTGCAAGTTGTAATTCAGATACAGCATTTTTCAAGGACTTGATTTGTACCTAGACTGTCAGCTACCATAAATCATAGTCAGATGATGAATAGATTTCTTGTAGTTCTAGTTTCAATTTTGTATAGTTTTTTTTTTTTAAAGTAGTGAACTAAAGGCACTTCTATGAGATTGAAGTGTTTTGGTGTGCAGAGTTTGAAGTCAATATCCAGCAATTAAGCCTCAGTCAAAGCTCCAAAAAGCCTTGGAATTGTTTAGGAGTTATATGTTTGTGGTTTGGTTGTTTTTTTTAAAAAACTGCAATTTCAGTCAGAGGTGAACACTAGTAAAAACCCTCTGTATTACCCCAAACCATTCAGCCCTAAATAAAAGAATATGGCAACTTTGCTTTCTTGCTCCACATTCATATTATTATTATGCAATTTTATCACTTGTCTAAACCCACAAAGGTCAATCCTAGAAGCATAGGGTGACTACGTAGCAGAGAGTTCCTGGTTCTTAATGCCTGGTGTTCATCATCTCAGCTATGCAGATCCAGGCACAGTAAGGAATTCCTTACTAGTTGTGAGAGTTGAAGCTCAGGAGAATCTGGATGGGTCCAAATTACTAAAGCAGAAGGGTTTTGAGTGTGAATAGTGGTGCATTTGGTTCAGATTTCCTAAGAATATATCATCATGTTGTTTAAGCAGGAGGCTAGAATCAAACTAGTCTTATCACATCAAGTATGGTATTATTTGTGTCTGTGTGAGCAAATCAACTTGCTTAAATGTAGTTGCCATGAACATGCTGCGTGATCACTGAAGGCAGTGTAGTTCAGCTTATGGCTGAGAAGGAGGTTGGACCACTACAAGTGCAGGAACTCCCTTTAAGGAGTGTAACCATGAAATTTCATATTTTTCTTTAAATACCAAGAGGATTCAGAATATTTGGCAAACCAGGTTTTAGTTTGCCTACAGTCAGGCATAATACCCACTTACAATTAAAAAAAAAAAAAAGCAGAAGAGAAAAAAATAGTTTGCTGGAGTGATTGATTTCTTGGTTGACATTTCTGTGTCCAAGGCACAGTAACCATGTATAGGAAAAAGTGCTTCTGACACATTAAAAAAGGCAGCCAAGAGACCACACTGCTACCTGTAAATGTGTTTAATTGTTCTTGAAAACCTTGTAGGATATATGAGAAATTAAGGGCTCTTTTTAAATAGGTAGCAGGTGCTGGGATAGATAATTGCAGAGAGAACAGTGTTTGTGCTCATCTTTATTAGGGAGAATGTTTTTCATGTTCTCTCCTGTATGGATTTTTTCTTATCCATCGTATAGATTTTCATAGTGAGTTCTGAAAAAGAGTTGCCTTTTCCTTTTCCAGATCTTGACCTTAGTTTTTCTTCTCAGTTTTAGAGGAGGGAGGCATTTGCTTCAGATTTGTCCACCAAGGTTGCTGCATGTTGCTTATTAGCTCTTATAAAGTGTCTTTACCTGAGCACACCAGCCTTGTGCTTTCTTTACACTTGGGGCATAACTTTCACATGTGTTTTACATGTGTGCTTCAGGATGAGACGAATCTAAAAATGGAAATGGACCTCAAATATCCTTTGTTCAAGAACCAAGGTTCACCACCATTCTTTCTGTGAGCAAGGGCTGGCATTGCTTTCACTGTTCAGGAGCTTCCTGTTCAAGACAAACCTCCCCTGCTTGTGGGTCCTCACAATGCAAAGGAAGTTATGCTGAAGGCTGAGCTGAGTTGAAGCGTGAGCAGGGTGGCTTTGCAGGAAAGACCGTCAATATTTGGTAAATCCACTTGTGGTGGGTGCTCCAGCATCTTGTGCTTGATGCTGATCTCTATATCTTGTTCAGTTTTTAAACTATTTTTAACTGTCTATAATCAGTGAATCAAGAATATTTCAAAATGAATTAATTTCTCTTGGTCAGAGACAATTTAAAAAATATCTGAAATCTGAATATCTAATCTCCCTACATTATCACAGCTTCCCTAGTTACTTGAGAGACACAGCAGCTATGAGGAAATATTTACCTTTAATCTGTACCTGTTAGCACTGGTATAGTCCTGTGCTTAACAACTTCAGAAGATGAAGAGAAAAATCTTCTTTGAGCTCTGTATTGGTAAATGTTGCATTATAACGAATGGCATGGGCAGGACCTAGTCTTGCAAAACAAAGATGATTAGAGGCCTGGCAGTTCCTAAAATGAAGCTGTAGGTGAGAGATGTGTCTAGCTGCAGCATAACTGTCAAAACTATGGGACCTTAGCTTGGATTTTGGCCAACAGTCTGCACTTTGAAAGTCAAAATAGCTTTGAGTATTGTTGAAGTACAGTTGGGCTAATCACACTTCAAATTACTCTTGGAAAACATATTTGAGATTTGATATGGTCATATATCCTTTCAAATGAAGACAGTGAAACTAGAAAATAGAACATTAAGAGTCGCTTTTTGACCAGGAAGGCTAATCAATATACCTATTGTCTATCCCCTTTCATAGCTGAGAGAAACACCACGCATTTAAATCCCATCAATGAGATTTTCTTGTGCTGTAACACTGGGTTGCTATTCTGCTTCCAGGCATACACAGGTGGAAGCAGCGAAACTGACTGCTGTCAGGTCTGGTATCTCCTGTTCCAATCAAAGTGAGCAGCAATTGTCTCTCATTAAGGTGGCTTGGCTTTGTAATTTCCTGACTGACACTTAAAAAGCTGCCTCCTTCTCAAATACAGCATAGCAGAAGAGCCAGGGAAACTCATGAAACGTGAACTGAGATTTTGAGTGTCACACAGACATAAATTGGAATAGATTGCTTGTTCTTCTGATGTAAATATTTTGTATTTCTGGAAGGTATTTCCACACTGATCCAAATGTTTAAAGTGAAAACTTATAACTAAGATGCTTATATCTTTTTGCTAAATCACTCTTTAGTTTTGCAGCCTGCTACTGAAAGGCAGCTCTCCCACACCTGGAATACAGTAGCTGTCTGTTGAGGAAACCTTTTCTTTGCACTGTGTCTAAGAAGAAGAAAAAAAACAAAGCTTCCTCATTTATGTCGTATTCAAGAACACAGGACTGAAAATACATTCTAGGTATTCAAGTCCCATTCTTTGCTGTCACCACATCCTACAATTCCCTTTTAAGATGGAGTATCAAGTAGCTTACTGGTCTCCGCCGCCCGTTGTCCTGGCTGTCCCAGAATATAATTACTGGTTAGGAACCTCCTAATTTTTGGTTTAAAATCAGCCACTGTTCCTATTTTATTGGCTGGTGCTGTCCCTCAGCTTGATTAGCACATTATTTCACATCAGTGCATTTGTGGGAAGCAGTCATGTCTTGCCTCCTGCTCTCTCATTTCCTAGGCTGATTGCACAAAGGTAATCTTCACCTCTCTCCTTGGGGAGGTGGCTGATCTTTTTGCCAGTCCTTCTATTCACCATTTTAGTTTGGACTCATGTTCTTTGGTACTGGTAATCAGAACTGCAGGGTGCTACCTCCAAAAGAATGCTGAAAAAAAAAATCCTCTTTCGTTTCTAAGATTTTTGGTGAACTGATGACACTAGTTAAGAAAGATACTATATCCTTACCCTCCATAGGCAGCTTATACACAATTTCTGTTGCCAAAATATATTAAGAGCTTGATAGTAAGCTGCCCACATTACATCTCTGATTTCCAGAGTTTGACTTGCTACACAAGAAAAGATGGGGAAAGTAGTCACAAGTTCAATGTTAGATGCTTTTATCAAGTTGCTGCTTATAGTGCTCGATGTGTTTCTCAGCCTGATGCTCCATCGGTATTTGACCAGCTGAAAGTCAGACAGGAGCAGATCAAGACAGTGTTAAATTGGTGACCTGCAGAGACACATCACTTTATGTCTGAAGCTGCACTGTGAGAGCTAATCTGAAAACCTCTAGCCAAACCAGCTGCTCAGAAGATGTAGAGAATGGGAAAGAATTCTTTTATCTTCTTTTCCCCTGCTGCTTTTGCTTGGTTTACTTGATCATGTAGCTGACCTTACCTCCCAGCAGTTGCCTTTGGGCAGCTGTTTATATAGAATGATATAAGGGTACTTCAGTGAGTTGGGTCACCTCTCTTCATTGAATTAGTGAGGTGAGAGGAACAATCGAAACACAGATTAGCAGTTGGACTCAATGATCTTAAAAGTCTCTTCCAACTGTAATGACTCTATGACTCTCTGACACATGGGTTTAGATACTTGGTCCAAGACACACTTTGGAAAAGCAGTGTTTATAAATTCAGCCTAATTGTGTGCCAATGTTTGGAATGTGCTGTTGTGACAGCATTTGCTAATATTACTAGAGCTTTGGAAGCTGCTGAAGAACACATCTGTTGTGGGAAATAGCTTTTTGCTGAGGGAGGAGATAGATAGGCTCTCCTTTTCAGATTAGAGAGGCTAAGGGACCGTGGCCAGATCAGAAAAGGCTATCCCTGGTAAACGTGAGTGTATTTGTGTCATCAATAAACTTTAAATTTGCAATTTTAGCCAATGAACCAGACAGCACAGGCTTTCTCAAAATTAAATGGAATGCATGGTTTTATTTTTTGCTTGTCAGGTAGAGCTGAAAACTTCCCCTGCAATTTCTGTTTCCAGAAATATCTGGGTTTTCAGCCATGTTCTTTGCAGAAGTTGTGGTATTTGTGGAAAGGCATCATCTGTTCTTCCCACACTGTTCAAGGGGCAACTCAAGATCTTGCCGCATGTTGAAGAAAGATTATGGCTGTTCTCTGATTTGTTCAAAGTGCTGTTGTTGGTCGTGTGAAGGTCAGATAAGGCTGCTGTTGGGGCAGCCCATGGGGACCTAGCTTCTCTGGCAGGTCATTCACCACAGTGCAGGGTCTTGGCACACCCACCCTGGCTGACAGGGCTCCTGGTATGCCACTGCTCTCTGGTAAATGGAAGAGCTTGCATAAATGATAAATTCCTATGCGATCAAAGCAGAAGATTATGATGATCATTTTCGATTTAGATCAGAATTAATTTTATGATTTTTAAAGAGAATTGTTTCTCAACACTTTCAACAGTACACAAGTTTCTCAACAGTACACAGCATCTTCCTAATCTCAGCACGGGTCTGGAATGCCAGATAGTAGTAGGAATTTATTTGTGAATAAGTACTGAAGCTATCTCTGATAGGAATCTCATCACTAAAAAAACCAAACCAGACCAAACTCTAAGTCTCCCACCAAAGCAAACAAAGTAATCACCCGAAAACCTGTCAATATGATGATGCACAACTAGATCAGTGATAATGAGGACAATTCTGTAAGTAGGTAATTTAGCAAAAGTTCATAAAGAATATTTTAAGTAAGTTTATGGATTTTATACAGACTTCTCACTGCAAGAATATTATTGAAATTAATATTGGGGTGATCTGATTCCCTCTGAGGGAACACGACTACTCAAACTGTTTTACTTCCTGCTTCTGTGTGTTTTGTTGTATGGCCATGTCAGGATGACTCACAAGCGGTAAAAAAAACCCTGATCGGATCAGACCAGTTCACAGAGTTCGGCTCCTTTTATAGTAATAGAATGGAATCCCTGTGTAATATAAAAGAATATATACTAAGGGAACTGAAATACACTATCAGTACTTTTTTGTGTAGTAATTAATTTATATAGTTCCCTGAATTTTCAAACATTTAATCATTGAGAGCATTAAGAAAAACCAGACGTGTGAAAAAACAGAAGTACTGTGAACAGTGATTATTTGCACTCCAGTTTTCTCTGGGCAAAGATGTCTGAAATGGTTATTAAAAATTATAAAGCTTTACCAGCTGACAATCTTGTGCTTGTAAAGTGGTAAAACAGTTTATCTGACAACAATATTTGGAAATAAGACACAAAGAGAATTGTGTCCAAGAGAAGTGAGATGCAAACAGAGCTGTCTTTCCTTCCCAGTTCAGGGCTACTTCTTCAAATGAAAGGATGTAGCTCTAGATCACTGTCAGACTATATAACAAATTGTAATGAGCTCTTGAGTCTCTAGAAAGAACTATTCTCCAATAGGCATTGGTGATGCCTAACAACCATGCATGGATATTTTCACTTGGATTCACATACACAGCTCAGAATGTCTGGCCATTTTTTTCTTACTGAGGCATAATTAAATTTTTCCTTCCTGTGGCTATGAAATGGAAATAAGATTAGTAGGCCATTTAGAAATAATAAGTCAGTGATAGAAAGGAAAACAAATAAGGTAAGAAATAGGTCTAGGAGAGCAGGATATTTATGTGGTGTTGAGAAGGGATGTCTGTAGTTACTGGCCAGCAGCAGTATGACGTGCATTTTGCAGCCAGGTTCCCACAGAAGGCAAGCTGTGCACCTGCTTCTGCAATGTGTTTTCCCTGAAGGGGGTGCTTGAACAGCCCTATTTGTCTGCTTATGCACTGAGCAGAAGGATCTGCTAATCTTGTTTGTGACATCATATTCATGTGTATATTCTTATTCTACTTGTATTTAGGCTATGAATTTGTTTTTCTCTTTTGATTTCTCTTGTGTTTTTCTAATTAGAAAAATGATTTTTCTTTTGTGTCAGCCTGCAAATAACACTAAGCTTCTTGGGTTTAAAGAAAGTTATTTTTTTTCGTTTCTATTTTTATTTTCTTTTTTTTCAGTCTCATTAATGCAATTTTGAAAATGCTGACATAATTCTCTGCTCCCTTAGACATTATGAACCTGTCCTTGCTGACTTTAGTGAGAGCTGAAATAGCCTGTAATAATGAAAAGGAAGTACCCATTTATCCTTTGAAAATTGCTTTTGAGGCTGGATTTCCGTGAGCAGCCAATCTGCTCTCTTTACAGGGCTCATTTTGCTGTTGACCTAGACAGTTATACTATTTTTGTTTGTCTTTTTCATGTGAGTGACTCAATACCTAGGCATTTATTAGAAATACAAAGAGAGTTGCAGGTGCCCTGTCTCCTGGTGGCTGTTGGCAGTGCAGGAGTAACAGTGGGGCCAAGAGTGACAAGAGGATTGTTGCTCTCTGGAAGTGTAGACCATACTGACAGCAGTAAACGTGTCTGCCAATACACTGTCTGTTTAGGCAGAACAACAACCTTGCTACTAGCAATGTAGAAGCCACACCTGAAATAAGGCTTGGAAGAGGCCTGAAATTTCTGCTACGAAGCCTTATGTCCACTGCGGCTTGTACACTTATTCTGCTCCAGTATTCTTTTGCAGGATTTTTATCACAAAACATATCTATCCTTGCATGATAGCCATGTACGGTGAATGAAAAGCCACAGACTGAAAAAGCATCTTTGAATCCTGTTAAAAAGACACTTGCTCATTTTATAGCTGGGGGAGAAGCAGCAGTTTGAGGAAGCTGATGGTATATACGGCAAGATCCAGACACTCTTTACTGATGTGGAAATTGCTGTTAACAGCACAGTCACTGAGAGCGTCAGTACTTGTACTTTTTATTACAAACTTGTCCTCCTTCTAATCATCCTTATGTCAGTCTGGGGTAAGCTTCAGTGAAATTAATTCTAAACTATATATCACTGTATAATCTATTTGATGCTTTTCTCAAATGGTATTGAGAAATCGAAGGCACTTTAAATCAGAACCAGCTAATTTCTGCATTGCAATTGGTTTCTTTGTCATGGTTTTTTTACATCAGCTCAACTAAAGAACACACATTGTTGACATAAACTTTGGTTTTTGAGCTCATGCATGGAAATAATTTAGTTTGTTATAAATAATTTACGTACATTTTCTGATGGTCTTAGAATGATTTCTGCTTCAAGCAACCTTCATTGTACATCACTGGCGAAAGACAAGCCCAGAAGCAATCCTCAGTAGAATCTTCTGTCGTGTCAAGCTGTGTTCCAGGTGAGATTTTGAAATACAGATGAGGAACTATCTTTCAGAAGTTAGTTTTAGTTTGTGTTTTTCTTGGACTTCTGACTCTGTAGACCCTTGCTTCTAGTAACTTCTATGTTTTAGAAAATATCTTTTTTTATATATAATATATTTAAAAATAGAATAAATTTAATAAAATTGGTAAAATAAAGTTGTTGATTCAATACTAATTTTGAAGTATGGGTGAAAATAACCAGTTTAATTTTCTAGATCAAATTTTATTTAAAGTTCTAGTTTTATGTTTCATCTGGAATGGTTAAATGGATTTCTTGCATTGCAAGTGATTGCAAATAATACTTTGGGCTAACACAGTCTTTTCCATCACTAATGTATTTGCTGATATAACCTTTTTTAAAAGAGATAATGAAAATAACTGTCCAGACAATCTGGTGTCTCATAAGCAATGACAAATTTTTATTATCAGGTTGTGTTCCTTCATATGGTCATTAAAGAACTGGGAATAGAGCGCAAATGAACTCAATGCTGAGAGCATGTGTTTGTTGTGAATAAACACTCTGACTCAGTTACAACACAAGTGATTTATGATCTCTTTTTGAGGCTCATTGGGGTTGTGACATGAGATACTGGATGAGATTTCTGGTATGAAGTGTGAAACTGAAGAAAAGATGCTTGCTTAAATTGTGTAAAGGTATATTAATCACCTTGAGGTAAAATGCTTTTGAGTGCATTAATGGAAAAGTCTACTTAGTTTACAGAGAATTTTGTTCCTGGTGTTTAGGAGAATGTGACATGAACTGTATGTTTCTAACAAGGATAAAATCTGTGGAAAAAACTCCGTGACTGAAAGACAGTGTCAAGACTTTTGAGTACTGGAAAGTACTAGATGCCATAAAAACCTGAAGCATTCTTTTGGGTTGATTTGATAACAGATCTTAGTTTGCCATAGTTAGAAAAAGATAAATCAATGACGGCTGAAGCAGCAGCCAAACTACAAGGTAAGATTTATCATGATATAAATCTATCTATCTATCTATCTATCTATCTATCCATCTCCTTTTCCTTGGGTTAGTTTATTTGATGCAATTCCAATGTTTCCTAAGGTCATGTACACATCTGTATCCCTTGCTCTAAAACGCAGCTACCTCTTGATTGATCCCTTTATTTCCATCCATTACAGTCAGCAGACACTGTTTCCTGTACATTACATTGTCACATGCAGTAGCTCAGCACCAATATTAAGCACCACTGAAATGGTTAGCTTTAATGGCATTGACAAGTTAATGTGCTGGAGCTTAAGGCACTGATGGATGTTAAACTTTACCTGCCCTGTACTTCACTTGCTGGAGCTGATATGGAATTAAAGCTAATAGGCTTTATAGCTGTCCTGAAGTGATGTGCAGTTCAGTCAACTGTCTTGTAGATGGTGCTGAGATACTAAATATATGGTGCAGTGGAGTCTCCCCTTGGGGTCTACATTCTGCATAAGCAAGAGACAAATTGGTTTCAAATAGATTTTCTTCCTTTCTACTTTAGCTAAAGAAAAACAGGTTTTACGTTTAACATGATTTTCTATGGCATTGACAGCTTGGGTAAATGGTGTGAGATGAAGTAAAGAGTGATAGGAGCAGCAAGTAAAGCCAGAGGGTAAATATATGCTCCTGGCTTAGCCTGCAAAGCAAATTGGCATATGTCTTTATAGGTAACAATTCAGATAACAGGGGCAGGTTAGAAGAAGTAGAATTAAGTGGGAAATAAACTTATGAATGAAAAAAGATTTTCCAAGTGGAGACAGTGAAGACCTTTATGGTTTGGAGTTGTCATCCAGTATGAACTCTAGGTAGGCAGAGCAAGTGGCTGAAGATCCAAAGGCAAGGTACTACTGGGGCAAAATAACAACCATGCACATTGGAAATCACAGAATCATAGAACAGTAGGGGCTGGAAGGGACCTCTAGAGATCATCTAGTCCAACCCCCCTGCCAAAGCAGGTTCACCTTGATCAGGTCACACAGGAATGCATTCAGGTGAGTTTTGAAAACCTCCAGAGAAGGAGACTCCACAACACCCCTGGGCAGCCTGTGCCAGGGCTCCCTCACTCTCACAGGAAAAAAGTTTCTCCTCATGTTTAAGTGGAACTCTTTGTGTTCCCATCTTTTGTCCATTAACTCTTGTCCTATCACTGACACTACAGAAAAAAAATGTTTCCCCATCCTCTTGACATGCACCTTTCAAATACTTGTAAGTATTAATGAGGTGCCCTCTCAGTCTCCTCTTCCACAGGATGAACAGTCCCAGATCCTGCAGCCCTTCCTCATAAGGAAAATGCTTCAGTGTCCTGATCATCTTGGTGGCCCTGTACTGGACTCTCTCCTGAAGTTCTCTGTCCCTCTTGAGCTGGGGAGCCCAGAACTGGACACATGACTCCAGATGAGGCCTCACCAGGGCAGAGTAGAGGGGGAGCAGAACCTGCCGCGACCTGCTGGTCTTCTTGATGCATCCCAGGATGTCATTGGCCTTCTTGGCCATGAGGGCACATTGCTGGCTCATGTTTAGTTTATTATCAATCAGGACTCCCAGGTCTCTCTCTGCAGAGCTGTTCTCTAGCTGGTCAATCCCAAGCCTGTACTGATGCATGGGGTTGTTCTTTCCCAGATGCAGGACTCTGCACTTGTCCTTGTTGAACCTCATGAGGCTCCTCTCTGCCCAACTCTCAAGCCAGTCGAGATCCCACTGAATGGCAACACAGCCTTCTGGGGAATCAGCCAGTTCTGCCAGTTTGGTGTCATCAGCCAACTTGCTGAGGGTACACTCTGTCCCCTCATCCAGGTCGTTGACAAAGATGTTGAACAAAACTGGCCCCAGAACCAGTCCCTGTGGAACTCCCTGGCCACAGGCTTTCTTCTTGACTCAGCTTCATTGATCATCACCCTCTGAGCTCTGTCATTCAGCTAGTTCTCGATCCACTTACTGTCCACTCATCCATTCCACACTGCCTGAGCTTTCTGATGAGGATATTATGGGAGATGGTGGAATAGGAAATACAGAAATCCAATCAGCAATGTACAAAATTATAATGGTTTTTAAAAGTTTCACATATCTGTTGTCTGAAAAATCAGACTGGACCATTCAGGAAAACAAGTCTGCAGAACAACTTCGTAATTTGTGGGTTTTTGCCTTTTTTTTTGTTTTTCCTTTGCAAATCTTTCAATCACCTTTTCTTCTTCTAAACAGCTTTCTGCTCATGGGAAAAAGAAGGAACTGCAGAAAAGCAGCATGCTGAATGTGAAAGGAATGAAGCTTCTCTTTAGCACTTAATGGTGCTACATCTCTAATTATAGCAAAATCTATTGTGAGATTACATTGAGGACTGTAACTATATGGAGAGAGAAAAAAGGAAAAGAGGAAAAATTATGCAAAATAAGATGCTTCACACAAAACATTTCAGATGATCAGTCATCTACCTTGACTTCAGTGAGGCTTTTGACACTGTCTCCCATAACATCTTCATCAAAATGCTCAGACAATGTGGCTTGGATGAGTGGTGGTGAGGTGGATCGAGAGCTGGCTGAATGACAGAGCCCAGAGTGTGGTGATCAATGGCAAAGAATCGAGTTGGAGGCCTGTGGTCAGTGGGATTCCACAGGGATTGGTTCTGGGGCCAGTTTTGTTCAACATCTTTGTCAACAACCTGGATGAGAGGACAGAGTGTACCCTCAGCAAGTTGGCTGATGACACCAAACTGGCAGGAATGGCTGATTCCCCAGAAGGCTGTGCTGCCATTCAGCAGCATCTTGACCGGCTTGAGAGTTGAGGTTCAACAAGGAAAAGTGCAGAGTCCTATGCCTTGGGAGGACAGTTTCTGTTGTATCTAGTGGTAATGTTGTATCTAGGGTAATGAGATGAAGCTGGAACACAAAAAGTTCCATTTAAACATAATAAAGAACTATTTTACTGTGAGAGGAACAGAGTCCTGGCACAGGCTGCCCAAGGAGGGGTTGTGGAGTCTTTTTCTCTGGAGGTCTTCCAAACCTGCCTGGGTATGTTCCTTTGTGACATGACCTAGATGGACTTGATTCAGCAGGGGTGTTGGACTAGATGATCTCTAAAGGTTCCTTCCAACCCCTACCATTCTATGATTCTATAATTCTGGGATTGTATGATTGATACCTAGGTTATTCGTCTGAAAGCATCAGCTATCTTCTGCCAAACAACAACCAACTATTGTGAATCAACCCCAAACCAGACAAAAACTATCAGTAATCCAAGTTCAGGTGTTTGTGTAAGACTTTCAAAATACAGCCCTGAAAAATCACATGATTTTTAAAATGATAGTTAAAATAGTTGATCTTCCTTTCTTGATGAGCCAGAAACACAGACAAATATGTGGATACTGTAACAGACTACTGGAATCTCAGTAGGGTGCTGAACTAGCTCTAAATGAGGTCAGCGCAAGGCTCAATGCAGGTTAATCTGTTTGATAGATTTGCTGCTGTCAATCTATTTCTGGTTTTCACTTAAAAACCAGCTTGGAGATCTTTATACCATGGCACAGGCTGCACTATAGCTATTGGCTTCCAAGGCCTATTAATGATTCTCAGTCTTTTATAGCTAATGTAGCTGTGACATTGGCCTGAGGTTTATTTCCCCAGGTACAACATCAACTGAACTACAGATTTTGCTGTTCTGTGAGTTGTGTGAAAACTCATAAGGATTGAAAATTGTGTGGTATTTGTTCCTCAGATTCATTTGTGCTATCTCCAGGTGGAAAAAATGTCTTTCGTCGTTAACTCAGAGCAGCTAAAGGGAAGTGGAAGTGCTTGGATGAATTTGCTTGGGAATCAAACCGCATTTTCAGCGTAGGAAGTGGCATGTCACTTCAAAAATTGATTTTAGTGATAAATGTATTGACTGATCCAAAAAAGGCAATGTAGAGAGCTTGTCTGTGAGGAGCAGAGATTTGCACTGAGTTTTGCTTTAGTTTCTTAAATGTTGAAGACTCACAACACTACAAAGGACTCTAGGGTATGGAGCAGATGATAAGACAACAGAAGGAATGTGTTTAATTTAACACTGGCACGTGGCAGGGAACGGGGTCAGTCTGATAACTGATTCCAACTGAGCAGCCCACCATTTGATATTATCACCAATTACTCAGTTAATGGAGCCATCACAGCTCTGGTCATGGGTCCAACTGTAACTTTGCCAGTGACTTGCAAAACCTGCTGTGCCTCCAGGTGGAGGAAACCTGAGGTCTGTGTTTGTTAATAAACACAGGCTATGCAATTCAGAGATAGCTGAATGAAACCGTAAGTGATCAGCATTTTGTGGTCTGTGTGCCCAAATGAGCAAGAAAAACCTATATGTAGTACAGTCTGGAGAATAAAAAGTTGATTGTAAGGCTGAGCTGGGACTTCTGGGGTTTCCTGACTTGAAAGCCATCAAAAACTTTAGCTTCTATATTGACTCAAAACTGTTTACATTTACTTATGTTGGAGTTGTATAAACCTGTTGCTTACTATGACATATGCTTTAGGGGAAATAAACATGGGGTAGAGCAAGTTGTTGGCAAAGAACTAACAGCAAGCAAATGTGCTGACAGGACAGGTGTGAAAAAAAGAGTGGGGTCTCATTTTACATTTTTTTGCTGTTGTTCTCAGCAGTTTCTCAATGTCTGCACAGCTCAAATGGAAGCCCTGAGACTGGGTAGTACTCAGTACTGATGCTCAGTAAGGCAGGACTGCTGGACTGGTTTTACAAACAACTTGCTTGTTTTCTTTATTTGCTTGTTTAGCTTAATCTCAAGGGAGCTTTCCTGTCACAGTGTCCGTGAAAGTTGTTCTGTGAAGGGCAGAGGATCAGGTGTACTTTGTGGTGTAGCCTTGATAAATGAATGACAGGTACACAGCAGTCAAAACAGTAGATCAGAAGCAACCTCTGTATTTTAATATTTTGAAAATGGCTATTTGAAACTGCCTCTGAATAATTAGAAACCTTTATTTTGATATAAAATAAAGACATTTTAATGGAATTTAGCATTATTTATAAGGCTATATTTACTTTGGAAAAAAGTGACAGAGAAAAGGTGAGATCTTGCTAAACATTCCCTTTAAAGACAAACTGCCTGGGACTGACTGATCCCTGTGAGTCAGTCTGTACATGATTTACTACACTGGCTCAGTGATGCAGATTATCAGCCAAAGGATATTTAGAGGAAAAAAAAGTCAAGGCAAACTGGTTAAATTTAGGTGGTTTTCCTCACATCTGTGCTCTTCAAATCTGGGGGAAAAAAATGTTTTTTAAATCAAAGAAGTTGTTATTTATGGCAGCTGATGAAAGAAAATGAAGAGGGCAAACCAGTACGTTGTCAAATGGAGGTTTTAATTCCTTTTCCTCATCATTACTGACTTTTCCTGGGTATACAGGTAGTATATGAATTTTTAGTGTCATGTAGACTCCTTCCAAATGATACAGAACTTGTTGGCTATAAATTGTTTGATAATTGTGGATTTGCACAGTGGTACTGCCTGAAGAATTAAATAGCAAGGGACAAAGGGAGTGGTGGTTGAAATCTGTGGCTTTTCTCCCTGAGAGCATTCATGTCACAAATTATTATAAACTGGTCCCTACTAGTGTGTTTTTATATAGATTTACTGTTAAGCAAAACACCAGTGCACAAGCCTCACGAGCCACTTTGGCAGTAATTAGATTTGCAATTGCTGCCTGGCTGTGTGAATACAAATCTACCAGTAAATACATTCTGCCAGCCAGCTCCAGTGAAAACATGGATTTAGCCCAGCAGATGAAAAGAATTCTACCAAAGCCACCCAGGAAGAGGCATTTAGCCTTTTCCAAGAACACTGGCTGGAGGCTGGTGTTGTTTCTGGAAAGTAACCTGAGCTGGATTATCTCAAGTGAGTGGAGTGTGCCCATATTTCTGGGCATTTCCTGGACAGCACCCTGCAGATGAGCCTCGGTTTTCTCACTTTGAAGATTTCTACTAAGTGTCATTACAGCTGAGGCAGTAGGGACTTGAGAGAGAAATGGTCTGGTGGGCTTTATGTTCACGGAAAGCACTTCAAGTGCCGTGCAGAGGCAAGAAAGAGTCTTGTATTTTATACTATGTTGTGCGCTTTTCCTGAGTTTCCTTGCTTTGTGATAAACGTAGTTGTTGTCTTTGCTGAAGCCAAGAAACTAATCACTATCGCAGGTTCTTATGGTCACCATCTATCAATATAGCAAAAAGGATACTGCTTTCTAGGCCTGTGAACTAATGATGTTTTACTGCAAAGACAGAAAGCTTCTGAAATCACAGAAGTGTGAATATTTAGAATTTTCTCACTATAAAGAAAAAAATTGAGATTATCAACAGGAAAAAACCATCATTAACATTCTTTAAAATAATGATAAGAGGAAATTAATTTTAGAAAAAGGAGAAATTAGTGCTTTCAAGCTAAATATCATGTGAATTTGGATTGTTGTTCTTCTATTAAGTTTCCCTGAGTGTTCAATGTAATCCTAAGTTTATATGCAAGTGGGCTATGTGAGTTATACATGCATTGTTTATATGACCTGGAATATGGCTGGGTGGATAATTTTAAAGTACGGAGAGCCTAAAAATATAGAAACCAATTTTTTACAATGTAAGACATCTTGGAGATTTTTTGAGGTAAAGATCTACTTAAGGTAAAGATTTATTTTCATATACCTGGAAGTAAATGAGGGAGCAGAGGGTGTGCCATAGCTGTCCTCATGAGCACATCACTGAAGTTAAATAGGAGGTAACTGAATTACCTCAGTCCTCAACAAAGGAAACAAAAATAATCTGGGTGACTTTGTAGCTGCTGAAGGCTGTGAGTGAGGATGCACAATGCTTGTACTCATTTAGATACAATAGTGAGGAAGGAAATGTAATGAGCGAGTTGCTAGGGGAGGGTACAAACAATCTCCCGCATAGGCTATGCCTGTGCCGTTGCAGAAAAACGTAGTGCTCTGAGCGTGACAAGGGGTGACATTTGTAAACTGGTGTGCAGAGTAACAGATTCTCTTAAACCAGGAAATTGTGGTTTGGTGAGAGACAACGTTCAGTGTCACATTTGCATGTCATGTTATGGATCAGTCAGGGCATAAGACAAATCCTGCCTCGGCTGAGGCCATTAACAGAGTGTATCCAACCTAGTCAGGGAAAATAGAATAAAATACATTGAAAGACTAGTGCATGTTTGCAATGCCTGTGAGAAACTGTCTGCAGGACAGTCATAAAGCAGCACTGACTAAATTTGTAAATATTAAACTGTATGATAGTACGATTTCAATCAGCTTTGGCATTTATATAACCTTCGCTTTTTAAAACAAAGACAATATCACCCATCATGTAGCAAATAAATATTGAGTTTCGTGACTACTATTTTAACATGCATATATTTAAAGCTGCCCTTTTGTTTTGGGGAAAAGTCACAGTGGTTTCAATGCAGTGGCTATGCTCATGTTTTACTTGAAAATCCCAACGGTTTCTGAGAAAATTTGAAATAGAAAATTGCTTACAAGCACAGGTGAAAACTGAGTGGAATTCAGGATTTGAATCAAGTTCTTACGTTCAGCAATTTAAAGTTGTGATTCCATCTGGTAATCAGAGTTGCATTCACTGCCTGTCTGCTCTTCATTTTGATCTACATTTGTTCTACATTAAGACAAAGTGTTGTGATGGCTCTCTTGTCACGGCTAGGAATGCTTCATTCCTCAGACATGAGTGGTACAAAATCTGTTGTACTGCCCTCCTCTGGTACACTGGGGCTGATCTTAAATGGAAGTGGAGCTCAAGACTCCTACAACCAGTTGTTTAAAAAAAAAGAGATCCTTTTTCTGGTCTTTGCCTGAGGTTTTTGCTTCTAAGCATATGCTTATCTTTGAGCATCTTTGAGTTGGAGATGGAAAACAATTTGCACTGCAGGGGTCTCACATGTTTCCATCTTTTCTCTGAAGCCTGGGAAGCAGCTCTCCTGCTGGTGCTGTCAGGGCTAATGTCACTCTGATAAAGGTTTATATGGAAATGCTTGTGCTTGGTAACATGGGAAGAGGGCTGTGGTGTTGTTCTCATCAACAGTTCCTGAAACTTCTGCAGCTCTGAGCTGGACTCACCTCTGGCCTCACTGGGCCAATCTGCTGCTTCTGCCGTCACTAAGAGCAGAACTTTGTAGTGCTTAGGAGGAGGTGGAAGAGTAGGGCAAGATGGAGGCAACCATGCAGATCCTGCAGTCAGCAAGAGAGGATGACTGGGAGGAGGTGTGCTGGACTAGAAACCCTCCTGCAGTCTGTGGCAAGAAAGCAGCTGACTCCTGCGACCCACAGAGAACAATGGCAGGACTAATAGTTGCCAGCACTTCTGGAAGGATCCTGTGCCAGATGGGGTGGACGTTGTGGACTCTGTGCCACAGGAGTTTGAGAGGAGCTGCAGCCTTTGGGGTTAACACACATTAGCGAGCTTTGTACAGGGCTGTCCAGCATGTGAGAGACCCTGCACTGGAGTAGGGGAGTACTGGTGAGGAGCCCTTGGAAATGGACTGACTGCACCCTCCATTCCCTGCCCCCCTGCACTTGGGGACAAGGAGGTAAAGATACCAGGATCAGATGCCTGAGCCTGGGAAGAGGTGAGGGGTAGGGGAAGGGAATCTTAAAGGAGCTGGTTCCTTTTTCATCATCCTACTCTGCATTGCTTTTGGTCGGGTAGGTCTTCTGTTTGATATGTTTTGATTAGTGGTGGATTAAATTAAGTTCTGTTTTCTTTCTCAAGTGGAGTAAACTTATCTGTTTTGCCCACGACCATTAGTGGTGAGTGAGCCCTCTCTGTACTTAAGGGAGTTTTCAAAGGACCTTGATGCTTTTCTCTGTCCTGTGGGGAGGAGGAGTGAGCAAGTGGCTGATTGTGGTCCTTTGTTTCTGGCTGTGCCTAAACTATGACACACTCACCACCTTTTCAGGAATAATTGTCTTGTTCTCAGTCAGTGAATCAGATGTCTCCTGATAACTGTGGCTCATTAAAGCTGCCTAAATTCTCTGGACTTTCTAAAGGAGAGTGAGAGGGAAATTAAAGGGTCTTGAGCTTTTTCCTTTTGGCTTTGTGAAAGGACACGACTAGAGCAGAAAAATGGAGTGGAAAAAGTGAAAAAAAAATTTCAAAGGCAGCCAGTGCACTTATGCTGAACACTTATCTGTTCCATAGACTGGAGCCCACCGATGCAGCCTCAGCTCTGGGCCTCTCAGTTCAAGAAGGACAGGGAGCTGCTGGAGAGAGTTTGGTGCAGTGCCACAAAGATGTTGAAGGGAGTGGAGCATCTCCCTTATGATGAAAGGCTGAGGGAGATGGGGCTCTTCAGATTGGAGAAGACTGAGGTATGACCACATTAATGTTTACAAATATGTAAAGAGTGGGTGTCAGGAGGGTGGAGCCAGGCTATTCTCAGTGATGTTCAATGGTGGGACAAGAGGCAATGGGTACAAGCTGGAACACAAGAGATTCCAAAGAAACATAAGGAAAAAATTCATCAGTGTGAGGGTGATGGAGCACTGGAACAGGCTGCCCAGATGCGTTGCTGTGTTTCCTTCTCTGGAGACATTCAAAACCCACCTGGACGAGTTCCTGTATGACCTACTCTAGGAGTTCCTGCTCTGGCAGGGGGATTGGACCAGATGATCTTTCAAGGTCCCTTGTAGCCCTAAAGATTCTGTGATTCTGTAATTCTGTCTCACTGTGATTTCTCTGGAGGATGGTGGTAGTGCCATGCCCCTGAGAGCCCTCCTCTGCCCCACTGTTGTGGTTGAGTGCTATAAGCCAGTTGACTTTAATTCCTGTGAGAGGACAAATCTCACCTCACTTAGACCTGCTGACAGTTGGAATTTGGTGTTGTGTTGCTCATACAATGCTGTCCCCTTATACAGAAGAAATGCCGCTTACTGATGAGTGCAAACTGTACAATGCAAGTGGCAATTAGTGAAGGAAAGCAATGAGACATGAATGGTCCCCAGAGTTTTTCTGAAGTTGCATCTGCTGTTGGATTTAATTATTTTTAGCAGCTGTTCTTTTTCATACCTTGATAATTCTGTATATATCCTTCATGGAGACTAAAATGAATAACTGTAATTGAATTTTTTAAAGAACTGAAACATTGAAATAGCATGTGGTCTGTATTGAACAACAACAACAAAAAAGATGTAATTCTAAGCTTTAAGAATGGCATCCAGAATGGCATCATTTAAAAGCTTTAGAGATTCTTAACTGATCTTCAGTTAAAGGAAAAAGTGTTTTTTTCCCCCTCCTCTCTTTTGTAATTTGCTGAAAACTTTAAAAAAAAAAAAAAAGAACTGCACAAGACAGATGAATGAGAAAGTAACTATTTGTTCCCATTTCCTTTGCTTTTGGACCTTTTCTCTGCATCCAAAGAGCAATATGCTGTGGAAAGGTCTGGAGTACAAGTCCGATGAGGAATGGCTGAGGGGACTGGAGATGTTTAGTCTGGAGAAAAGAAGGATGAGAAGAGACTTTGCTCTCTGCAAGGAGGTTGGGGTGAAGTGTAGCCTGATCACTTTTCTCAAGTTTCCAAGGACAAGACGAGAGGAAATGATCTCAAGTTAAACAAGGGGAGGTTTAGATTAGGTATTAGGAAAAACATATCAAGTGAAGGAGTTGCTAAGCATTGGAACAGGCTGCCCAGGGCAGTGGTGGCATCACCATACCTGGAGTTACTCAGAAGCCATGTAGATGTGGTGGAGGGACATGGTTTAGTAGTGGGGATGGGTTAATGGTTGAACTTGGCCTTAAAGGCTTTTTTCCAACCTAAATGATTCTATGATTTCCATTTCTTTACTGCTCTTAACCTTTTCAGTTCTCTTTCATCTTGTTCTCACTCTCATTTCTCGGTCTCCATGGTGGTTTCCTATTCTAACTACTATGTCCTCTTTTTCCTGAAGACTTCTAAGCACTGAGAAGGTAGCTGGAAAAATATAGATGGATTTGAGCTCCAATAATGTTTGAGAAACACTCACTATCATTAGGTTTTTGTCTGATTAAGGTCTTTTAAATGTGTCTCAGGTTACTTACAGAAATGTTCCCCAAAAAGATTGAGAAGAATCTATACAATAAACTCAGAAGAGATCTGCAAGATATCAGACTGGGAGGAGAGGATTAGGAGTGAGAAGCCATTAATGGTGTTGTTACCAATGTTGGTACATGATCAGTGGCTTGAACAATGTGGTGCTCTGCAGGATGAAATAAGACTGGACAGTTGCGGCACTCTTACACCTATGCCAGAGATTGTTCCTTGAGGCCAGTTCAAGCCGGACATTGTTTATTTTTGCAATTGTAGGAATGTGCACTGTTTATGACCCTTCTTTTTTACCTACTTTTATTTGTGGTGTGTTTCTGTTATTTTCTCTCTAAGGATATTTCAGGTACCAACTCTGTGACAAGATCAGTCAGGTGCTTTTAGTATTCTAGTGGACACAGCAGCATGCTCACCTAGAAAAAGGGCATTTATCTGACAGGAATGTAGCCCAGATGGAGATAAAGGGATACTGCACTGGATAGCAGTACATGTAGTTGAGTTGTAAATCTGAAGTTTTATATCAGCTGAAGAGGGTAAAAGTTTTAAAAAGAGATTTAATATTTTTTCTTCACCCAGAAATCTAGACAAACCAGCCAAATAAGTGCTACAAATTGTATAAATCCCTTGTTTCAAAATGCACTAGATCATTGTTGATATGCAATACATTTTCCTAAACTGATACTGTGAATAGAGTACCTTCACTACTTAATGCTATAAGCCATGTTCATATTCTGTAAGACTACTATATGCTTAGTACTTAATCTTTTATTTTTCCTTTCAAGAACCATCATGTAGAAAGAGGTCAGCTATGTCAATAATTACACTTCATTTGTGTCTAAAAGCTTTATTAAGCTCCCATCCTACTCGATGAGGCTGGAAATTTTACATCGATTTCAAATCTGTATTTCTTTCACCTACTGGGCACTAGAAGTAATGCAACACTGCTGTCACTGAAGCATCTTCAGAGCTGTTAAAAGTTCCTGGAGATTCTGAGCATGAAACACCCATTAAAAACTAAAATATCGCTCAAGACCTTGACACTAATTGCAAAGCAATATTAGAGCTGATAGGAACCTGTCTTTGAAGGACTCTTGGGCTTTCTCCAGTACTTTTTTCCCCATAATTCCTATAAAGAGACAAAGCAGGGATGTTTTTGTAGCCTGTGGCATTTGTAATCAATATTGGACTAGTCAGAATACATGAACTTATTAGAGCTACTACACTTGCATATTCTGATGAAATTTGCATGTGATGATTCTTTCCTGTTCAGCTTCTGCTGACTGTGTCAAATGTTAAAAACAAGTGTTTGGGATGGAGCTTTCCACAGAATGACTCAATATAGTAAAATTTCAATAGAATCTAATGTAAGCAAGAGAGATATTTTCTTCTCATACTTAGAAGTGTCTTAACCTGATGAAATGCAGTGAAGGTGGAATGATCCTCTGTGTGATAGAAGTGAGTGTTCACTAGTGTCACGAGAAAATAAAAATTGTCTGGATACAGGACTTTTACTTAACAGTAATTTTCTTTTGATTTTTGTATGAAAGCTGCATGTCAGGTCTTTCCTCTTTCTTATTCTATGGGACAAGAATTTGTAGTCCTAATAGGACAAAGGACAATGGCAGAAAGTGGCTCAGGAGAAGTTGCAGTGATGGAAAGGCATTGAAGTGAATGGTCAGAGTCACCTTTCCAGGGGAAAATTGCTACATATAGGAGTTTTGCTGAAAGCTCTTTAGACAGCTGAAGAAGCAAATCTGTGATAGTTTCTGAGTTTTTAAATGGTAGAAGTGCTCAAGTCTGGGCTTTGGAAGGTCAGAAGTCAGTTTTGACTCTGCAGTTAATTTCCGCAAAGTGGTGAGCTCACTGAGGTAGGTGACTGTCACTGTGTGGGTCACTAGTTACACAGTTTGTCATGATACTGTGACAGTGAATGCTGTTTACTCTGCTGTCCTTTAGATCATGTTCACTGGCTTAGAGCATTAAAATACAAGCAGTGCCCTCTTCATCTGCAGGATCGGAAATAAATGCTGTCACAAGCATGGATAGACACGTTTCTCTCTGGTAGCATTTTTCGCTAATGGGTACCCTAGAGGTCAGATGCCTGAGCTTAGCAACCTTTCTGTAGCATCAGAACTGGTGGGCAAGTTAGATCACTATGATCTCACCCACAGCTTTGTAGAGGGCTTTGTAATCTGTCACTGCAGAGTTAAAGAAGGAAATGAATCAGAAAGCTAATTACTTCTAGCCATTCTAGAGCAATACTAGAGAAACGAACCTGACTTTATAAAAAACTCTGTGACATTTCAGGTCTAGAAAAAATTCACCTGTGCAAGTATTAGTGCATTGTTAGAGTTAGTGTTTCTCTGAGAAACAAATATGAAAGATAAATTACTTCAGTTCATCTAGATAGGCCTGATGAGGTACAGATATACACAGATATCTTCTGTCACATACTTTTGCTGGAGTAATGTAAATGAACTACTCTTGAAATGAAAGAAATTCTAAGGAAAAGGAAATCATAAGTCCTTACAGAAAACCATATAGTTTGTAGTTGGTTTGTTTTGGGGGGAGTTTTTTGGCAACGTATGAAGTTTAAACTTATTTATAGCTATTTGTTTGGTTATAGATCAATAGATGGTACAATGCAGCTTAATGGAGACATCGGTATAACTTTCTGATTTTTTTAGTTTTTGGGTTTTTTTACCAGTTTGTTTTCATCTGTGTTGTGTTTTTCTCTCTGTTTGTACGAAAGCAATTTTTTTTGAGATGTCAGACAGGTTGTTATTTGTTAATAAATTTGATAAGACTGAAAGCTTTCTGAATCTTTAGGATCTGTCTTTCCAGACATTTCAAGTTTGCATACGTATAACATTTGTGTGGCCACACAGAAACCACCTGTGTAGCCTGTGGGTGAGATGTGCCTCTCTGGGGAGACAGGGACCTTGTCTGTTTCTCTCCAACTTGGTGTTGAGGTCCAGTGGCTCTTGTGACTAAACCAGTCTGATTTTTGAAAATTTCTCAAAATGTGACACAAGAGTGTGTTTGACTGAGTGCTATGCAGACTGTGATACTCTGTGATTGGGTCGACCTGTTGAGCCTCAGCTAGTGATAGATTCAATTATCAGACAGAAAACACTGGCAAAAACTATATAACAGAAGAACATAAACCAGAATGAACTGAGAAATATCTTTGCCTGAGACTCTCTCTTCCCTTTCCAGTCACGGGCATTTCCCAGAACTGTGCTTTTTTCCCCGCCTCTGTGTTTTTAAGTAAGTGCTTTTAGTCTGTGTAAAGCTCAGGAGGAGAAACAGCCCAAAGTATTGTGTGTCAAAGAGAAGGTAATTACAGTGCAACCCTTCCACCTGGCACACACCATTTCTGAAAATGCAATAATATTGCCAGAACACTAATGAACCTTATTCTATTGCTAATATATTAGGTAGACACAACAGTTTACCTAGATAAAATCTTTCAAACTATTCTTATAACACATACTTCAATAGTTTCATTGCTAAAGTATTAAACTATCTTGACAGCTACTGTTTCCTCCCATATAATAAGTTTAATTTCTTTGGTATAAACAATTTGAAGAAAATAGATTATGAAGCTATTGTAGATATTAAATTAAATTGGCAGGGACAGAGTGAATTTGTATGTTAGAAAAGGTACAGATATTTTCTGAGATTATTGTATCCTTAAGTCAGTAACGGATAAAGTATCGGCATTGGTGGAACAGATAGCAGGCTAAGTATACATGAAGAAATAAACTATACATGAAGAAATAAAATACATGGTATGCAAGAGTCATAAAAGATTATTCATATTGTTGAAGAAAATAAAAAAATAGTATGTGTTGTTAAATTATCAGAAGTCAAGGAAGACTACTTCTAAGTCTTGACTCTACCTCTGCGTTTGAGACGATAATTGCATTTTTTGTTTCCCCTTTGGTGAAAAAAGAACAAAAAAAGAGCAGTTTATTTCAAGAACTTCAAAGATTTTTCTGGAGCAGCCTGCTCTGAGAAACTTATGTTGTATTTCAGGAGCTGTTCTTTTCCACAAATGTTTTGCCTCTGAGCAGCAGGACAGAGCAGCACAGACAGTTGGTACAAAGTTTCAGTCCCTGGGTCTCACTCCTCTCCATCATAGAAACAATTCTGTTGGTGTTGCCCTTTTTCAAGATTCATTGGACTTCTTCCCCCAGAGAAAAACTGTTTCTCAGAGTTCGATTTCCCTGACACAACTTCATAAAACTAGCAAATTCCCATTTTGAATGTATTCTGGATTTTTTTTTAAGGTATTGCTATGAGATGACCTAAGACCTTCTTTTAATGAAATTCTACTTCTGTGAAATGTGTTTTGTATTAGTCTTCAGGTTTCTTATTATTATTTTAGCTGTTACAGCCATGAAAGAGGATGTCTTTTTAAAAATTTAAAGTAGCCTTTTAAAACTTCTGTTGCTTTTGTAATAGATTTATTTAGTTTTGTCTAAATAGATTTATTTTTGTTCAGAACTTATTTGAACCAGTAAACCAGGAAACTATTTGAAACTTTCCCTACAATTATGCAAACATAATGCAGTAAGGGTTGTTCCTGCTCCTGCCATGATAAACTGTACTGACAAGTGAAAATGTGAGGGGTTAGTGCTTCCACAATTCATGATAATGGTAACTCATGGTACTGTCCTCTTTCCATTCTATGTTCTCAGTCTTTGTCTCTCCTAGTGGTGATAATTCCTCTTGCATTGTTAAAAGCAATAAAGATAATTATCTTTAGAGTTCTGTCTCTGTCTGAAAAAGTCTGTGTGTATTAATTTTTGTATGTTGACTTTTGCAGCAGCAGTTTACTGCATTTAGGTTTCCGTACAGGAGTACACTACTTTAAGGTGAACACAGCAGAATTACTAAGCATCCCAAAAGCAGGGATTGCACCTTGCTGGGCTGTGAGGTTAGTGACTTCAATGCGACCAATCATTTTCCCTTGTATCTTTGCTATTGCCGAATCCTGAACAGGCTCAAGCCCTGCCTCAATGCCAAATTCTCATGAGAAACATTTCAAAGAAATTAGCATATCAATCCTACAACATACACCAGCCTTCTCGGCACTGAGAATCTCCATGAGATTTGCAAGCTGGTGGCTGGTACAGTGAAGAACACTTGGTCTTTCAGTTGCACTGGAATGGATTATCTCCCAGGAAAAGCCAAATTTCAGCTTGTGTAAATCAGTACATTGTGGCTGCTTTGGCCATTGGTGTTGGACAGATAGCAGCCAGTTCTGACAAAATGTATTCAAGGTTACCCATTTTTGAGGACCATCTCTGGCAATGTAAACAGCTGTTGTATTTGGTCTTGCCATCATTTTTAGTAATTCAAGCACATTTTCTGGATCCGAAAGGCTGTATATGTGCTGTCTGGATGTTGCAGATTTATTTGGAAGCTGTAGTTTCCCTGCTTACCCCTCTGAAGGAAATGAAGATGTCATACCTGGGTAAATAGAATCTATACACTAATCTGATTATTCTGTTTTCAGAGTTGTAAATATCCAGGCAGCCTAAGGCAGGCAGTAACCAATACTAGGAACTTAGTTGATAGCTGTAACTGCTTTTTTTAAAGTTTCTTATCCTGACACTGTACATTGTTTTCAGAAAAGACTTGTATTTACTCTAAGACATATACTATTGCTTAAATGTAATGAAAAAAGGTGGACATTTTTCCCACCACAGCATCCCAGCAGCCAGATGTCTGATGACAGTTTACTGGTCTGTGAACTCTTCTAATATTGTGTACGTGTACCTATGATCAGTTTTACACATAGAAATCAGTGAAAAGTCCTGGTTACATAATCTAGGTTGACCAAATAAAATCATAGTTTGTCACGTAGTTATGTGAGTTTGCTAAAAACAAACTACAGAATTACTTTCCAAGGGCAGGCCTGGCATATAATTTTAGGACAAGAGAAAACAAAGCTGATTTGGTCCTCCTACCATTTATTTTTCAAGTTTTTTTCTGAACAAGAGTCACATGTAAATGTCAATTGAGTCAAAGTGTCTAAGTATGTATTTATTCAGCATAGTGAAAATTGTACTGCCACAAAACTCAGTTTGATCAGTAAATGATGGCATTTGTGTTTACCACATGATTTTAGGTCAGACTGTGCAACATGGACCTATTTCCAAAGGTGAATTATCTTGTTTCATAACAGAGACAACTGCCAGTACTAACTGCCCGTGCATTCATTACACCAGCACCTACATGAGGAACTCGTGCCACAGGTGAGGTGCAATTTGCACTCTGTGGGCTACCTACCTATGATTGGTCTGGAAAAGGGCAATGGAAAAATAACTGTTCTTCAGCTACTTACACAGGCCACATTCCTAAAGGACTACATTTCTTTTGGAAAATGTGTATGGCTTTCTCATTGCCAGAGGGTTGAAAGCTACAGTGTGATCAGAAGAAATCAAAACTTCCATGATTTAAGTGACAGGAAGACAAAGACAAAAAGGGAGACCCAGCCAACCTAGCACCTGCTGTCTGATATCCTGTTTATTTATGTTTTATATCTCAGCTAAATGAGTCAAGCCTTTTAATAAGAACAGAACTGACAAATGGCAGACCTGAGGTTCTCTACAGAGCTATCTTTCCTGTAAACAGCTGTCATGGTTTAGCAAGGAGTTGCTTTTGTTTAGTAACAGGGGGAGCGGGTTGCAGTGAAGACCCGGTAAAAGTTTTTTAGACTCTCCCCCGACTCCTGGGTTCAGACCCACCCCCGGCCTGGCTGGGCCAATCTGGCGCCTCTGCGATCACTATTTAGGGACGGGAATTTGAGGTGCCAGGCAGGAGGTGTAAGAGTGGTACAAGATGGAGGCGACCATGCGGACCCCACAGTCGGAGAAGGAGGAAGGATGGAGCATCAGACCAGAGACCCCTCTGCAAGCCGTGGTGAGAGTGCAGCCGGTACCCCTGCAACCTATGGATCAGCAGCAGCAACTTCATGTGAGTGTGCCCGGACGGGCCAGAGACTGTGTGGGGGAGGCGGTCATGGCACAGGACATGCTGGAGAGCCTGTGCACCGCAGAGCAGCCCCACACGAGAGGCAGAGAGGAGCAGCAACTTTTGGGACAAATGAGCATCGGTGCAGCCCGTGCAGGGCTTTGGGACAAATGTGCGTCGGTGCAGCCCGTGCAGGGCTGCCATGTGTGTGTGGTACCTCACGGACTTGCAAGGAGGACTGGTGCAGAACCCACTTGCCCTGAGGTGAGACAAACGGCAGAAGCCACCAGGAACGGACTGACTGAAACCCCCACTCCCTGCCCCCCTGGGCCGTTCAGGGGGGACGGAGGTATAAAACACCGGGATCAGGGCTCTGAGCCCGGGAAGAGGAGAGGGGTGGGGAGCAGGTGGTCTTAAAGGGCTGGTCGGACTCTTCATCTCTGTACCATTCTGTGTTGTTTTGTTTTGGTTCTGGTTTTTGGGGTTTTATGTTTTAGTTGGTATTAAATTGTTTTCTGGTTTTTCTTCCCCAAGCCGAGTAGCCTGGTCTGTTTTGTCCTGCACCTTAAGCGGCAATTAAGCCCTCCCTGCCCTTTGGCAATCCTTTAGTCTTCGGTACTTGAGGCTAATCGTGGTCTTTTGTTCCCTGATGGGCAGAAACCACGACAACAGCCAACAAAACAATGGCTGAGAGAGAAACTGATAGCTCTTTCCAAACACCCTAAGAACACATGAGAAGGCAAGCAGATAGTCCAAGCTGGGAAACTCACACTGACAAGGAGGAGATGCAACAGGGATTACTTTCTCCTGGAACATTTCTTAAGTACTCAGTTGTCCTGGGTGTTTCAGGTTCTCAGCCTATTCCTGTAACAGTGTTTCTAGAGAGCCGTATTAAAACAGAAAAAATTCCAGTCGAGCACTCAGTGAGATCTTGAGATATAGCAAGAAGATATATGTTTAAACTTTTCTGCAGTGCTCTTCTGCAGCAGTATGACTAATAAGGAAGGGTAATCTTTGGAGTGAGCAGAGTTTTGTGAAGAAAAGATGGATGTGAATGAGACTGAGGCAAGGCTTAGACCTGATACTGAATCAGAAAATAAGGACATTTAATCTCACATTGAGGGAAATTGTGGCAGCTGATAACTAAGGGCAAAAGGGAGTTGGTTTTCTGCATATGTGAATAAAAGAGAATATCAATTGGAATATGTCACTGCAAAGACAAAAGATTTAGGGAAACAAGGATGAATGAACTGCTGCTCAGCAGAAGCATGTGGAAGGAACTTCAAAACCTAATCAATATATAGCTGAGGATTTTGGCATGTATATGAACAATACTTGCACATAATCAAATGTACATAATCACTGCTTAATACATCCAGTCTTTGACTAAAAAACCCATCAAGTTAAATAGTCTTTCTGTTTTTTTAAGTCATGGAGCTATTGACTATCTTCTTTTTTCCCCTTTATTTGCATTATAGAATAGACTAGGGGAGGAAAGGAAGGTGAGTAGTAGAAAACAAATAAATTGAAATTATTTCCTTTGAGCATTCTGCTTGCTGCAGGTTACTTTTGATCATGCAAGTTCCTCACTAAACATTTCTGGATGACAACTGGCAGAAGAAGACAAAGTGTGCAAAAGAATGAGTCCTAGTCTAGTCCAGACTTTGATAGAAAAGTCTTGATTTGTGGTAGGTAGAAAACTCAGGAAGGAGACCAAAGGAAAGTGGTCAAAAACAGAGCAAAAAGTAAATGGAGATGTCACATGCATTGGGATCTCTTAGAAATGTGTTCTTTGGAGGGAAGGGATCCATTTATCAAGGTGACTGTAAAAGACTTTTGCTAAATGAACAAATTTCTGTGCCAGCTGTACAGTTGAGTGGTTGGGATGCAGTGCAGAGGATAGAAACTGTAAATCAAATAATGTCCAAACAGCCTTAGCAACAAAGTCTTGGTCTGGCTGAATAGGAACATGTGCTGGAGTGGGCTGCTACTTTTTCTATAAGACATAAAGTTAGTCTCCATGTTAACTCTTTAAGATGCCTACGTGTTACAATTGCATGGTTCCTTGGTGAATTATTGGAGTATCTGCAGCCCTCAGCAGGGTATGCAGGGGAGTTGTGCAAGGCATGCAGCAGCCGCCGTCCCAAGCACTCTGCATTGTGGAGACACGGGCTGTGCAGCATGCCACTGGGACAGGCACTGGTGGATCTACGGTTCCTCTTCAAAGACAGCACTATTGAGGTCAGGCTTCCCCAGCCCGAACAGAGACTTATGCAGGTGCTAGTTCTTGTTTAATTGCTGTATCAAATATGACTAGCAAGCTGCAGAAGATTGTAAGGTTTGTCTCTTTTACCCACACATGTAACCACTATACATTAGTATCACTGACAGATAGGGCTGGGTTGTAAAACTAAATGGGGATCACTAAATCTAGAAGTGTGCATGAACTCAACCATGGGGATGTGAGGCCAGCATTGTTTATGGCAGAGTCACAGAGTATGAGAAAAAACATCCCCCACACCAGGTTAGTGTAATTTATTTTCTGTTCAACTACTCTAACACATTTTGCAACTATGTGTCATTTTATTGTAGATACTACTTTGTGGAAGCTGCCCATCATCACAAGCCATGGAAAGTAAAGCATGCACAAAGCAGATGAGACAATAGTTAGAAATTGGTATACACTGACAAGACCAACCTTGAGCTGTATCCTTAGCTAATGACTAAGATTCTAGTCCCATTAGTGTTGAGTTTCTCTTGTCTAAGAGAATTTATCATTTGTGTGTCTAAATGTATTAAGGCATATAATCCTAAAGATGAGAATTTAGCCTCGGTGCTCTCCCCAAACATATGTTTCCAATAAACAGCAAATACTTTAACTAAATTTATGTTTCAGGGGCTGCTTTGAGAATTTTAACAACTACTTTATTTTTCACTTCACCTAAAAGTAACTAATGGTGGTAAGCTGCTACATTCCTTTGAAGAATGATCCTACAAGCTGTGGTACTAATATGGATCAGAGGTGAGTACGTCCCCAACGTACCTAAGGCTAGTAAGGTTTACTAGTCTTTAGTTGCAGTGGCTGCTTAAAAGGTGCTAACATAGATCTGAAAGGAATTACCTCTTCTAAAGTATTTAAAAATGTTACAGGAGTGAAAGAGGAGGGGGAAAGAGATTATTTCTGTTAGCAATTTTATCACTTCTACTGTCACTTCTTTTGCTTGAACTAGTCAATGTGAGTAGAGATTTGGATGGAAAAAGGTTCTAAAGTTTCTGGTTTAAGATGACACAGGAAGTATCTGCATTCTCAATGTTCAAAATGCATGCTGTCATGGTTTTTACAGACTTCATGCTCAGTTTACAAAACATGCAAAACTATGTATGCATATTCTTTGTTGTTGGCTTTTTTTTTCACAGCAGCCTTACACAGATCTCATTGCTTGCTATTAAAAGGGAAACAAACAATACAAGGATAGCTTCTTTTAGCTTTGTAAGAGAAAAAGTTACTACTTATGCATAAACTGACTGGCACTACTTCTCATTCTGCAGAAAATTCGCTGTCCTTTTTGAATGAGAAGAAAGTGTCATAATGATGAATCACCTAGGCAAAAGACATTAGCATAGGGTGGAATGAAGAAATGAGTAGTTTTGATAGCATGCAATCTGGTATAAGTCATATTTCACCAGTTCTTGTGCTCATCGATCTGTTTGTGACAAAAGAATATATATTTTTTTGAAGTCAAATTAAGATTACTGACAAACCCAAGACTTGATCTGTGTTCAAGTTGCAAGGTTGTTTCTCTGGGATTCTAGATACAGAATATTTCTAGCCATTTAATTAGCAAGATACTTGATTTTTTTTTTTTTTTGAGTTATAAATAACAAAAAAGCACTGCTTCTGTATAATCAATTATTTGTTAGAATATTTTGGGGTCTTTTTCAGACACTGTTTAATATTTGCAAGCACATCTGTTTCACTAATAATAATCACAGGAACAGAAAAGTGCCTTGTAATTTATTACCTATAAAAATCTGTACAAACTAATAACAGTATTTTACAGCACAGTATAGCTTCTCAAATTTAGAACAAAGATTAAGTATTGCAAAGGTTATGCAATGGCATGACATATGTCCCACTGATGCAAATATCAAAACTCCACAGACTTCAATGGAAACCGAAGTTCAGTTGGAAGTAGATTATAAAAGATATAAAAAGTCATCATTAAAAACATTTTGAAAAGGTGTGCAGGAGAATATAAGAGGTGTATGTAAATATATTTTGGCAAGCAAGGAAGCAGTGAAGTTGCTCAGATTTACAAAGTATGAAAATTAATTAAGGATAAAGAAATCTATTTCTTTTAAAAGGTTGTTCTATACCTCTCTTGTTAAGAACCAAGGCAGGACTGCTCTCTTACACATGCATATCCTCTCTTTCCACTTCTACAGAAAACATGCTTATACGACAGGTCACATTACTGAAGAGCTGAATGACAGCAGGGAGAGTCAGAGCAGCCCCACGTTGCTTCGCTTTGTTTTGTGTACTGCAGGAAGCAGCAGGAGCTGGCAGCAGCTATGGGTTGCAGGATAAGGCAGAAAAGCAGTTGCCTGCCCTGAAAATTGAGGAACACTTTTCGCTACCTACCAATCATGTGTAGCCCAGGGAAGCACAGAAGTAATTTCAGTAATTTCAGCAGGTTTTAGAGGAGGTCACCTTTTGCAGCTCAATCATTTTTATTCCAAATACAATTTAGGTCAAGGAGATGTGTAATATGATTGCTAGTGGTTTGCTATATCACTTGTATTTCCATGCTGTTACTGCTTCAGCCAAGGCGATCAACATTGCTCTGAGACAATAAAAGTTTCTGTAAATCCTGTGTTTATCTTCTCTGTGTGAGTAAATATCATAGACAAAGATTATCTGTAAAATTACCTGCACCATGCCTTTCTTTGTTCTCAAAAAACAGATAAATCTGCAGCTGATGTAACAGCCCACTGCCATAGCCTGTAGCTTAAAGATTTGTTTATATTACATAGATAAACTGTTTCAAATGGTTTTCATTTTTAATGTTGATTACTTGAAATGAGCAATCATAGTGATAAGGATAGATGCAGGATAAATGTCCATGCTAACCATAAACCATGATTATTTGCAGTATTTAGGTGAGAGCTTATTCCTGTTTGAGTTCCTGATACACTTAGATGCTTTTGCAATAACACAACACTGCAGTTCACAATGACAAAGACTGGTCTTCTCCATGTTTGGCCCTTTTTTATTTATAACAGAAATGAAATCTGCTAAAATGCATGTTTTATTTTTGTTAATAGAATAGCTTCTAAATGAGGTTTCTGTTACTAACACAATGGGGAGGGAGGGGTTAAGGAGGAAAAGAGGTATAGGGAAGTGCCTGTGAACAGAATATATGAAGGTGGCTTTAGGCTATACCTGGTGTAGTTAGTGTACAGTCCAAGGGAAAGTATTTGGAAAATTGAACCTGCAAGAAATCAGTCTGCGCTATGGACCATAAACTCAGCATTATACGAATATTATAAGATTAAAAGAGTGTGATACACAGCAGGTCTAAGAGAAGATAAAAGGGGGTGTCTCAATGTCAGGAACTAAGTTGGTCTGATGAGCCTTCCACAAAGCTTAACAGAGAAGGAGTCTGATTACATTGGTCTCAATGGTCTCAATTGGTCTCAATGGCCCTTGGTGCAGGGCCATATTACACCAAGCACGGGTGGTGGGGCCCTTTCATGATGGGATAATAAAGTGAATCTTAATTATTTTTCATGGAGTTGTACAGTAAGAGAATTGTTAGCATTTGGAAGACTGACTTACGCAGATGGGAATACATACACAACAGCTCAGCTCCATTGATTTCCACCTCACATAAATATTTTCTTTGAGAGATGACACATCTTTACTCTTGTTGAGAACATTCTTCTGCTGAGAATGATTTGGTGGTGAACTCTTCTTCTTCAATGTTCTTTCGCAAGCCAGCAACATAATGCCTAACAGCTTTTGCTAGACTTCTCTTAATTGTGTTTTATACATCGCTGGTACAGGTAAAAAAAATGGACCCAGGGCAGGGAGCCCCCTTGCTGTACAAGAGAATTTTGCAGCATTCTCCCAGATGATGTTTCCTTATGAAACATCTGTCATTGCGGGGAGAGGGAAATGTTGTTGGAACAGTTTTCTGTGTTGTTGCTGTTTTCTCTGGATCTCTTTTGATGATTTATTTTGTGACCAATTAAAAGCAAGTTGTTGTTACTACATGTATTATCATACCGTACAAAGGAGGTATACCTGTGCTATTGAGAAAGCCATACTGGACAATTTAAAACAGGTTGGAAGAAAAATCAATGCATAGTTTCAATCTGACCTCTCCAGCAAACCTTAACTCCCATATTGTCTATGTTTAAAATGCAGCGGCCTTTCCTCGACTGCCATTGCAGGGAATTAGCCAAGTGCATCTTAGTAGCCTCTGTAACCTCAAGCAGCCTCACCAGCTAGGTTGAGTAGGATGGGATTTTCTCAGGCATCTTCTGGCAAGAGTGGTTGTACGGATGGTGAATATCTGCTTGGGAAAAGAATCTTCAGGAGCTTCCTGGGATCTCAGTAAGCTCAATGGCCAAAAGTTGGGGAAAAATACTTTTCCGTTTGAGCTTTGGCTTATTATCATGTAAGCGCCTGCAGCAGCAGTGGCGCAATGGGGGGTGGGACAGGAATCCCTCGCTGGACACGGACCAGAAGCCACGGGACCCGCTGTGAGGCGGACACGAGTCTCGCCTCACGCACAAGTGCCCGTATCTACTACACTGTCGCCTTTATTTCCCTCTCACATTGGCAAGGCTTGGTTGGTAGTTTCTGCTCACACCTCGAGCATTTCGAGCCTCCGCCGGTGAGATAGTTTCTGTAAAGGCCGGTAAGCTGCCCCGGGGCGCGGCAGAGCTGCCCCGGGGCGCGGCAGAGCTGCCCCGGGGCGCGGCAGAGCTGCGAAGGGAGCGGCAGAGCTGCCCCGGGGCGCGGCAGAGCTGCGAAGGGCGCGGCAGAGCTGCCCCGGGGCGCGGCAGAGCTGCGAAGGGCGCGGCAGAGCTGCGAGGGGCGCGGCAGAGCTGCCCCGGGGCGCGGCAGAGCTGCGAGGGGCGCCGGGCGCTCCCTCGGGCGCGGGGCGGCTCACGGCCCTGCCCCGCGCGGACAGCCGTGTAACGGCCGTGCCGCTCCACGCCGCTGAGCTCGTGCTGCGCGCCGATTGGCTGCTGCCCCTCCCGCCGTCCGCGGCTGCCGGTGGAGGCTGCGGGCGGTGCCGCCGCCTCGTGGGGCCGGTTGCGCTGCCGCCGTTGCCGGCTACACTGCTCCCTCCGCACCGCGACGGGTTGGGTCCGGCTGCCCCTCGCCTCGCCGGATCGCCGGAGGTGGCGGTCAGGCTGTGGCAGGGAGCCGGCAGTGCCGCTGTTGAAGGGGAGCTTGGTGAGAACGGCGCCATGCGGTCCCTGAATATCACCCCGGAACAGTTCGCTCAGCTCCTGCGGGACAACAACGTGACGCGTGAGCAGTTCATCACCCTCTACGGGCTGCGGCCGCTGGTGTACATCCCGGAGCTGCCGGGGCGCGCCAAGGTGGCTTTCGTCCTCATCTGCGTGCTCATCTTCGCCCTGGCGCTCTTCGGCAACTGCCTGGTACTCTACGTGGTGACTCGCAGCAAAGCCATGAGGACCGTCACCAACATCTTCATCTGCTCCCTGGCGCTCAGCGACCTCCTCATCGCCTTCTTCTGCGTCCCTTTCACCATGTTGCAGAACATCTCCTCAAACTGGCTCGGCGGTGCGTGCTGGGGCCGGGGCGGGCGGTCACGGGCTCAGCGGCCGCTGCGGGCGGGACGGACAGTGACGGTCCCCGCAGTTTCTGTCTCTCCCGATCTCTGAGAGACCCCCTCCTCTCTCCCGCCCTCTGTGAGGGGACTCCGGGGCTGCGTGAGTGCCCGGGCGGTGGGCGGTGGGCGCCGGGCAGCCTCTGCTGGGACGGGTCGCCGCCGCCCCGCTGTGAGCGGACGACTTGCCGCCGCTGCGGGCAGCCTTTGCTCCGCACACCCCTGCAGAGCATCTAGTGCCGCCGCACCGTTTGAACTTTTAAACCTCCGCTCTCCCCGGAGCCGCCGGTCGCGTTCAGGTGCTTGTAGTTCTTTACCGCAGGTCTGGGTTGGTGTCTCCAGGTGTGTAGTTCAGTAACCTCTGCCTGCCGTCAGCTGCATTTCTGCAGAGGTAAAAAAGGCTACCCCACTCCCTCAGGTTATGTTAAACCCGGTGTGCTTTCGTGCTTGTGTTCGTTAGGAGTTGCAGTATATTTGCGAGATCCATTGTGTGATGCTGATGAGGTAGTCTTGTACTTTATTTTTTTCTCTTTATGTAATGAAATCTGTCTGGCAAGTGAAATATCAGTCTTTATTCAGCTTAAGTTATTCTGGCAGCTGTTGGCTAGAAGACAGATCTCCTTAACCTTTTGTGAGGGGGAAAAAGAATGTGCCCTTGGAGAAATAGTGAGAGAACAGTAGTGAGAGAATTTATGACGAAATTATGCATTATTTTCAAGATGTTTAAATCTTAGGTTGTATCCCCATTGATGTGACAGCCCTTTGGGCAAGGCCTGCCTGATGCTTTGAAAGAATTATTATTTATTTCATGTATCCCAGTTCCAAAGGAGTAAAGTAACAGACAAAGGTGCAGTAATTCTGAGAATGGTATTTGTCTTCCTTTTATTGGTCTTAAAACAGTGTTTGGGAGTGGAAAAATCAAACGGATAGTTTTGCAGCAAGTAGCAGACAGCATACCACCACAAATTGAAGTATTTTTCAGACTATTTCAGTATAAACAAAAAAGATGTTCATAAAGTGACAGAGTTATGTTTCAATTTTCAAAGCTTCCTCGGCTGTTATTGTTGGGAGACCGGGAAAGTTACCAATGAAGATTTACGTTCAGTACATCCCACAGACTAGAGTGCAAGACGGCGACTGACAAGTCAGAGGAGACTTGAAAAGCGCGTGGGTACCTAACCATGTGAGAACTGGGCTTTAGTTTGGTCTGAAAAACAGGTACTTTGTGGGAGAAGCAATGAATACAAAACTCCAGAGGCTATTGATACTAAGGAAAAGTGTTTTGTTTTCTCATGAGATGTCCTTGGGGAAGGTAAACTGTTTTAAGGCGGAACAGATCTTGAAACCCAAAACTAATGCAGATTAAATAAAAATAATGGAATAAATTTATAGCTGTACTGCTATGCCTTCATTTTGATTGCTGTAGCTCTAGTTCTTCCTCAAAGAAGAATGTAGCAGGAAGTCACTGATGGCATCAAGAGATATAAAGGGAGGAGGACTGAATTGAGTTGTTAAAGAAAAAAAGATTTGATTCTCCTCACTGTTAAGAAAGACCTTATCTGTCAGCTTGACCACACATCTGGCCAGAATCAACTAAAATTTGAGTGCAGCAAAACCTTCACTTGAGGTGAATAGTAGCAGATGTGACACAGGCATGTGGAATAGTGTGGAGAAAGTATGTATGCTACCATTTGCCTTCTGTTACTGAGGGCTTTTGACAGTAATCTAGAAGTAGCGAGTGTAAAAGCCGTAGCATAGTCACAACAATCTTCAGATATTCAGTAGTAGGATACTTTAAGGTTCTATGTGTTTTACTGTACTTTTTGTTCACCCTCTTTGCTGTGCCAGAGCATCCTCAATATAAATAAATCCATAGGTCTCATTGGCTTTGATAGCAGCCTTTATGGTCCTGGTAAGATAATTAGCAGTAACTAACACAGTCTAGAGGGATCATATAACTGATGGATGTTACCCTTCACTGTTGGGGATGTGAAGTAAAATTCAGAAAAACAAATGAGATGAGGATCCATGGTATCCCAAAGATACCCGATTTCTGAGGCTTACACTGTGAAGCATAAATAGTGGTTACAGTTATACTGTGAGGTTGCAAGTCTAGGGGGACTATTTCCTTTGGTAGCTTGATTGGTTTAACTTGCTGTTTGTCTTCAGTTTTGTAGTTTGAAAAACCTTGTTCTCATCCACCTAATGCAACATCTCTGAGTAGTGCAAGCTCCAACTCTGTTAAGGAAAAAGGCAATTTGACTATGTAAATACATCACTGCTGGAAAAAGCAGTGCATGCTGGGACACTTGATGCTAGAAATATCTTTGGGTTTCTGAGCGTTTAGTCGCTTCATATCTTGATTTATTTGTACTTGTGTCACTAAAACATCTGTAGTAGGTAATGTGAACTGAGAGGTTCATATTTTGTACTTTGATTTGGAACTGTTTGTATGCTGTATTTATATGCTTGTACATGCATGTTTGTGTTTCTCTTCCTTTCCCCTTTGGAAATCCACAATAGGATGGAAAAGGTGAGAGGAAAACAGCAAACATTCTGTAGAGGGTAGAAGCAGAAACAGAACAGATACAGTTTCAGAGTAGTTGTTATTTTTTAATACATTGTCGAATGTTACCAGCAAGAACTATCATTTTGCCCTTATGGAGTCAATGGTGAAACACTCTTAACCCAGGGGTTTACAGGTGTACATAGTTTACAATTGGACTTCAGAGAGAATGTTGTTAGCTGGTGATGTAAAGTAATTCAAATTGGCGATGGTAAAGTGGTTCCTCTATTAGATAGTGTTTGTCAGAATTCTTTAGAATTAAGATTTCTCGGGTTCACTGCATTACACTTACCAGAACTTCTGACAGAGATGGGAAAAACTAAAGCACTGGCATGACGTTTTTCTGCAATGTGCTAATTTATGCATCTTAACTTCAATTTAACAACTGCAGTTTCAAAAAAAAACACATGCATGCCTTGCTTTGCCTGGTGACTGTGCAGCATTAATACAGACCTGCTAGCTCTACGCAGGAAGCAACTGGGAGCAGGACCATATTGACCAAAAATGGGTGAGTTGCTCTCACTTTTGATTCTCTGGTCTCTTAAGAATGTGAGACTGTAATAGTAATGGTATAGGCTTTAATTTATGAATTCCTTTGTAACCAAGATGTAATTTAGAAGGATCTTTTAATAAAAATCCTGCATGCCAATCTCTCAGTAATATGGAAAACGCCATGGAAGAAAATTAGAGTTGTGGTTTTGGCAGAAGAGATCATTGGGGTCATATTTATTGCTAAGAGATAAAATGGGAACTTGAATAAGTGATAAATAGATGTGTACAGTGAAAGTAGTCTTGGTGCAGACTGAAGCAGTTGAGGATTTTATCTCATGATCATAGGTAGGAGGCAGCAGAAGCAATCTCATTGTCATACTAATGGCAGCACCGTTAAAGATAAATTTGGACTTTTGTTTCTGAGCCACACGTTACAAGAGCTGCTTTATTTTTTGACTTTATTTAGTTAGCTGAGTAACAGTGTTATATTCACAAAATATAATAGCCCTGGCAAAAGATAAGAGCAAAACATGAGATTATGAAAGATTTAGCACTGTGCTACATATTTCTCAAGAATTTTGAATCTTACCAGTTAGGATATGTATTCTTAAGACAGGTGTTGGGGGTGGCTTCTGCTATCACTTGGAGAGCACTTAGTCATCTGAGTCATTTATGAATACACAGCAGCATTTGAGATGCCCTTGCATATCTTGTTTGACCTCCGGCTGCCACTCAGAAGAGGGTTGAGTCTTCTGTATGTTGCTGTTGTATCTGGTGCTCTTAAAGAAGACAAAGCTGCCATGTCAAAAGGCTTGGTTGAAAACCAAGTGGCATCTTCTACCCAGTTGAGTATTTAGGGTGTTTTCTTTAACAAATATTTTTTGACGAGCAATATATTACCTTATTTAAAATTTTCCTATGTGAGAACGCATAAACTTTCAATTCTGAGGGATTAAAATGGAAATCACTGGACCTTATATGTCTGATGTTCTTGAATTCCTCTAAGTTCTTCAGTGAGGCATTAGAAACTTTTTCACTCTGACTTTCTTCTGAAATGTTCTTTGATACTGAAGAGTTTCCAGATACTTTCAAACTGCTGATGTGCTATTAGGGTTAATATATAGGTAAAGCTAAACATAAGAAATCCAGTTATTTGAATCTCTTGTTTTAAAGCTTTTTTTCCTTAACATTCTAATTTCAAGTTGTCTAGACTTGTTGTAAATCAGGTCAGGGTCACAAGTCACTCTTTGTCTCCGTCAGTGTTAGAGGTTATATCTTGAGATTGATCTGCTTCTGTTAAGAGCTGGGTAATTTTGTAGCGCTCTCTGTCTTGGTAAAATCTTGCCTTACCCTTCATTACTGTGCCTTGCTATTGTGTTTTTTTGGGATATTTGCTTAGGAGTTGAGACAGAAGTAAAATTATCTATGAAGGTGATTTGAGAAAGGGTGAACATCTCATTTAAGCTTAGAGTTTTTATCTGTGTAATATATTAGCAGAGTGTTTTGTTTCAAAGCAGGAAAACAGTGCTGACTAAAGAAGGCTTATTCTACTCATGTATTCAGCATAGGGAATTTCTTACTGCAAGTTGTGCGTATCATTAATTAGTGTAAATATTAAACACAATGACTAACATGAAATATTTGCTGTTGCATTAATTGGGCACAGAAATAAAGGGAGTTTGAGGATGCAGATAGATGGTTAATGTTTCATGTGAAGTGATTATTGCATCTTCTTTCTTGGTAGAAATACCTGGCATTCTGTGCCTTGCACTAAGTGAATCAGGAATGTGTTTACCGTGTCCTGTTTTGCTCTCTGTTTCTGAAACTCTGTCTTGAGAAAAGATTTGGATCACTAAACAGTATCCTTGCCAAAAACCCCAACCTTTACTACTTGTTTTTACTATAATTGCAGATGATAGCTTAACTGCAGTAATTCTGTGTTCTAGTAGCTTTGCTACACGTCTGTGTGGCATCTTTGCATGTTTGAACTTGATTTTACTCACCAATTGCTGCATTTGGAAATAAGTTGCTGATCCAAGTTTACCTGAAGGCTGTGGTGTCCATTGTCCATTTCTCTGTCCATGGGCAGAGAAGCTGCATGTGCACCTCGGAGGGAAGGGGAAAGGAGAGTGGACAATGCCTTGGGATTGACCAAGGGATGCCTTGGTCAGCTAGCCCAAGGTGCATGGTCCGCACTCGCAAATGGCAGGACAGAGGAAATGGTGTGGACTCTTTTTGCCTACAGTTTGCTAACTGAAGCTGTTTGAGGTGCTCGGTCTAATTGTATGGGCTGATGCTATACCATTTTTTTCATCTGCTGTAGTTAATCATAAACAGACCTACACTGCCACAGTCTACTGTCAGGTGCTACACTGTTGCTTTTTTCTGGGCAGATGTATGCATAATCCTCTGTAGGTAAGGTGAGATAGTTGTGTGGTGCAGATGGTAAACTATTAAGAATGCAAAATGCCCTTATATCCAAGAATCAATAGAAAACAATACATTGCCCAACAATAAGGATATTATCTGGGTTATGATGACTGGCTTGTTTGCTAAATTTAAAAAATATGAGAACTTACAATGCTTGCATCAAATGAGCTGGAGATGGAGATTTTAGTGCAAGGGCTTGGTTGACCTTATTTTGACAGAGGAAGGAACAATTCAGAGAATGTTTTCAGGATTTTGCCTTTATTCTAATGACAGAAAAACGGATCTTTTAAATGGGTGATGAAACAGCTAAATTGTAGTTACGGGCACAATATCTGATAATGAAGACATAAAGAATTATTTAGAGGAATACCATTTATATTTAAAACCTTCTGAATGTGTTCTCTTTGGGGAAAACTAATATTTGCTAGAACAATCTATCTTTTAGCAGTGCATAAGAAATACTTTTGGGAATCTCTCAGCTTCTTGAAAAGGAAAAATAATTCATTATTCTCATTCCCAATATTCCTCTGCAAATGATTTTCTTTCCAAATTGAAAATGATAAGTATTAAATACTGCAGTCGTGTCTTTATTACCAATGTATTGCAAGTGTTTGCTGAAAGCTTTATCCCATAGAAAGTGAAGCATTATGATACATATTGAGGTTAAGTATTGTTATTCTTTAAATACTAAAAAAAAATAACATGTTTCTGTACTGGGGAGAAGTAAGTGGAAAATGACCAGGCAAGAAAGGAGATACTTTTTCAGCAAGTGTTTACAAGTGAAAAAATATTTTTAAGCAGCCTTTGAAAAATATTTGTCTGGACATATTAGAAACCTAAAACTACTTGAAAAGGGACTTGAACTACTTGAAAAGGACTGCAGCAAAATACTGTGCTGAGAGATTCAAGGTAGCCTCAGATAAATAAAAAAAAAATTGAACCAGAATCTGAGAGACACTAAAGTTTTCCCAGTGCCTAGTTTTAGCACAAGAAGCCTTCAGTGCTGGGATTATCTCAATGTTTAAAGTACTGGAGATGTGTTATGTATGCATTTGGAGGCATTATATAGGTGTTATGTATTTTATATAGGTGTTATGTATTGTGTGCAGTATAGTAAAAAAATGTTGCAGGTGTCTCCAAGACCTGGAGTAAGTCTAGCTGTGTGTTTTGCATTGGGAAGCATAAGGCAGCAGCCTTTATGCTTACGCTGTCTCTCTAGTGTTGGCTTGTTTAATATTCATTAGTGACCTCAGAGAGCTGGTGTCCACACAAATTGTGGAGTCAGGCTAAAGGATTTAAACTTCAGTTTAAGTGAAGACCTACCCAGACTTTTTCTATGGATCAAACTAAATGTTGTTTGCAAGAGTAAGTTGGTGACTTCATTAATCCTGGATGTCCTGATTCTGATTTAGAGTCAAGAAAATTGAATTTTGTTCTGAAAACAAGTGGTTAACTCAAGGATGGGGTGCAAATAAGCAAGCATTAGAAGAGGAATTTCTGTTTTGAAGTCATTCCTACTTTTGTGTCCTGTATATTGTGTTTGCCAGATGGTATCTCATTACAAACCTGGAGAGAAGAAATGTAATGTAAGTCAATTAACAGTGATACATAGGGAAGCAGAGTAGTCCATGTAGACTGATGTATCTTCTGCAAGAGTGTGGCTGTGACTGGGAGTGCAAGGACGTGTCAGGAGGGCTGTAGCTATTAGATGTCTCTGTATATACTACCTGCTTTTTTACCTGTTTTCATTGTACTTGCCTTCATTAGAAGAAGAGGCAGATAATGCTTTTTGGTTCATTTTCAATGATTTGAAGGCTGTAGAGATTTAAGGTAAAGAATTAGTAATAAGAATGAGATGGGCAGCTTTGAGAAAAAGTGAATGATCAAGCTGCTCTTAAATTCTTTCACTTGATACTGAAGGTGGCTTTAGTAATTAACGATTTAACAGCAACTAAGAAACATTGGTTTATATGAATTCTAATGTTGTTTGGAATCTGCCCTTCATAGCTGTTTTTCTAGAAAAGGATTGTGTTTTAACAGTTAATGAAGTTATTGGATAGAACCTGCAGTCTGGCTGAAGTGCAGGAGGACAGCATTGTTTTCAGAAGTTACCTGCAGTGAATATACTTTTCTAAGTTGTATCAGTCAGATTATTGATGTGAAACAAGTATATCTTGTCTGTTCTTTCTTCATAGGTTTGAAGAAGGGTTCATTCTTCCCTGCTTTTTAATTCTGTTTTTCACTTTTGAAAGGTATTTCTAATGGCTTTCTTTCATGTCACCCACTACGTGCCTCTTCTAATCTGTTTATGACAGTCTGGAGTGTTGTTTACTTGACAGCAGTTGTAGGTTTGTATTGATGGTTGGTCTGTCTTAAGAGAACGTTTAAACATTGTTTCTAAAATTTTGTTTGAAAACTTCTTTGATTTGTCAGAGTGTATAGATCCAGAAAAGACTTTGCATTCTCTTCTTTCCTCTGTTAAAATAAAGGGTTGTCTTTGACAAATGCTTCCTTTATGCAAATATTGATTAGCGTAATGACTCCAAAAACACTATCAGGAGTGAAATTTAAACAATCTTGTCTAAAACTCACTGAAGTGAGCCTCTATTCTCTACTTCTATACGTTATTCTTTCACGAATTTTCCTCTTTAGGATTTAAAAGGATATATTGTTAAAAACAAATAATAAAATAAAGCCTTTCAAGTGCCTTTATAATGAATGAAGAAAGCACACACAATCTGATTTTCATATTGGTTTGGAGATACAGAACTTCACTTGTATTCTTAATACAATGCTGATTTATTATAGGTGAATGTATCATGACAAGGACATAATACCTGATATAAGTAACTAAAATATCTAGGAGTCATGTTAGTGAATAGAAAGAAGATTTGAATAATACTAGCTGTTAAACCGTATTATCTACAAGCTGTGTTCTAAACAGCTACATTTTTGTCAGCTTGATTAGAAAAAAGGCATAATACCAGTTTCCTTTAAAAGCTTGTTACTCTGTGACTACTCTGAACACAAATGTGAAAACTAGCTTGATGTGGTTTTGATGTATCACAGTGTGTCACACAGATGGTTTGTTGGCTGTCTCAGTCTTATTTTAATTTCACTGTTTAAACTATGATGTAGTAGCATACTTTGTAGGTTTTTTCCCCCCAAAACTTAATATGTGTTGCTTATGGTAAAAGTTGGCTTTTTCTCTCAATTTTTCCAGAAGGAACTTGCAACTAACAGGCACTTCGGAGTGAGGTTACATCAGTTTCTTTGTGCAGCAGGTGATGCTTGTTTAACACAAATGACTTGAACATAAAGTGAAATGTGCACACATTATTGGATCAGGGACTAGCTAGATCTCAGCACCTGTTTTCCTTACAGTGAATATCCAAGTTTGCAGTTTGTTGCCGGCGACTTCCGGCAACTTCTATTCAGTCAGTGACCACGAGGACCAGCCTGTGTCCTCGGGCCAAATGAGCACTAACATCTATGAGATGGATGCAACAAATGGTGTTTATTGCGCGGTTACTTCGGTTTATATACTGTCCTTATTCAAGCTCCTCCTATCACTATCGCGCGCATGCTCGGGGAGGTCCCTACGTCTTTCCGTACATCGCGAGATCTTCCGAGCGCCAATCCCTACAGCAGTTATTGTGCTTTTTTTTTTTTTTTTTTTATCTCATCTCTGGGGAAAACTATAAGTATTTTTGTGAGGTGGTCTATTCCAGTGGGAGGTCCAGAAGATGAGGCCCTAATGGTAAGACATTCTACTTGAGATTGAAGAGACAAAATTTGAGACCCTCTTTTTCTACACTCCCCTTGTTCAGTGGTAGCAGCATGCAAGCAATTAAAGAGATGGAGGAAAAGACTCATCATTTGTGTTTTGGGAAGGCTTAGATCTTGTAAAAATTTAAGCAAGATTGTGTTTAGTGTCCAGAATACTGTGTTCAATTTTGGGTCCACAATATAAGAAAGATTTTAATAAACTGGTGTGAGTCCGGCAGGGAGCCACTCAGATGTCAGGGGTGGAAGCAGCTGCCCTGTATGGGTGGAAAACCTGAGAGAATAGAGCTTTGTAGAGCCTAGAGAAGGGACAGTTTTGTGACAGATTAGCAACATTTTGCAGTGCATACAGAAAGGTTACTGAATACATGAACCCAGGGTCTTCACAGCACTGTGTGGCAAGAGGATAAGATACAAAAGACTCCAACTGAAACAAGAAGGTCAGAGAAGATATGAGGAAAATCGTTTTCCACGTAAGGACAGACAAGCAGAGGAAGAGGCTGTTACAGGGAAGGCTGTGCTGGAAATGTTATAAAACTGAATTATCTGGGCTGCATCTGGCTTTTGGTCTGGCTAGATTGCTGGTCCTGCTGTGAGCCACAAGGTCAGATTAGAGACCTCTGGAGTTTGTTTCCAAGCAGTGTTATATATTTTTCTAATTCTCTTCAGTGGCTGACAAGATTGACCAAGACAATGTGTCAAGGCAGTGCTGAGAAGCTGTAGCCTGGAGCTACCTTAAGGAACAGGGCAATAGAATCCCCACTTTGGACAATAGTCAGTTAAATCTCAAAGAATAAAATGACAGTTGGACTTTTATAAAGCTTCTCTGAAGAGAAGTGAATATGATTCCCATTTTCTATATGTACAAAAGCTGATAATAGTGTCTGTAGTTTGAAAACATAGGCTATATAATACATAGTATTAGAAGACTTGGAGAAAGTCTTTACTTATTATCTAAGCAGTTTTTAATCATTGGTATATATTTCTAAATGATGAAAGTTTTGAAAACTAAGAATGTGATTCATGTGGAAAACATTATCTGTTCTGTCAAGCTCAATGACCCTTGGTGTCTCAGGACTGAATCCTGTTCAAACGTTAAAGATGGTGGAGCTGGATCTCAGATCTGCCTGCCTGAGATTTCCATTGAAGTTGATGACTTTTCATTTGGCCATGACATTCTAAACGCTGGATTTTTTTTTTTTCCCCCCCAAAAAAATTCCTGCTATTGCCCTCTGTAGGTCGCAGGAGTCAGCTGCTTTCTTGTGGTTGACTGTAGGGGGTTCTCCAGTACAGCACACCTCCTTCTGTCCTCCCTTGCTAACTGCAGAGTCCATGTGATTGCCTCCAGCTTGATGCCCCCTTTCACTTTCTCCTAAGCACTACAAATTTCTATTCTTAAATAGTGATGGCAGAGGCATCACATTGGCCCAGCCAGGCCAGAGTTGAGTCCAACTGCAGCACTGCAGCCCCTCTGCCTGTTACCAAGCACAAGTGGCTTCATACAAACCCATCACAGTAAGTAAGAGATTGTGAGAATGCAGACATATGAAATCATCCTGGGGAGCAGAAATATGGTCAGAAAATGAGTAAATGAGAAGTAGGTTGGGAAAGGGGCTGACATAAGATTTTTGAGAGAATAGTTTATGACCATTTTATAAGATGGCTAGGACTTGAGGATGAGTAATGGAGAATGAGTAGTTCATTAAGAATTGAATATGTACTTTTGGGAAACTATAGCAGCAATGAAATATGAAGATCTGGGCTAGCTGTGCATAAGTACAGTGGGAACCTATACAACTGTGAAAATGCCGGTAGGGTGTTACATATCATTTCTACAGTGCCATTAGTATAAGCAGTAAAGAAGGGAGACATAGAGAATGGAAAGATGATGAGGTTGGATTTTTCTGCTTAGGTTACACCTCTTGGAGGACTCTTGCTTGGCAAAATGATGCATTAAGTGTGAAAGTGTACAAATAGAGTGGTATTTAAATGACCTGAAGGAATATATTCACCATAGCAGAAAAGGTAAGTTTTTAAACATGACATTAAGACCTTCATAAAACTGTAGAGTCATCTGCAAAGATAAAAAGATAATAAATATCCCTGTAACATGATATATTTGGAAACTGATGGTGGAAGACTTGTTCAAAAGTGAAATAGGAGTATTAGATTGATACAGAGCAAACGCATATGTGCTCAGAAGTCTTGATTTTGCAGATGATGTTTATATGATGTAAGAGTGACTGTTGAAAGCTGTTTGATGAACAGCTTAAATAATTGACTTAGCAGTTTAGCTGTTAAAATAAATCTAAGAATACTAGTCTGTTCTTTCTACACAGCAGCACTGTAGTAAAGAAGTCTAGTATTAATAGCTTTTTCATGAACTGAAATAGTTGCATACCTTACTTTCTGACTATTGCAGGTGCCTTCGCTTGCAAGATGGTACCATTTGTTCAGTCCACTGCTATTGTAACAGAGATTCTTACAATGACCTGCATCGCTGTGGAAAGACACCAGGGAATTGTGCATCCACTAAAAATGAAGTGGCAGTATACCAATAAAAGAGCTTTCACGATGCTTGGTAAGATTTTAGGCATCTCCAGTAGGTATGTGTATAGAGAAATAATATTCAGTGTAGCTGGTGTAGATGGCATGACAGAACAGAAGGCACTGATATGATCAGTCAAAGGCTTACTTTAAGACTGATAAACCTTTGTCAACCTTCCTTTAGAAAAAGAAATTCAAGATGTACAAGCATTACTAAAGCAGTCACAGCTGTAAGTGGTTCTTCCATTGTAAGCGAAGAGCATATATATCATGCTCCTCAGCAAAGTAAATTGCCTTTACACTTGAATAGGTAGACATCAGGATGATCATGACCCAGCAATGTGCCCTCATGGCCCAGGAGGCCATTGGCATCCTGGGGTGTATTAGAAGGGCTGTGGGCTGTAGGTTCTCCTACCCCTCTACTCTGCCCTTGTGAGTCCACATCTGGGATCTTGTGTCCAGTTCTGGGCCCCTCAGTTCAAGGACAGGGAGCGGCTGGAGAGATGATGGAGTGGAGCATCTTCCTTATGATGAAAGGCTGAAGGAGCTAGGGCTCTTTAGCTTGGAGAAGAGGAGACTGAGAGGTGATCTCATTAACGTTTAGAAGTACATAAAGGGTGGGTGTCAGGAGAGTGGAGCCGGTGATGTCAATGGTGTCCAGTGACAGGATAAGGGAGAATTGGTATAAGCTGGAACATAAGAGGTTCCAAAGAAACATAAGGAAAAAATTCTTCCCTGTGCAGGTGATGGAGCACTGGAATGAGCTGCCCAGATGGATTGTTGAGTCTCCTTCTCTGGAGACATTCAAAACCCACCTGGGCAAGTTCCTGTGTGACCTAATCTAAGTGGTCCAGCTCTGGCAGGGGGATTGGACTAGGTGATCTCAAGAGGTCCCTTCCAATCCTTAAGATTCTGTGAACAGCAATAAATAAAGATAGTTTGAGAGAAAGAAAACTGATAACAAAAGATCATTTTGTTACTGATTATGAACATTGACTGATGTATGCCTCATACAGAATACTTTTGTTCTTTATTTAAATGGTCTATTTTGCCTGACTTTTTAATGATGAAGTTGTTAAACTGTTCATACCAAAACTTATGCTGCTTGTTGTACAAACTATTAAAGAATGTATTTGTTTACAGGCATAGTCTGGCTGCTGGCACTTATTGTTGGGTCACCTATGTGGCATGTGCAACGGCTTGAGGTATGTTAGGTGAAATGGTAATTTCCAGTTCAAACTCGGTCCTTGCTGGATCTTTTTGTACCTTTAGCAATGGAACACACTCCTAAGAAATATAAGTAGGATAAAACAAGTGGAGCTTTTGTTCTCTGTGCCAGAACGAGGAAAGCTAAGGATTAGGACTTGCTTGCACTGGAAGGACTACCATCAGGGACCAGTCATATCTATTTGTCAAAGACCAGTAATTAAACTGATGACTTCCACTATGGTTCCCTGAGGCTTGGAAGAACTGTACCTACTTTAAAATGTAATTAGCTGCCCATTTTGGAGAAGAAAAAAAAAATAAAATAAAAAAAATCTTGTCATTCTACTGTTGGTGAGCCTAAATGTTAACAAATCTATTTTTTTGAAGTGGCTAATATGTGAGATTTCTATACACCCATCTTTACTTGCAAGATGTGTAGCCAAAGCTTCCTTTGAAATGCTGTGTTTTTAAAAGGTTTTGAGGAGGATTTCAAATCAGCATCTCCTGACCTCTCTGTTTACTTAGACCAACCCAATGTTTGCTGTGAGGTTAGCGGGTGGAAGAATTTTCTCACTTTGAAAATTCTCTCTGTTGAATTTTGATTATTGTTTTAAGAGCAAGGAACATTTGAATGTATTTGGTTTGTACACTTTGGAGTAAACGCTGTAGTGACTCATCTCTTTTATACTTGTTACAGATTAAATACGACTTTCTATATGAAAAAGTGTATGTTTGTTGCTTGGAAGAATGGGCTAGACCAATTTATCAGAAGATCTATACAACCTTTATTCTTGTTATACTCTTCCTTCTTCCACTGATGTTGATGCTTTTTTTGTACACTAAAATTGGCTATGAACTCTGGATTAAGAAACGAGTGGGAGATGCTTCAGTTCTTCAAACCATTCACGGGAGTGAAATGTCTAAAATATCAAGGTTTGTAAACTAAAATGCATTTTGAAATTAAACTACTAGAAAGTTTTTTCTTGACAATCCTTTAAAAACAGTGCAAAAAAAAATCTGTCTTATCTGTTGGTAAGTCTACAAGCATAGACCATATTTTTAAAGCTGATGAGTTATTTAACACTTAGATACCTGATGTAAGGCAACTTTAACAGATTGATTTCTTCAAAGTCTAGTGTAGCCACACCTTGGAAGGCAAGCCCTTTCAGTCTTGTATTATGCATTGTGAAATGCTTGTGTTTAAAAGATGTAGGCCATGAGTTAGAAGATGACTTGAGGAAAATGCTGCTAATGTTATTTCTGTATGTTCTATAAAGTTCTTGATAAAATCCAGAGAGTGTGAATGCTGTTTTATGATCTTATTGTATGTTAATTGGCATACTGGAAAAAATAAAAATTCCTTTAAAAAGTACTTTGGTGATATTTAACTTGCTAGGGTTTCTGAAGAGCATTGATTGTTCTCAGAAGTGTTTTTGTGAGAATATTCAGGTAGTAATGCTCTATCTGAAAAGTTATGAAAATCAATAATTATCAACTTCGACAAATTTCTTTCACTAAATATGGACTATCTCTAAATTGTCTCATCTTTTTTTTTATTTCATTTGGCAAGTTGATTGGTTGCCTGATGTGCTAGAAACCTCTAACAGTTCTGCTTGTCGAGGAGAGCACCACCTTAAATATTGACTGTAAGGACAATACTGACAAGCAGCTTAAAGACAAAGAATTCTTTAGATATTTCTCTAACAAAGTTTCTAAGGAAGTTTACCCTTGTTAAGTTGTAGTGGTTTAGCCCAGCTAGCACAGAAGCACCACGACAGTCTCTCGCTTGGTGTCCTCCATTGACCATGGGAGTAAAAAGATAGGCAAGGTTGTTGTGAATTAAGACAAGGGCAGGGAGAGCTTGCTGCCAATTATGGTTCCGGGCAAAACAGACTCCAGTACTCAGAGAAGAAAGTAGGAAATTTTATTCTACAAGAAACAGAACAGAATACAAGCAAAAAGGGAGTAGGATGATAAGAAAATTACAACCAGCACTTTAAGATCTCCTTCCCCCATCCCTCCTTTCTTCTCAGGCCCAGCTCACTGCTCCTGATTCTCTACTTCCTACCCCCTCAACGACTCGGAGGGCCAGGGAATGGGGGATGTGGTCAGTCTCTCACAGATGGTCTCTGCTGCTTCTCTCTTCTCAGATGAGGACAACTTCTGGCATTCTTCCCCTGCTCCAACATGGGGTTCCTCCCCTGGGACACAGTCATTAATGAACTTCTCTGGTGTGGGTTGTTCCCAGCAGCTGTGGCTTCTGCCAATACAGGGTCCCTCACATGGGATGCAGTCCTTAATCAATATCTCTGGTGTTGGACTCTTCTCCATGGTTGCACTTTCTGCAGATACAGGGTCCCTCCCTCTGGACAGGGCTTCATCTGGGCATAAATTGAATGAGCTTCTTTGTCATGGGTTTCTCTTGACAGTTACAGCTCCTGTGAATATTAGGACCCTTCCTTGGGACACAGCCTGCCCCAGCCATAGTTTTAATGAAGAGAATCATTGCCTCTGGTTCGGGGTCTGTAGTGAAGTGATTGGGTCCCTCCTATGGGACACAGCCTCTTCCAGCCATAGTTTCTGCCCCTGGTGTGGGGTTTGTAGTAAAATGAGTCTCTGCCCCTGATACAGGGTCATTGTCAAAATAAGACTCTAACACTGATGTGGAGTCTTTAGGAAAATGCAAACAAATCTCAGCTTCACCAGTCCTCTCCGTAGGATGCAGGGGAGTCTCTGCTCCAGCACACCTCCTCCTCTCTTTCCTCACTGACCTTGGAGTCAGCATGGTTGTTTCTCTCACTCTTCCAACTCCTTGCATCACCACGAGCCGGAGAAGGAGGGACAGAAGAAGGAATAAACAGGAAGAAGCCTTGTCTTCCGGCTTCTTCTTAAAAAGTGATCATGGAGGTGTCTAATTGTCTCAGCCCCAGAAGTGGGTCTGGCTCAGAACTGGGGAGAATTTTGGGTAACTTCTTACAGGAGCCATCTTTACAGCCCCTTCTGCCTTGCCAGAAAAGGCTGTCATGTCAAACCATGACACAAGTCAAAACTGAAAGATGCTGCAATTTCAGAGTAGTAAAGGTGACATAATCTTTGAGCTACTCAGTTTATTTTCACAGTGGGGAGAAGATCCTGTAACTGCTAGCAGTGAAGTGCTGCTTGTTTAGGTCGAGTGAGAAGTCCATCTTAGGATCTATAGATATAGTAACATGAATTAGACATCCTTTAGGGAATAATGATAAATTCATTTATACCTTGAGTTTGTGAGATATTACAGTGGAGGCAGGGAGTGTGTTTCTCACTCTTGGTCTAGCACTTCTCCTACCAGGAAAGCTTAAATGTTGCAGGTGTAGTTTCACTTACTCTCTGTCAAATTCTCTGTGTAATAAGACATTGCAGATATGGTCCATGCTCCCAGATCTAGGAAGGGAGCTATTAATGTGATTTCATGTGTTTCTCTGCCCATCCCCGTCCCCCTCCCCCCCATCTCTTACTTTTGGAATTACATCTGCTTGAATAGCATGAAAAAGCCTAAAAATGCCTTTCAAGATATGCTTATGTCATTACTTACTGCTGTACCAAAGAGAGAAATTAAAGATGTTAATTGTTGTACTGGATTTATATGATGCTGCTTTTTTTGTTTGTTTGTTTCAAAGGGAATTGTGCACTTCTGAGTATTCTTCCAGGGTTTCATTTGCATCTGCAACCATCAGAACACATTTAGAGATTTAACTTGAAGAGATGCATCTAACTACTGGCCAGTTCTTAGTGATTCAGTATGAAATGTCTTGATGCAATTTCAGGAAGAAGAAGCGAGCAATTATTATGATGGTGACAGTGGTGTTTCTCTTTGCAGTCTGTTGGGCCCCTTTCCATGTGATTCACATGATGATAGAATATAGTGAGTATCTGCCATGTATTGTACAGTAAAGTCTTTTTTAGTTTTTTTTTTTATACAGGTTGTGAAATGCTGGTGCTGCTACAGCTTTCAGCCACAGAATATGTTCTCCTAGCAAAGGTTAATGCTGTGCTAATAAATCTTGTTATCACTGTCTTGTAATAGAGATATGTAGCCAACAACAGGTTAATTACTCTAAAGTCGACAAGCAATAGATTTGCAGTGCTTATGGAAAATGAGTATGTTTAAAAAAAAATCTATTAGCATAAAATAATTTTGATTGGAAAAGACCTTTAACGTAGTGTTTGGGAGATACTTTGTGTCTGAGAGAAACTTGTATGTCAACCACATCTCTTCTTTGCTGTGCCAATAAAAAAAAGAAAAAACCCAGACAAACAAAAAGATAATCTTTGTGTCTTGCTGTAAACAATACTGAACTTTATTGCAGAGTGGGTGGAACTCAAACTCTGTACTCTGTACTTCTGAATTTGAACACACATAATCCAGTCCTGAAAAGAAGATTTTCTAGACCTTACAAGACTGAAGAAAAAGCAAGACTTAACAATGAGGATGATGAGCATGTCTGTGTAGATTCTTTTTCTAAATGTCACATTACCTTCACTTGCTGAAAGGTCAAATGGACATAGCTAGAGGTAAACTTATTTCCAAGTATAAAACCTCTTGAACAAGTAATATTTTAGATTCAAATTTATTTTTATTTGAATGTTTGAAGACTTCTATTTTCATCCACTAAAGCTGTCACACTGCTTTGAGTTAAACTGTTAGGAAGTATTTATCCCTTCACTTGCTTTGCTTTTAATGAGGTAAGCATTTAAAAATAGAAATACTAGACATCATATTGGTAACACCCAAAGAATCCATTTGAAATTTTTCACTCGTCTTGAAAGGATGTTGGCTTGAAAATGCCCTCCGTGCTTGTTATCTTTGCTTTTTACTCTGTTCTCTGAGGTCCACATGGGTACTGGGATAATATGGGACTATGCAGCAGGATATGTGTAGGAACAAGAGCAAGTTTGTAGTAATTCTACTTGTTAAAGATTGCAGCTGTTTCTTTCTCTGTTGTCAAGATTAAGATTGTAGCAGACAAATCAGTAGTCCTGCAGCCAGTTAGTTCAACCAAGTGATGCTTATGCCTAGACAGAATCAGAAGTGCAGAAGCTGTAACTTAAAATTGAGTGGATTGTCCATTGTTAAAGTTGCCCATACTACACCTTTATTTTACTTGCTATATAAACCTTTATAGTGTTTATCCAGAGTTTGATTGCTGAGTATTTAAATTCAAGGAATGCAGAGTCATCTGTGATCCCAATGATTAAAAAATAAGAAACATGACCAAGAAGGTGCATTTTTACCTCCATGAGCTAATTTGTGTCAGCACAAGGAAAGATGCCATGTGTAGTCTGTAACATGACAGAGATCAATGTACTTACACGTTTGATAGGGGCTCAGAGCCTGAAATAAAACAAGACTTGTACCTAGACTGAAAGCTTTGTGCTGCTTGGCCTATGGACAAGTGTGTTTGCTCATCAATTGCTTTTTCCTAATTACTTTGTCCTTATTTACATATACACAAAGTGGAGCTATGTGTTAGAACTTGACCTTTTTTTGCTGATGAAAACCTATTGCTAATATTAAGAACCTCCAGCAAGGTCTTTGTTGCTTTTAAAAAAAAAGCTTCTAATGCCAAATTGAGTATAAATAGGATAAGTAGTAGGCATTTATGCCATTCTGTGCTTACGTTGTCTTTCCTTTTTCCAGGTAATTTTGAAAAGGAGTATGATGATGTGACAGTCAAAATGATCTTTGCAATCGTCCAGATTATAGGATTCTTCAATTCTATTTGCAACCCTATTGTATATGCTTTCATGAATGAAAATTTCAAGAAAAATTTTTTGTCTGCCATCTGTTTCTGCGTTGTCAAAGAAAATGCATCACCAAGCAGGCAGCTTGGGAGCTCGGGGATTACTATGAGGCGGAAAAAGGCATGTGTTTCTCAGGGAGATCCCATTGATTCGGATGAAGGCAGGAGAGAAGCATTCAGTGATGGCAACATTGAAGTCAAGTTCTGCGATCAGCCAACTTCAAAAAGGAATTTGAAAAGGCACTTTGCCTTACTTAGCTCAGAGCTTACTGTGCACTCTGCATTAGGAAATGGACAGTAGCATCACAAAGGTTTTGAGAATGGAAGAAGCATTCTCTTTGTCATAACTTTCAATAAGCCATTTAAAATAGCTTTCTACTTTGCATGCTGAAATGACAGGAAAAATATTTTGTGATTTTAATGTTGGGATAATGATTGAGAAAATGTAACATATTTTATAAGGATGAGGAGTAAAACTTTGAAAAATGCTATTACTGTATGTTTTCCAAGAAAAAAAAATCTTCATAAGCTATTTGAGGGCTTGTTTGCCCTCTGCTTTAGGTAAGTCAAACAACTCTTGTTTGCACTATTTATTCTGTGTCTGGATGCTGGCACGCTGCTGGACTCTACACAGCTGAATGGTAGAAGACAGGAACTATGGAGAGAGCACACACTTTCTTTGGACACCTTGGAAACATGCCATTGTAAGCTCTGCTCTCTGCAGCTCTGAGGACAGGAGCTTAAGATATGAGTTCACTAAAAATGCAGACTGAGGTGCATTTCTGTTTTGGAAAAAAAGGGTATGAAAGAGCCAGACAGAATTTGACTCTGAAGAGATTAAGATTTAAACATTACGTGCATGTTCAGAATTTTTTTTGAGGAAGCATATTAGAGATTACCAAGGCATGCATAATTAATATGCTGTTTTTACAGGAATATTCTTGAGTGCAAATCTAAATGCTAGTGTACTGCCCTGTAAACTACATTGTTCTGCTGAAAAATGTAGAAGCTGGAAAAGTGCTATACAAGAGTATGCAGATGCTGGAGGTGTGGCCTATAGAGTAAACACTGAGTTTAACTTTCAATTATGCTTGGATTTGTGACTTAGGGGTTGAAAGTGGGTGTTGCTATTTTCTGGAGGAATGTAAGGGCCAGATCCAGAGCCTGCTGGGATTCCACAGAAGACGTTGAGTTGAATGTCACAGTCTTTTGACCAGGTGCTTCTCTGAAGACATGTGCAATTTTTTTCTCTCCATCATCATCAGAGGGGATTTATTACTGCCTAAGAACATGGCCAATGTTCTGTTATCTCTGGGCTTCACAGTAAATTATGGGGTTGAAATCCATATAAATTTCTTACTTTTTTTCTCTTAGTGGGTCAAAAATTCAAAAAATTCTAAAAGAATACTTAAAAGTGTAGGACCAGGGAAGAAGTGTGATCTAGAATGATAAACTGTTTTCTCATCCCATAAATGTGGCTTTGAAATACGTTATTTGCAACTCCAGATAATATTAGGTTGGATCTTTTAAGAGGCTGTGAAATGTCAGTGCTCTCTTCTGTCAACCCTTTCCTCACCTAAGGGACTTCGGTGCTCCCTTGGCAGTCAATTTTAAGATTGTTTTATGTTGCTACTTTATGCTTCATTGTAAACAAAAACAATCTAAATTATCCTAGTGTAAGTTTGAAGTAATCTGATCCTTCTGTAATGTTTACAAATTTCCATTAGATGAGGCATTCTGATGCAGGTTTGTGACATACTCCTTATTTATGTACATATTATTTATATTGTGTACAACACACTTGCATGCAATGACAGGGGAAGACTCCTGACTTGCACCAACAGCCAGGAGTTAAGAGCACTCTTATCTACAGAAGCATATATTAGATAAAAATTTATTTTGGAGAGCTGTGTTTGAGTAATAAAAGATGAGTGAGGTAAGGCTCTGCTTTAGACAGTCATACAGACATGGTCTTGTGCTTTACCTTTGAACAATGCTGTAAGTATCAGCAACAAATTTTGCTTGCAATTACAATTCTTTTGAAGACCATTTCTGTCTTATCTGGTCTTTCATCTTTCTAGATGGGTCTTTTAGTAAAACTTTACTGCCCTGGAGAACTGTGGTTTATTATTATAATTTTCTCGGTTGGTGTAAAGCTTTCCTTGCTAATGATGAGAATTATGTGCTTTGGCAACATCTGTAACTGAAAATTTATTTTAAGTCTTTTAAGCTCTTTTTTTTAAGCACTTCTAATTTCAATGACAATTTTAAAAAAAGTATTTAACAAATGCTCAATAGTTGACATTTTTATTTTGTCTTGTCGGTTTCTCCCATTCTCTCATGAAATGATATGTCAGTGTGTAACTATTGTAAGTATATTCATTTTTTCATTAAAAATCCTTTTTTGTGTTGTTGGTGCTATTTTGCACTGGGAACACCTGCTGTAAAATTAATTAAGTCTCTATTTATTTAGAGATTCGTTAGGCTTTAATGTACTTTTTTAGTGATTAAATTCCACATCTGTTACAGGTGCCAGCTTTTTTAAAAGACTTCACAGAATAATGGGGGGGGCGCAGAAAGCTTCCAGTCTCTTGGTAGAAGAGAAATGGTAAATGTTTCAGCACAGGTATATGTGGCTGTTGTTAGATTAATTATAAACCAAATTACTAAAGACAGTTCTCCTACTGTCCTTAATAGTAAATATATTACTTGTGCATTTTTGACATGATAGTTTTCTCAGAGCTAGATAATCTTGTGAGAATTCCTAGCTGCAGGGAATAGAAAAACCTTTATTAAGGTAAGCAGAACCAAGACTTGTTTTAATCTGTCAGAGCTTCAACCTTGATTTAACTAACAAAACAAATTGCTCTATTGAATTGGGTTGATGGTTGATCCAGGCTAGTAGCTTATCTCTTGCAATGGCTCATACAGTGTGTTTCTGAGCATATGACTGCAACTGAGTACTTCAAACCAGTGAAAGATAGAACTGCTGTGGGTAGAACAGCCCTGCTATCCTGCCAGCTTGCCTGCTTATTCCCATTTTCTATTAGCAGAATTATGTGCTGAATCTGATCAGAAAAATGTCTGTCTAATGACTTTACAGGAGAACAGAAACGATAAGCATGCTCATTTCACTAAACTGACACTACTTATCAAAACTGTTGTGCATTTTGAGGAAAAATGTTTCCTCAAAAAATTTTCTTTCTAGTATACTAGTTATGAATTACTTATATATATATATTTTACTTTGATCAATATTAAGAGAAAGTTATTTTATTTTCAGCTGCTAGATTCTAAGCCTTAAAGTAACAAGGAGATGATGCCAAGAACTGGTATGTAGATGATGATGAGAACCTGAAAGGCCACGCTCAACAGTGACTCTGGAAATTTGAATGGACCAGGAAACTGTGTTAGATGTATGGTCTTCCTCAACTGAAATCAAAGAGTATAAACAAGGAAAACAGTGAGAAGAAGGGAGTAAACCCTCTCAGTAACTAGCTGTAGTGGTGCATCTGTTACAGATTTCACATTTTTGGGGAGGAAAAAAAGGATAAATACTGAGTCAGATTTCTTCCTCATAGAATTATTTTATTGTCTTTGGAGGGATTAGTTTCAGAGGACATTGGATGTATTAATTTGTGGCTATGATTTTAGCTGTAGTGATTTTGCCTGGGCCAGGTTTTGGTAGCTGAGGGGGCTACAGGGGTGATGAATTTAAATAAAGAGCTGCCAGAAGCTTCCCCTGTAGCCGACAGGGCTAATACCAGTCAGTTCTAAGATGAACCCGCACTTGACTCAGGCCTGGCCAATTAGTGATAGAGGTAACACCTCTGTGAATAACATATTTGAGAAGGGGAAGAAGTTGCTGCACAGTTGCTAAACTGCTGCAGAAACAGAAGTGAATGAGAATGTGAATACATCTGTACAGACACCAAGGTTAGTGGAGAAGAAGGGGGTGGAGGTGCTTAGGCCCTGGAAGAAAGGTTCGTCTGTGAACTATGGTGAAAGCCATGCTGAGGCAGTTGTGCCCCTGCAGCCCACAGAGGTCCATGGTGGAGCAGAGATCCCCTTGTAGCCTATGCAGGACCCCACACCATAGCAAGTAGATGCCCAAAGGAGGCTCTGTCTCCATGGGAAGAACTTGCTTCCACACTGGAGCAAGTTCCTGGCAGGACTTGGGAGTGCGTGAGGAGAGAGGAGCCCATGCCAGAGCAGGTTTGCTGTCAGGACTTGTGATCTTGTGAGGGACTCAGGCTGGAGCAGTTGGTACCTGAAGGACTGTTGCCCTGGTGGGTAACCCATGTTGGGGCAGTGTGTGAGGAGCTACCCCCATGGGAAGCCCTATGCTGGAGCACTTTGTGGAGAACTGTAGCCCTTGGGAAGGATCCATGCTGGTGAAGTTCATGGAGGACTGTGTCCCATGGGAGGGACCTCACACTGGAGCAGTAGGAAGTGTGAAGAGTCCTCCCCCTGAGAAGAAGCAGTGGTGAAGTCCCATCTGTAATGAACTGACCGCAGCCCCCATACCCCATCCCCTGAGCTGCTGGGGGGAAAGGAAGAATAGTCCTGGGAAGAGAGAGAGATGAGGGGAGATATTTTAAGAATCACTTTTATTTGTCATCTCCCTGTTTTGTTTTGGTTGTTCATTAATAAATCAAACCCTTTTCTCGCCAAGTTGAGTCTGTTTTGCCCGTGATGCTAATTGCTGACTGATCTTCCTGTCCTTATCTCAACTCAAGAACCTCTCTTTATATTTCTCTCTCCCCTGTCCAGTTTAGAAGGGGGAGTTGATATTATGACATCTGGCACCTAGCCAGGACTAAACCACCACATAAGATTTAGAAATGTGTATTGGGCTATAATACTTGGTAATGAATGGATAGATAACTATGCTCTTACTGAGGAGACCTGATACTGTTATGGGCTAACACAATATAGGGATAGTAAGGGTTTAGAAGGAAGCATGTCCTAAGTGAAATGTTGGAGGGGAAAAGTGGACAAATGCTTGAAGGCTGATGAGGAGCAAAGCAAAGACAGGCAGTTGAGAAGCACATGTAAGTAGGTTTAAACCCTTGACCAGGGTTTGGCTGTGCAAGGATTGGTTGTGAAGCACAGATGCAAATCCTTTGCTTAGGTTTACTGAAAGTATGTGTTGTAAAGCTGTGTAATAAAGCAATTACATTTTGGTGGCTTTTTTTAGTTTGTTTTTTTTTGGCTTTTTTTCCCAAAGATGATAGTTGCAACTCAGAGAGATACATTCAAATTGAGGCATGAGGGGAAAGATTTTTTTTTTTCAGCTAGAAGATAACAATTTAATGTTGAATATCAGCCTGCTCCAAGGTATAATGGGATGCAGCATTGTTCCATGCGTCTCCTGATTGGCAAGCCAGTAGAGAAGTGCAATGTGCCTACACGAGGGGAGTAAGTAGATACATTTTCAGCTTTAGATACATTTTCAGCTTAGATACATTTCCTGACTATATATGGATTATATGATTAGCTAATATGTAATGGCTGTATATGCTGCTTGTGAAGTTATTGAGTATGGTAGAAGCTATTACAGAATCTCAAGGATTGGAAGGGACCTTGAAAGATCATCTAGTCCAACCCCTCTACCAGAGCAGGACCCCCTACAGTAGGTCACACAAGAACTTGTCCAGGTGGGTTTTGAATGTCACCAGATCCAGTAGAGGGGAAAGGCCACTTGAGAGATGAGAAATACACCAAGAGGGTGAAGATGAGGACTAGATTGTTTCCTAGAAGAGTAAGTAGGTAAAAAGATTTAGTAGAACTGGTGACGTAGATAGGTGGTATAGGAAGACAATCATGGCAAGCTACATTAGGGATTATCTGACTGTTATAAAAGATGGGGAAGTTTAGAAACAACTTAGAGAGCAGTTTTGGGAATGGGATAGCATCTAAATGCCCAGGGCAAAAGGCTGGGAAGAGCAAAAGCTGCCCTTTTATTGCTCCTGGAAGTGAAAGTGGTAGAATGGAGTAGGAGCTCTGCAAGGGTGAGGAGGAGACAGAGCATTGGGAGTACAGTACAGTTGTGTCAGACTTCCCTAGTGAGAACAAGGAAGTGAGGAGGTTTTCCTAAAGAGCAGAAGATTAGAATAGTTTCCTGATTAGCAGATTAGAATTTATGTTTAAGGTCTTCAAAGCAGACTCTCCTTTATGTTGTAGATGAATTCCAATCAACAGCAGTGTTCTAAAGCTTATATCTTTCTGACTTAATGCAGAAAGACAGTAGATGGTCTATACTGCAAGTCCAGCTTTGACACCTCAAAACTGTCTTCCAGGAGTCTTGCTGGAAACTCAAGCCATCATTAGCATCCTCTGTTGAAGTTCCAGAGAAGTTGATGGATTATGAATTTATTTAAAATATCTCTGGTGATTTGAGATGAGAAAGAATCTATGCTATTAATATTTAGTTAATAATTTATTGAAGGCTCTAGTTCCTCAAAACTGTCAAGAAGTGAAGTCCTGCTCAAATGTTATGCAGGTTTTCTTAGATCCCGTAATAGATTCTGATTTCAGTTACTACCTCCAGTGCTGCTATTAGAATGTAATACTATCTTTACTGCTACTTGCATGAGTATTGTTTCCTGTTCTGAGATTTCTGGGTTTCACTTTATCTTGCCAGACGTGGCAATTTTTGTCTTATTGACTTGTCTGCAATTAGCTGCAGTGATTAGAGCTGCCTCATCCAGATTTTGTTATATAAAAGCATGAATATGTCTGTTATAAATATTTAAGCATCATTTTTTAAGATGCCTTCATTTAAAAAAAACCCAAAAAACAACTCTCTGGAGTAAGTTGTTAGTGTTTAAGGCACTCCTTCACCTGATGCAACTGCAGGTGAAGCTTGATGCATTTCCTCAGATTGTGCAGAACTAATGGTGAATTAGATGCTTAGCTCAGACTCAGCAATTTATCTGTAATCCTGAAATTGCAACATCTAGAGGAATAAATTAAGAGTGTAGTATACTGTCTGCTCTGGTCCAGAGTCACATACTGAATTATTATGGCAATTTAACCCTTCCAAACCTTTCAATGGCATCAGTATCACAAAACACAGTCAATCAAAAGCAGTAAAACCTGATTCCTTTCATTCCTAGAAATAGACAGTAACAGTCCTGCAAGTCAAGCTGAGGTACAACCTGTTTTGTTGCCTAAGAACTGTCCTAGAAGCCAAGATTGTTCTTGAGAAGGTTTAAAGATAGTTAGGTTCAACATATACATTCATGGAAGGCTTCTAGAAATTTACTTGAAACAAAACCAAACTTCTAGAAATTGCATCTGTGCCCTGTAGGATGTTTGAAGTTCAAACCAAAACATGAAAGATGTTCACCATCTGAAAAATGTTACTTGAATTTTGTTGCTAGGTGAGCCTCCTGAGTAATACAAAGCTTTCTATGAAAAGCTCTTATTTCCTTTTTCCCTTTTATTATGTTTTCCCCTCAAAGCAGAAACTTCTATTTATTTCCAAGTCTTTGAAAAAATAATCTTTATCATCATCCATTTATGAAGGGAAAACCTAGATTTGAAATGTTCCCATTCAAATTAAAAGGGGTATTTCAAGCCATGTGAAAAGAAACAATGCCAAACCTTCAGTAATGTACAAGTGTATGTGTGGTTTTTGAAGCAGTCCCATGTAGCTGAACAACAGAAGCATTGTGTGTGTTTGGGGTGAGGGGGGAGGCTTGGAGATGCTCAGCAGAACTTTATTTAATTCTTTATTTTCCTATAGTCCGCTCCTATCTGTGAGGGTGCGCAGTTTCAGATAAGAATTTTAAATCCCCAGGTGCCAGTTTAAGTCCTTTCCTTCCTTCAGAAAAAAAAGAAATAATTCATCTACTGCATTTTTCCAGTCCTCATGTATTCATTCCTTATATAATTGCTGATCTGTAGAGTTAGCACTTTCAGACTTCAATTTCATATCAGCACAGTGTCAGTCCATTTCATCTGTTGTTAATGGAAGGCACCTTGTCTCATGGAGCACAGCCAGACTTTTTAATTTACAGACATCCTTGTATTAAGCACCTGGATAGACACATGCAATTAAGATCAACTGCTGAAGACTAAGTCCTGATTTCAAAAATTTTGTTTGTGTTTAGAAAGCCTTAACCTATCTAATTTATGCACTGACCACAACTTTTCCCTTCTCATCCAAGATAAATTCCTGCAACTGTGTATCATGCTGGCCTATAACCTTTCAGGTCCATTATACTGTGGCCTTACTGTGTTATCGTTGACTTTCTGTTTTGTTTGGCATAATCCAAATGAGCCTCCTACAAATTTACTTTGGTACTTCTGTTCATGATTTCTTTCACATGTATAAATCTATGTACTATCACTGTTCAATCAGTTCTTATGGCTTTGATTTCCCAATAGTTACTAGGAAATTACTACAAGACTTCAAAAAGGACGTCTTGGAATTTTTTTAACGTTGTAAGTGTATGTATATTTCTTTGTATGATGCTAACAGTGAAAATTAAATACAAAGTTATCATGAAGCAATCATAAAATATTGTCACAGTTTTGTGATACAATCATGGGTGGTGCCTTTTAGAGGTTTGCTTGGGAATAGATGTACGTAGTGTAGCTCACTGGGTTCAGTTGCTGTGTGTGGAATACTGTCAGTTTATGAAAAGAACTATATCCTAAAATGATAGTAATATTTTGCTTACATTGAGAGACTTTCTTATATTAGCACTCCTTTCTTATAGGAAAATTAATTTTTTTTTAAGTTTCTGATAGCAATCTGTAGCTTTCTAGTTTTTGTTTGCTCTTTCCAGTGGCAGCACTTGTTTTTTAAAAAAAACGTCACAATAAGGTTTCTTGGGGATCTCATTCATCAGGTAACTTTACTGCTCCCTTCCTCATGGTCCTTTTCTATCTCTAATATTTTCCAAACATGCATCATGAAATTGTATGCAGCATTTTAGCTGAGGCTTTTACAGCCTCTCACGGAATATATGTTAGTTTTTCCTGATAGCTGTGTCTTTGTTCGTTCTGATTGCCAGAATACAAATGTTTTTGGATGCTTAACTTTCTTCTTGTACAGAATTCACAATATGTGAGTGTGTGCACTTTTATGCCTCTCTATAAACTGGAAATTCTGGTTTTTAGCCTTGAGATGATTTTTCTTAGGTTTTAAACTTACAGTTTTAATCAAATTCGTTTTTTATTTAGATCATCATTCTTACTTAATTAAAAATTTTAAAATTTAAGATAAAGTGTCCAGAATTCTCTTGTTATGTCTTAGAAATACATGAGAAGGATTTCAAGTTTTTTTTCAGTGCACTTGTATCTGATTTGTAAATCCATTTATTTTTTTCCCATCTGAAATAGATGTCCTTGCTAGTTTTACTTATGCTACCTTGAAAATATTCGGTGTACACACGTACAACTGTTGCAGGATCATACGTAGTTTTTCAGTAGTATCATGGTTGAACTCTTTTAGCTTTCTACTTCAATGAATCATTCATGCAAAAATTCTTCAGTGTTTAAGACTAAGTTCTTTACTAAATTAATATAGCAGAAGTGCACTGACTTATGCATCTGTCCCACTGGAGAGGGAAAAGAAGTTGAAAAGGGGGTTTTTTTATGTTGTGGAAGCCAGTCTTTCCAGACAGGTATTTGATGAGGAATTATTACAATAGTAATAATTTGTGAAGAGTGGTCACCATTCACAAATAGTGAATAGTTACAATACAACTACTTAAGAAAAAATAAATTTATTTATAAAAGAAATAAGACCAATAGATTTTTAATATTTTTTTTTTAACTTTGCTTCTTGGTTTACCTTAGCTACTTCCTGGAAGCTATGAGTCTGTCTAGCAATGTTTCTTTTGGTGGTACTACATTATGTTATATTATGAATATTGAAGGTATTTTTTACTTTGCTCATACCTCCAAAAACATACTGGTTTAAATCCTTATTGCAGTAATTATCATAAATAATAAGTGTTTGCTTCAGAGGTCAAGCTTGAGAGGATGAAAAAGGGGACTGAAGCTTTCTTAATTTTTTGCAAAGACAGTTTGCAACCTTGTGCCTCTGCTTACTATTACCCAGCAAACAGCCCCTGCTGGCAGTCAAAGTCAGGACTAAAATTCCCAATTTCAGAGAAAGAAGTAACAAATCTATAAAATAAACTCTTCTGTATGGTGAAAAATCTGCTCTACAAATCTGCTTTAACAAGCTTGTGAATTGCCTACTCTTCATATTAGATGTCTTTGTGTAGTGTCCAGATTCTGCTGTAAAGAGTGAGAAAGCTGCTAACTGGACTGTGTTGGATTCTCTCAGTGAAGTGGAATCAATATCAAATCATATGGGAGCTTCTTTCTGTACTCTGTTTTTTGATATTCCAGTGACATCCTGGGAACCTTGTGCTTTCATAGAGTTACTGAACTCTGTAGTTAGCTGTTGCTTAAGATTGCTCTTTCCTAACAGTCAACTTTATTTAGGAGGAAGTTGTGATTTTACTTGTGCCTTTGTCCTTTTTCTTGCCTCATGTGTTTTACTTTTTCACTTAATCTCGGTCTTTCTTTTTTCTCCTGTTGTTCTACCTGAAGCACTTCCTTGCATTTTCTGCAACCCTCTTATCTCTTTTGTACAGATGAGAATAACCAGCCAATGAATTTTGATGATGAACTAAAGCAGTGCTGTGTTTTGAAACTTGCAATCCATCAAGGGTGACTATGAGACACATGAGCAACGTTATTTCAGTCCTTATTTCAGGCTGTCTTCACCCTTGGGAAGACTTTGCTCTCTCAACTGCTTACATTTGGATTGCATATGGTAAAAAACTTGCAATTATTGAGACACCTGCACTTATTGAACAAAAGATCTCATCTGTTAGGGGAGCTGGAAATTCACCAAGAGGAGTGCATGCAGCTGTTGGGCAGACACTTGGCATCAGGCCTGGGTGCAGCTGTACCGGCAGTGAAGGTGGTGAGCTAGGGCAGGGTGGAGAGAGATGCAGTGATGCATGATGTGGACCAGGTGGTGAAAGAGATTACTTCCACTTGGTATCATTGGCCTAACCAAGAGATATTATCTGCCTTTCTAGCTGGCCCATCGAGCACATGAAGAAAATGTAACTTGTCTCTCTTTTTGGTAGCTTGTGTGTAGTATGTATGCTTTTTTCTGAACTTGACTTTATATATTTCTATTGACTTTCTAATGCTGCTTATTGACATATTTCTATTTTTGCGTTCTATTTCTTTGACTTTACATATTTCTAATTTGTAGGAAGTAAGGCTTCTCAATGTGCAAACTGTACTAGGAGAGATGATTTTCCTTCTTTCAAATAACAAGTGTGGATGTCCATCTTGATTGTACTGATGACAGCTGAACTATAGCTTATAAAAAAGTCCAGTAACTTTCTTCTGGGAGTCTGTAAAATATACTCTGTGTAGTATCTTGTGTGTGTGTGTGAGACAACAAAATTATTATCTTCTTCTGCTTCTTGCCTCTAACATATGGTTTCTACAGATGCGTATGGTAAGCAACTGACTTAGCTATTACTGGGTTTGCTCCACAGCTGGACATCATACAATCTGAGAACAAATAGCTAGAAAATATATAGCCATCTCCATCGATAAAGTATAAAACCATATGCTACTAAATATCCTATTAAAGCTGCATCCTCAGGAAGACTTGAATTTTGAGGAGCAGATTTCTGGCAAAACCGTGTGAGAGAACTTGTTTGCTTAGTGCAACTCAACAGGGTTGTGCCGTGGCTCATTTGAGCTGTAGATGGCACCGTTGCCACACACGAAAAGCCATTTTGGTCTTGCTGTTTTGATCACTCCTCCGAGAATTGCTACTCTACAGGTTTTTGGAAGCGTGTATTTGGAGATAGGATTTGCTAAGGATTTGACAGAGCTCTTGCTCCCTAGAATTAGTATTAGGAAGGAATATGGAGAGATGTTAGGTTTTTGTTTGGTTTGGGTTTTTTTTTCCTTTGTGATATGGTACTTGGAAACACAATGTTTCCATATCTTATTTTCTCTGATAGTGTTAATAAAGACAGGGTCTTCTATTGTGGTTCACAGTGAAAGCTGCACGTGACAAGCACTTTCTTAAAGGTTTTTCTATTTTAGAGTTTCTGTAATGCTTTCTGTGATGCTGCCATGATGTATTTTGAAGGATACTGAAGTTGAAAGTCTACACTTCTCTGATTTTGTCAGCTTAAACATCTAAATCCACTCTTGGAACTTTAAAATTATGTTTTTCTCTGTAGACAGAGCTATCACTGTCAGGAAAGGAAATGGGTGTGCTCTGATATCAGGGAAGGTGTAGTATGAGGTCCTTTGGTCTTGAAATAGCCTAAAACTCTGGGAGGATGAAAACCTGAGCTGAGCAGTTAGATTTAATGAGCGACCAAGGATCAACGGTATAAACAATTCAAAAGAAATTGGGTTTATTGGGTTGTTGTGGGTCTTTTCTAAGTCTTACCTGAGATCTTTTAAATTTTCCTTTCTGAGAGGAATGTCTGAAAGTCATTCCCTTTGCTTTGGAATACTGTTTTCCAAAACAAATAAACAGCACACTTGGGTCTGTCTGTCTTGTTTTGAAATTGAGCATAAATTACATAAATTAGTGAATGGACTTATGAAAAATAGAGATCAAGGTTCTCTGAAATCCTTTGGACAACTTATTTACAGATTCCCTGGATTGTACTAAAAGGTCCATAGCTGTAGATATCCTGCTTCACAAATCTGGTGATATAGGGGGGAAAAGCCAAAAGGGAAATGGAGGGGAGGAAATAAAGAGTTATTTATTAGCAATCAGGAGAAATCTTAGTTCAGAAATGGTGAACATACAGATGTAAAGGGTCTCAGAGTGATCTGTTTTTATTAGATTCCACAGATATTCATTAAAACATGTTATGTCCCCAAAAAGCCTTTAAAATCTCAAAGGCAGGGGGAACATTGCTATTACAGTTTAAAAAGTAAAAAATACCATTATATAGGGAAACAAATTTAGCAGCTTGTCAAGATCAGCTGGAAAATACAAGTCTTGCTGTAGTAAGTTAAAACTCCACAAATACTAAGGCAAATGAACCAAATATTGTTTGAATCTATTGAGAATGTAATTGAAGGGTAAGAATCCTAACTATTCAAGCTAACACAAACTTGAAAAAAAGTGAGAAGACTTTGTCCTAATTAGCAATGTGATAATACAGGTTGGGAAATGAGTTCTTAGAGAGTAGTATAGGGGAAATGGACCTGGGAATCATGGTGGACAGCAGGATGAGCATGACCCAGCAATGTGCCTTGTGGCCAAGAAAGCCATTGGCATCCTTGGGTGTATTAGAAAGGCTGTGGGTGGTAGGTTAAGAGAGGTTCTCCTCCCCCTCTACTCAGATCTCATGAGACCAGTTCTGGGCCCCTTAGTTCAAGAAGGACAGGAGCTGCTGGAGAGAGTTCAGTGCAGGGCCACAAAAATGATGGAGTAGAGCATCTCCCTTCTGATGAAAGGCTGAGAGAGCTGGGGCTCTTCAGCTTGGAGGAGACTGAGGGGTGATCTCATTAATGTTTACAAATATGTAAAGGGTGGGTGTTGGGAGGTGAAGTCAGGCTGTTCTCAGTGATGTCCAATGATATGACAAGAGGCAACAGGTACAAACTGGAACATAAGAGGTTCCAAAGAAATACAAGAAGAATGTCTTCACTGTGAAGGTGATGAAGCACTGGAACAGGCTGCCCAGATGGGTTGGTGAGTCTCCTTCTCTGGAGACATTCAAGAACCACCTGGACAAGTTCCTGTGTGACCTACTCTAAGTGGTCTTGCTCTTACAGGGGGTTGAACTGAGCGATCTTTCGAGGTCCCTTCCAACCCTTAAGATTACGTGATTCAGTGAAATGAAAAAGTTCTTCAAAGAGTTGTTGATTTATGAAGAAGTCTGAAGTGAGATAAAACCACTTTACTGATGAGATAGGGAGCATCCAAGAATAGAGCCACAAAAGTGCATTTGTTCATTTGCTGAGTTTACAGTAATCAGTTATTTTCAATGGAATTTGTTGATACTTACATGAAAAACAAGTCAAACACTGTTTGTTTGTGTTTTTTTTTTTTTTTAAGGAGAATACAAAGGAAATGTTACTTTTCTTAGCATGTGATATTTTCCTCTCCAAAGTAAACTTACGCAGTTCTGAGAATAAAGTGAAAAATCTCTAGAAAGCCAGTAATTGATTAATCAGCTATAAAGAAGATCCAAAGCACAGCCAGCACTAAAGGAAGCTTTAGAGCTATTAGTTTGTCTTAGTACAAATTTGGTTTGGATGTTCCTGGAAAGCAATGCTATTTGAGTTTGTCACAGTTGATTGTTCTGCTTAAGAGTTATGGGCAGTGCTATTTTGCTTCCACTGCATTTACCATGGTCATTTTACTACTTCCTAATTTTTAATATATTTTAGAGATTATAAGTGCTCCTGGAGCTTTTTTTCCTAGAAGCTGTGCTGCTATTATTGGTATCTGGTTCATTTCTGTTTGACAGATGACCCTGAGCTATTGAGAAACCACTTCTGCATAAAATATATGAAGTCTATGCTAAATAGTCTTATTTTTACTCATCCATGCAGAATAACTTGGTTGCTTGTTCTAGGAAATGTAATAAAGTGATCGCCTCTTAGGGACTGTATTTGGACATGTTATATAGACTGTTACTGCTACTATCATGGTTATAATGTACACATTAACTGGGTAAAACACTTGAATTCCATGTGTGACCATTGTCATATTTCGTATTAACTGCATACTGGGTAAATAGACCCAATATGCTATATGTGCTATAATTTTTATTAAATAGTTTTTAATATAAATGGCCTGTAAGGAAGATGCACACAAGCTTTCATGTTTCCCATCTAGAAGCTAATTTACAGCTATATTCCAAATTTCTGCGGAGACATTTTATATTGTATTTTTTTTCTATTTTAGTTAGCAGAAGTCATTTATAGATAAATCTTCTAGTAGCCTTTTTTTTTTTTCTTACTGTTAAAGGCAGTGCGTAACTACAGATTTTTTTTCTTTTCCTTTTTTTCCACTTTGATCGTATGGGACTTGTTACCCAGCACAACTGCTTCTTGCAGTGTAGCAGCCTCCCTGAAGGAGTGCTCAGAAGTTTTTTCTCAGCTGGTCTGAACTCTTTGCTCTTACCTGCAAAGTCTCTTCCATCTCAAAAGTAGTCATGGGGGGCTATGGGAGTGTCCTCTTTCTAGCTTTCCCCCCTCATCTTTCATTTAGTTCTTGTCCAAATGATAAAAGCAGTGACTAAATGTTCCAGTTCTATCATATGATTGTAAGCCTTTTGTGAGTGGCCAGCATCTAAGCACCCACAGTCAGTTAATCACTTCCTCCTGTCATGTTCTCTGCAGCCTTTATTGCTGAGCATAATGTTTTTGGGAAGCTTTGCTAAGTTTTGTACTAGAAACATGTTGGACATGCTGCAAGGATGTAACTTTATGCTGTTTTCTTTTCAAGCTTTTCCTTGTAAAAAATACTTACTCAACCAGTGCCATAAGAAAATTGACTGTTTAGATATGATCTTTTAGAGATGTTTTCCTGGCACAATCTTTTATTCCAGGATCCGTAAGGACAGAGGTTTTTTTTTTTTTTTAGCACACTTGAGCCTGAAGCATTAATCCACATGCAGTTTAGTGTGGTTTTGTGATGACAAAATGCACAAAAACCCCTTTGGCCTTGCTGCTTCTGAAAAATGACAAAAGGGGGAAATGATCTCTTAAAGGATTGTATCAAAGAAATAAGGGTCAATTCCTAAAAGATGAGAACTCCACTTATCAGTCCTATGGATCATGGCATAGGCAAGTAGGATTTGGCTGCTTGAATTGTGTGGGGCATCCTGTGGAAGTTGGTATGTAGCACAGGGTGAATTCACTAATTTCTGCAGCAATTAATTACAGTGTGCTGGCTGATAGATAATAAATTGTGACAGTCATTACATCTGGTTTACTTGAGTAGTTTTTGGAGCAGATGAGTGGTAGGTCAGTGATAAGCATCTGCACTTGTCACCTGTGAGGAAATATGTCATCAACTAAGGCTGTAAATGATAGTGATTTTTCAAAGAGTAGGAAAAATTAGGCACTGAAGTGTAACTTCTACATGACAGAGGTGTCAAAGGTGGTCTTCAAATGTTAATTAACCCTTATGTCAAGTGATACCCAATTTCCTTCAACAAATGGAAGTAGGAGTGGTAGAAGGGGGAATAATTTTCCATTGAACAGTGTATTTTTGAATTCGTATGTTGTTTGTACAGTGTTCAGTAGAAAGGGCCTTAAGTGATAGGATACTGGTATGCCAGCACATCTGATGGTAACAGATATTTGCAAAAATATAGTGAAAGATGGAATATGAAACCGTGAATGATGAAAATAAAACGAGAAAACATCTTTCCCAGTATTAGTATGGAACTGAGGCCCAAATGATGATTTTGTTCCTCTTTCTGGAGGAGGAGTCTGAAAAGGGGGACAGAGCATCTTCTGCTGATTACCATCATGTAAAACGTAAAGTCTACTGCAAATTTGAGATAATTCATTAAAAGTTGTTTGTTAATTTTGACTTGCATTTCCCATTTGTTTGTTGATATTTATTGCCTAGCTGCCTAATGGGCCACAACCTAAAGAATAACGCTGCACAAACATGCTTCTGTTCAGACATTAATTCTCTTTTTCATGTTTTCAAAACTGTCTCTAAGATGCCTCATAGGAAGAGGAGGCTTTCTGAGGAAGGGCTGGCTTTCTGAGGAAGATTGTGGCTGATGCATCTCTAGTGACACCTTGTGGGATGTTTCTCTGAATAGACTGTAACTCACTTTTGAGAAAGAAACTCAAAAGCTCATGGGGCAAAAAGTTGCCCAAATACTCCCATGGGGTATGTGCTGGTTTTAGGCATACAAGCTTGTATGGATAAATCTTAACTGTATTATTAACTACAAGTGTTAAGTAGACTAATAGCTTATGATTTGGCTGAAGTGCTAAGATTTTATTTAGGTTAACTGTTTATCTGGATTGATAGCAAATATGGTACCCGTAGAACAACTGAAAATAATTGCTGTTCTTGCTGAATTCCTTAGTTGCACAATCAGATCCTCAGTCCTGCTCCCTGGAACATAAAAAAAATCCCAAACTGTTTAACTGATTTTTCCCAAACAGCAGTTAAAATGGAAACTCTGTAAACAGCCTCCTAGCTTTTGTTTTTTGACATAGACTTTCTTCCCCACTCCCCGTAAAGGGAAAAGATAAAATAATTTGAAAAAACTTTCTAGTTCAGACCCAGCTGCAAAACTTCAACAAGGCTTTAAACTAGACATGTATTCTAATGACATATTATCAGTGAAGAGCAATAGAAGGAATGCATCTGAAGTAACTGAGTCCTGAGGACTTATAGCTGCCATGGAAGCTTATTTTTTTTCCTTTGAAACCTTAAACAGAACACAGGCTGGTACATAGTATAAGATGATGTAAAAAAGCATATTGCTTTGATTTTATTTCCTTCCTTTCTGCTGCACCAAGGAAGAGTAACTTCCTTTTCATCTATCAATTCAATAACTTTAAAAATAAAAACTACAACAACTTTGTCTTCACTGGCTATGTGCCATTGAAGTTCTTCCAAAATTTTTAAGGACTAGCAGTAGTCTGAAATCCACAAGGTGGCTGTATGTTGAAAGTTGCCCTTTCCCTCTGCCAGTGCATGGGAGTTATATGAAAAATAAATTAGATGCTTGTTTCTGGTCCAGAGAGGATAATGGTGAACTTTATCACTTTAGTTCAGGGGGTTCAGGACTGGGCTGTAGATGCAGGATAGTTTCAAGGTAGGAGAAAAGAGCTGGAGAAGATCATTCTCTAAGGCTCTCAAAATCCAAGTGTGCAGAGCTGATGAGGCAAACCTGAAAAGTGGAGAGAACAAAGTGAGTGGTAAAAATGAGTCACTATTTCTTTTGAAGACTAATATTTGATAAAGCAAATGTTTTTCTGAGCCATGACAGTTACACTCCAGAAATAGCAATCTTGTGGATGTGTGGCATGCCTGCCTACAAGAGAAAAGTGTGTGTGTTATAAGCCCTTCTTAAAACTAAAAAAGGAACTTAGTAAATAGTAAGATTAATTGTAGTAATAAAATAATAAGTGAAATACTCTGATTTCTCTGAATATGTCTTCCAAATTTCTTCTTTGTTCGCTTTTTTTTTTTTCCTATAGAGAGCATTTCTCTGCACTATGCTGTTATTTCTGGGTAATTTGAAATTAAATGTTGTGGTTTGTTTTGTTGTGTTTTTTTTGTTCACAGTATGTTGGCCTTTCATTTGACATAACAAGATTTAGCTTCGTTAAAATGCATTTGAGGTGGCTGAGGTAAAACTCAATATCTGCCTCATAGTTAATACCAGGAGACAACATACTGATGTAATTCCTTCAAGGCCTGCATGAAATGGTCTCACTGAGATAATTTTTATTTATTATCTCCTTAATATATGTAACATTTTATGCAAAGGAAATAGCTTTCATAGTGAATATTCTTCCCTTGCAGTGCTCTGAGGACAACACAGATGTTGCTATGAAAACTGCAGCAAACCCTAAAAACATGAACACAGAATCACAAAATCACAGAATCTTAAGGGTTGGAAGGGACCTTGAGAGATCATCTAGCCCAACTCCTCTGCCAGAGCAGGACCACCTAGAGTAGGTCACACAGGAACTCATCTAGGTGGGTTTTGAAGGTCCTCAGAGGAAGGAGGCTCTACAACCCATCTGGGAAGCCTGTTCCAGTGCTCCATCACCCTCACAGTGAAGAAGTATTTCCTTGTATTTCTTTGGAATCTCTTATGTTCCAGCTTATACCCATTGCCCCTTGTCCTATCATTGGACATCACTGAGAACAGCCTGGCTTCATCCTCCTGACATCCGCCCTTTATGTATTTGTAAACATCAATGAGATCACCCCTCAGTCTCCTTCAAGCTGAAGAGCCCCGACTCCCTCAGCTGTTCATCATAAGGAAGATGCTCCACACACTTCATCATTTCTGCAGCAGCTCCCTGTTCTTGAACTGAGTGGCCCAGAACTGGACACAATATTCCTGATGTGGTCTCATGAGGGCAGAGCAGAGGGGGAGGAGAATATCTGTCAATCTACTGCCCACAGTCTTTCTAATCTACCTCAGGATGCCATTGGCCTTCTTGGCCATGAGGACATCAACCTGTTAAAGGGTCGATTCTTCCAGTTACATGTTTTACATGCTAAGTACACCAAAATTATCTTTAAATGTCTGCTGGTGATGCTAAGTTAGGGCATGAGTGAAATAGTACAGTAAGGAAACTGAGGAATACCAGAATTTATTTTTAACACTGGAATTGATCTGTGTCATCACTGGGGTAATCAGTGTAACTGAACTAAAAATGCAAGGGGCAACATTATGTTGATTTTTGTAGTGAATGGTGTATTTCCTGTTCAGGTATCAAATATACACACTCAGGCACCTTCTAGTGAATGTATATCTGGTATTCAGTCAATTCAATTTGCTGCTTTGATTATAAGCTTTTTCTGAGAAAACTTGATAAAAGGCATAAATGGGAATTTATTGCTTCCCAGCAACATGTTAGGAATAGAGGTTAGCCTGTCTCTATTTAATCCCTATATAGAGATTAAATTTAAATTTAAATTTTTGTTTATAGAAACATAGAGATAAGAAGAATGCGAATCCCACCCGAGTTGTGATTTTAATTAGTTATTATTTTCAAACACTCTAGTGGAGGAGGTGTAGCAAGATAAATTGCTTGAAGAAGAAATATTGGAAAAGAAAACTGAAAAGAGATTTGAAAAAGGTTTACTATTTCTTTATTGCCTAGCAGAATATTTTGTCTGCCTGTGTATAAACACAACGAATGTAAATTTAGCTTGGTCCTTTACTGACTGAGAGGGAAGAATCAAAGACTTCAAGAAAATGCTGTGGATTCTTCAAGCATAACACAGCTGTACTGATCATATTTTTCCTTTGTCTAAACACACAATCTTTCCTTCCCTTGCATGCTTCATGCCTCCAGCATTCTCCTCCTCACTTCTTTAGTCACCTCAGGCCTCTTTGACTCTAAGGGTTTTTTTGATTAGTTCCTTAACAGTTTTCTTTGCTCCCATGTCTTTTCTGTACATGCAAGCATTGAGTCCTCTGAGCCTGAGAGAAGTAAAAAAAGGTTTCAAATGCCTGAGTCTAGAAATCAATTCAGAGAACCTATTCTTTTGAGGCTTCCACAAAAGTATCCTATAAAAGAATAACAGCTTTACAAAGGAGTGAATGTGACCTCTTCTAATTCACATAATCATCATGATTTCACAAATAAGTTGGTGAAAGTGTTGGCCAGTTCTCCTACAGCAGCAGTTGTGGAAAAATGTAGTTCTGTGATACTGCTTTTAATCATATTTGTGCTGCCTCCTTGCCTCTTGCTTTCTATGCCATCTCTCTATACTGAAGAAGTAGAGCTTATGTAGCTAAACTCAGCAGTAATGTCTTTTGTTGGGAGGACTGAGTGCAGTAGTAACATTAATCTGGATAATTTTACATCTCCTGGACAGAAATAGACAGATAATATGACTTGGTGAGGTAGTACTTTGGTTCATTGGCAGAATAACCCCCCGGGTTTATTCTTTGCCTGCTGATCTTCCTCCCCAGTAATGTGACAGCACTGCAAACGTACTGGTGGCCCACTGCTCTGTGAGAACCTCATGCAGTTACTAAAAATCCTAATTGTTGGCATTTGCATTCAAGGCAGAAGGCATCCCCTGTTTGTACAGCCTATGTATGAAACGTCCCACACAGTTTGTAACTGTCCTCCTGCTTTCACTGTGTGTGGGAGTTTATCTTTACTAGAAACAGTAATTGCAAAAATGACCTTCATACTTACTGAAAGCAGTAGACTGCTCCCCTCTGACTCATGGAATGAGCCAGGTATTGGGTAATGGCTTGCTGCCTGATAACGTGTTTCTCTGTTGTCTTGTGCAATAGTTAAAGCAAAGCCTAGTTTGTGTCAGATAAAATGTTGTAGGTGATGCGTACAACGGTTCTGTCTCTACCAGAATCTAGGATGAAGCAAAAACTATAAAACAGCTGCTGAGTGACGAATACACTGGTTTTCAAAGTGGGTTTCAAAGTGAAAGCTTGTATTTGGGGCACGTTTTCTAGTTTTGGTTTTAGAATAACAAATCCTATTTGGATCATACACCTCCAGCTGAAATAAAAACCATTACTTTTATTCTGCGATTGCATTGCTTCCCCAGTGGATCCTTGGACTCTCTTTTCACTGTTATCTTAGATGATTTTTGTTTTCAGTAGGGTTCACTGGGTGATTTACTTCACTGGGAAATCCCCAGTTTTAAATGCCTTGTAATGAGTCACTGCTGCTGTTTGCTTCAAAGTGAAGGGGATTCCAATTATAAAATTGTATTATTGCTAAAATACAATCTTGTTCCATTGCGTAGTTTGTAGTTTAACACAGAGAAAAGTCTGGGTGAGTACCAAATATTTCTGCTAGTTTTGTTTATTAAACTGCAGATTAATGATGATTCCTGTAAGAAGTAAACAACTTAGGAGTTTAATAGATAAAACCAGTCTCAGACTGAAAATATTCAGCAGTTATGTGTATCTGAAGTTTTGTACAAAAGACAACCCCGAATCATAAAACTTCACGTGTTCCCAGTAATTAACATTAAAATTTATTCTACAAGAAGCACTGTTTGCTTTGGTATTTTTGTGTGTGTGTGTTCATTATGGATTCAAAATTGAATGGCTTTAAAAATGTTTCTTTAAGGCATGGAAGATTGCTTTGAATTTCTCTCATTATAAATTCAGCTATCTTCAATATCTATATTACTGTTGGTTTAGTCTCTGTTGCTTTAAGCCACAGTGTTCTGAAGCAATTGCCTATTGCTTTCTTTTATCTGGAGTAACTGTTGCAATTCTGTCATACTGGAGTATTCATCACATTTCAAATATCTGTATGTGCACACAGGAGATGGACATTTCAGTTTGCAGCCTTTGGTCCTGCCTTCCCATGTCTGCAGATAATCCAGGTGTATTCTCTGAAAACTTTGTGCTCCCTTTCAGCCCTGGATTTCCTTTTTTATTTTCAGAGTTTACCCAAGAGCGTCTACAGGTTGTAATCCAGACTCTCCCATTCTGCTAGCAACAGCTATCTCTGCACTCAGTAGCAGGTGAAACAATTTTTCTGCTGCTTTTGGGCTCTGAAAATCCTGCTGGTAATTTTTTGTTTCCTTGTCTCTTTCTGATTTTATCTGTCACAATCAACAATTCCAATTTTACTTTGGGCTGTCTAAGAATGCAAAAAAAGACTTCACAGAAGATATCATTTAAAAGCAAATTGTCTTGATGTTTTCAATGGTGAGATTTGGAAGGTGGTGGTTATATATTGAAACATGATAGTTGCCGAGCATTGAAAAGGAACATGAGGTTGCTGAAGGCCTCACAGGAACACTTGAGTTTAAGGAGAATCTCACTACTGGTTTTACAGCATGTTACTGTAAAGGAAATAAGTTAATAAAAAAACATAAAGATGTACAATTTCCTATAGCCTTTGACTAATGCTTTAAGAGAAAGGACGTTTAAAAAGTACTCTTTACTGAAGAAGAGGGGATTTCTTTAGGAAGAATGCTTTTAACAGGCCTTACTCTGAACTAGTGACTTCAGGAGGCAGTCTTTTGCTACCAGGATGAGGGACATCTGTGCTGATAGACAGCTCCATCCCTTAACTCCCAAAATGCTTTTGAGTTTGCCTCTCTTCAGAGATGTGTAACTGCTAAAGACTGAGGCTCTTATACCTGTACTCTAAACTGCCTAATTTGCTTAGCTGCCATCCTCTCAAGTCTTCTCTGTAAATGCTCTGAACTGGTGTGGTGTGGAGCCTCTCAAGTGGGTCCTTGTGGAGACACTTCGTGTCTGGAAGCCCACCATCTTGTCTGGTGCAGGTTGGGCTTCTGCCTTGAAGATCACTGGTGAGTAAAGGTGGGCTTTCCCATAGTCTGATGTAGGTTAGGGTGTCTCAGGAACTAGCAGTGCAAACTTGTCTGGTGTTAGGCTAAGCAGAAACTGTTAAGCTCCATCACAGTGCAACACTCACATGAGTCTAGGAGTTCAAATGCAGGTTTAGGTGAAGTGATTTTTCTGCGTGTCTGGGGTCCAGAGGCCTTGCTGCGGAACTGAGATGTTTGTGTGAACTGACAGCGTGATGAGTCAAGCTGGCTGTTTACAGAAGCTGGATTGGGAATCTGTGTGTATGGTCTGTTTTAGAGTAAAATCTGAATAAAACATGGCTACAGGGAGCTTACTGGTTAAGTGCACTCTTGACAGTTCCATATGGTGTTTAGGTGCATAGTACAGAGTCTGTCTGTTTGGGCAATTTGGAACTGGGTGCTTTTGTCACTTCTGAAAAGCAAAAAGATTCCATGCATCCTGTAGAAATTTTGAAAATAACACCTCATTTATGTAGCAAGATCTCTGCATAGACAAAGGGCCTAGTTGACCTTAATTGATAAGGATGTGACCTTGTAATAGTAAAATATTTTAATTTCTATGACCATTACAATTCTCCCGTGATAGATTATCTCATCTGAATAATTGTCTCAAATATAGTCAGTTGCTTTTCAACATCCATCATCAGTTTGCAAATGCTGAAGATGCTTTTTTAGGAAATTAGATTGAACTAAGCTTGAATGCTTGTAAACACTTAAAAGACTTATGGGTGATGTTTATCAGACTCTGGCTCTCTGCTGCAGTTTAAGCCTTCCTTAAAAGTAGGTTGCATACAGCAATACTGCAAAAGTTTAGAGTAAGGTTACAATTAGCAATATATCCCTACTTTATAAAATTATTTTCAGTACTGATTCTTTTTTTCTGGGTTATAATTGCTGGGAAAGTACTAAGGGAATTAAAATTGTATGTTTGATACAATGCTTCAAGCATTTGCCTTTTGTTTTTTACCTTAGGAAAAAAAAAAAGAGAAAGAAATAAAGGACCTTGTCTCCACTGCAGCAAATATTTTTTTCTTACATCATTTATGAAAATTTATCCCTTTAACATCATTTTTCTTTAAAATGCAAAGATTTTTTTACACTTTTCTTGATTGTTCTCCAATTCCTGTATACTGCTTCTGTCTATTTTTTATTAGTAAAATCTGAATAACACCAAGGGTATAGTTTTCATGAAATTAAGCTCATATGAGGTGCACATAACAGCCTAAGATTAGAAGTTCGTTTGTTATTATAGTCAGTATTTTTGGCAACAGGAAACAACTTTAAGGTAGTTTTCTTGTAGGATGATCTATGGGAATGTTTACATTTATAGATACTTTGTTTGCTGTTTGTGTCTCTGTGCTTATGTGTTGGAGAGCTGCGTTAGAAATATTTGGACTTGGCTTCTAACAATGAGAGCTGTCTCTTATGTCGTTATTAGCTTTGCCACACATTTGTATATCTCACACAAAGGTCTGTCACACACTTACATGTCTTGCACAACAATATAGGAAGTCTATAAGTAAATACTATTCCTGATTGCACAAAAAGGGAAAATTAGATTCATATGCCTTGAGGGCAAAGTCACAATGGTTATTAATGGTTGTGAAAAGATCATCAGATCCTCCAGAGAAGCTGAGAAAGAGTACAATTCTCACCTGAAATATAGCATACATGTCACCTATTACTACCCTTCCTCTGCTTTGAAGCACCTTTCTGATTGTCCAACAACAACCAGGACACCTCATATGAGATACCTACACTTCCCCTCTTAGCCCTTGGTCAGCTGCAAGCATGGGCAGAGGCATCTTCCTTTATTCTACCACCTGTACTGATGGCAAAAGAGCTCTCACTGACCACATCAGGCCTTACTTTCTTTTTCCTTTCATTTTTAATCCAGACTCTTACAACTTCTGTGCTCAGTTGAAAATTTACAAGTGGTAGTAGCTGACAGAGGCAGGCTAAGCTTGCTGATCAAGGAAGCAACTTTTTGCTACAATACTGTTTTATGTTGTGCAGTGTCTTATTCAGTGTCGTTCTAGTGATCACCAACTTCCAATGGTGCTTTAGTGAACATGATCAAAGCCTCTGCTGTCCTTAAATACCTTGGACCTCTTACTCAGACCAACAAGCAAACATTGTGAAGAGAGCGGGTAGGTTTTGTAAGGTTTGGGGTTTTTTTTTTTGCCATACTTTGAAACACATATTTTTGTATATCTAGCTAGTGTTGAGAGTGTGTGCTTTATACTTAGGGTGGGCAACAGTGGAGTTTGTGATCATTCTTCATTCTTTCCATGATTTTGAACTTAGCTTTAAACATCTTGCAGTCTACCCTTGGCCCTGTCTGTGGAAGTATCTGCTGTTCCAGGTGAACCTAGTAACTCCTTTGCTGCTGAGAAGAAAACTAGAGATTAAGAGCTTAGTTTTGTTGTCGATTATATTGTTGAGAAAGTTGTTAGTCTATTTTGTAGTAGGATAAGTTATGTAAGTCATCCAGGCTCTGTGCCTGATCTTAAGAAACAGCAAAGGTAGTAAAGTGTCCACAACTTGCAGTTTTCATCAGTCCTTGAATCTGGTTGAAAATACTATGGCCCATCCAAAAACCCCTCTGTCTCCATGAGGTAAAGGTCACATTTCTGTCAAACCACCAGATGTTGCTTTAAAATATCACTGACATATAGAAAAGGAAACTTAGTAGGGCTTCAGGGTTGACTTTTTTCTCCTGCTAATTGGCAAGCAGGTTCAACTATGTATGGATAGGAAATAAATATTTCTGAAGCTTATGTAGAGGGACTCCTTTCACAGAGAATTCAGATATTGCCTAAATTTGACTTAATTTCAATGAAATTGAATTTGAAAACTGCAATATTTCAGTAAAAACCAGCCATGATATAAATCAATGGGTAGACAATCAGCTGGAAAACAAGGTGGGCTTATTGACCAGAAAAAAAGATTTGTAATCAAACTTCCTGACAAGAAGCTGTGTGCTTAGAGTTTTTGGCATTGACAAATGTGATTGAAAGGATGTTTTGCTGGAACCTGCTGTAAAGCCCGTTTTCATACTTGCTATCCTATCAACTGCATTAATATCTTAAAGAAAATCTAGTGAAATATTATTACTCACAGATAATCTTATGCTAAAGAATTGTTTGAATTGCTGTCTAAGACCTCATAAAGGAGCCGTTGTATTTTCAATTTCTCTGCAAGGAAGGGAGAATTTGTTGTGGGTGGTCTTTCATTCATGGCTGAGCCTGGAGCAAAATGGGTGGCAAGTGACTTGACTGTTAATGCATCTCAGGCAAAAACCGTTTGAGTCCAAACTAAAATCAAAGTGGTTCACTAAAATTGAGGGTAGAACTGGGCAGCAGTATCTTCCACACTGTGAAAGTCACTTTTGTGAGCACAAAAATGGATTCCATTTCTCTATTAAGTGTGGATAAGAAGTACTCTCACATTTAACTGTTTACCTCAGAAACATGACAATTGGGACTGTCTCATATTGCTACTTTTCATGTGAACTTATTTAAGAAATATATGAATGAAAAGGAGGATAGCAGCCCACTTACTCCTGAGTGAAGCAAAGGAAAGTATTTTAGCTTGACAAAAATATAAGTGCGTGGGAGTAGTACTCACTCATGCACCAAAAAGAGTAGGACAGCTGTAGACAGTGAGTGCTGCTCATGTCAATAGCAGCAGGCTGCCTTGTTTCAGCAGAATGAATTCCTAATGTCCTAAGTGTGATATCAAAGTATTAACTTAAAACTAATTATCAGAAAATTCCTAGACAGCAAATCTGTGTTCAGCTTTCTCTCCAGAATACTGGGGTCCTAAACTATTTTGATCACCTTTGAAATAGCTTTTTTTTTTTTTCCTCCAGTCTCCTTTCTTCCATATAGTGGTCTTTTTTCTCCTGAATAGTACCTACGTGGGAATTAAGCCTTTACAAGTCACCTAGGATCTGGTACTTTAAGCTGCTGTCTTTGCATTATATTAAATTTTCTCTAACTCGTTTCCTTATTTTTCCCTTATGGAAAGCCCCTAAACAAACAGTTCTTCAGTGGACAATAAAACAATCTGAATGGCAACCATCCAGTCTGGACTTTCTTTAGGTAAGTGGCTTCAGTGTGCATAAGAAGCAATGAAATTTTTATTATTCAGTTATGTATGGTGTAGCCAGAGGGATTTTCCTCTTCTGAATGGGGGCAGTGGGGAGGTCAGGTAAAAAGATGCATATGTGATTTCTGCTGAACCCCCATGATTTTCCACTGGAGGTTAAGAGAAAGGGTTCTCCCTTCGTTTTTTCCATTGACTACTTTTCTCTGCCTTCACAAAACATTTTGTTGTTCCTGCTTTGCTACCATGAAAATGTCATGAAAATGTTACTTTCATATCACTAACATTTACAGGATTTAAAAGTGAAACAATGCAATTATTTGAGTGAAGGTGGCTGTTAATCAGTTCTTAACAGGAAAGGAAGAGCCCACCTTTTCATCTCCTTTTCTCTGGAGCAGCAAGGATACTGTTGTCTATTGGTATCTGCAGGAGGACAGATCAGTTGCATCCCTCCCCATGTATGCTTTGGGCAAAGCTGTTGAGAGGTGCTAGAAGTAGCCCACCACAACAGTAAATGTGTGTAGCTCAAAGTGACACCAATTAAAATGTTTATAAGCATTTATTCAGAGAATACTTCCCAGAATAAATTGGTATTTTTACTTAATACTCTTGTCTCATGGGATGACATTCAGCCTTTTAAAGAAGGCACCTGACCTTAAAGGCTTAATAGTCTTGGCTTTGCCTGGTCATGGATGAGGAGATAACAAATTATTTCTGGCTTTCCTGATGGCAACTGCAGTGTTGTGGTTGAACAGGTGATGGGTACTAAACCCAGGAACAGCACACATGGGAAGTTTTAATTTAGCCTCATCATTTTTGCTGAGCTGACAGATGATGACAAAATGACAACAACCACCCCTCAAACTATTTCCAGTCCCATAGACATTAAGCATGTTGATCAGTCCAAAGTTGAAAGCTGTGAGTGCAGTGAACGCCAAAACCAGAAGACTAAATTCACTGTCCTCTGTGTGAACACATTGCTGAGGAAGAAGTGATGCTGTTCCCTTGTTACTCAGTCATCCAGTGGAAAAAAAACATTTCCCCTCAGAGGTATCTTCAACTTCTTATGATGCTTGGAAGGATTTCTGTACATGCCACCTGCTTCCCGAGACAGTGCTCTAGCAGTTTGCTACTGAGCTTTTGCTGGCAAGCTGCTTTCAAACTTCCCCTGTGGAGGCTAATCTTACTTTTTATAAATGTTTATATAAAACTAAACTAGAGGTCATTGTAAGAAAAAATGACTGATGGTGAAGCTGAGAGAAACAGAAGATGTTGGTGCCATTGGGGTTTTTATTTATTTACTTATTTGTTTTATTTTAAACAGGCAGACAGTAAATCTGAACTCTGTTGATAAATGTCTGAACCATCAAACTAAAGTCATTAACATTTTTCTCCAACAAAGCAACAGTAAGTATTTTATATGTAGTGGAAGATTATTATTGCAAAAGGCTGGAGAAATCACCCTGCAACTCCAGAAGTTAAAATATTTGTCTGGGAGGTACAAACACTGGTAAACTCCCTCAGGTAAAGGCAGGGGAAAGAGTTGAACCTTGGTCTCTCACATTCTGACCCTGGCCTGTTGTTTCCTCTGCTATAATTGCAAATGCCTCTGGAATAGGGTTTTTTTTTAACATAACTGCAGTGAATTGAACATGAATTAGAAAACGGCTGCTGTCTGTGTGCAAGTGAAGAGTGTGAATGGTTTGACAGAAAAAAAATCTACCCTGCTCTCCTAAGCAGCTGTGATATTTCTGCTAGGAAGATGAAAAGAGTCACAGGGCAGTTAGGTGCCTAGATTTCCAACCCAGGAGACAATAGGAATTTCCTAAAAATGCCAGAATGATTCCTACTTACTTGGTGCAAAACTGCACAGCTTTTGTTGTCATCAAAACTGAAACTGCTACAACAACCAGGCTTAAAGATGAACCTTTATGTGAATGCACTTCTCATGAGTCTCTCACTTCTAGATAATGACATGACAATGTTGACTTTTGTCCTCTATGAAACATGATTAATCAGCTTCTGTGTGCAATGGACGGTAGCCTGAAAGGAATAGTATACTCTTGATAGTGCTGCATCACTTTTTGTCTGTGTGAAGGGAAGACGTTTCTGCAGTCTCCACCTCTATACGCCCTCTTCCTTAGATAGAAAATCAGACACAATAACATCATCTTTCTGCTTGAAGGCAGAGATGAATGTTGTTTCTGATGAAGAGCCTGTAGCCTGTTGAACCGAGCACTGATTCTGCAGGGAAACCTTTAGAATAGATTCTAATTAAAACACATTCCTAGAAATGAGACCTTGACCTATCTGCTCCTTACAGTAAATCTACTTCTAGATTAATATTTGTGTTCTAAACCTTTTGAGTTGATGCAACTTTTCCACAGTGCTAGACAGCCAATTTTCCCACAGAGCTGCTTTTGCTGATGTGTGGGCATACCATTGTGTCACTGTTCCATGGTAATCTGAAGAACAAGAGGGAATCCTCTGTGGTCTCTTAAAAGCAGCTCTTTCAAGCACATCTGTGTGGGTTGTGTTTGTTTGAGATGAATATGCTTTCAACGTTAGAATGACTTTAAGAAAGGGATTTCCCTAAGCCTGGGGTGTAGGTTAAATGTTGATATATATATATTTGCCTCCAAACCACTTAGTTCCCATTTGATTCAGAGAGCCTTTGTTGAGACTAATACATCCTAACTTAGCAGCACAGAGACGAACACCTTACCTAAATATGGTGAGTAACTTCTGCATTAATTTGAAGCTCGTATCAGTGGATCTCTCTCTAGCCTCAGAATGAAGTCAAGTGCCTCTTTTGCCTTGTCATCTACTAGAGACATCTCAAATTCAAAACCTGACACGAGTGGGGATTTTTTTTCCTAAATGACTTTTTGATATCTTCATAATTTTATATAGAATAGCTATATTTCTTGCACAAAGCTGGACAATGAAAGATACAGGAATAGTGAAGGATTACTGCCATATAGAGTATTAAGGCTGTGTCAAACAATTATGGGGGGACAGCTGTACTAATACAAAGTTTCGGTGCAGCTGTACTGGGTTTGACTCAGATTCATTCCTTGGGTAATGCTTCTGCTGAGACTTTTGGCAGTTTTACCTATTTAGAATGTTCCCTTTGCTACTGATTAACTCAAGTACACACAAGATTCCCTTAGCTGGATCTGTCTTTAGGACATGGGCCCTTTATTCATGACTGCTAGAAATTTTCTGTAATCCCCATAGCATTTAAGGTAGTCAAAGATTCTGGGCAAGGTGGTGTTTTGCTTGGCTTTTTGATATCAATTGTTATTAATGCTATGTCTCAGCAAAAGTTTTAATGTAGTCCAACTCTGAGTAAGAAATGTTTGGAGCCATAGTATTATGAATTTCAAGTGGTATCTTTTGGATTAGTAAGTATAAATGAGGTGAGCTACAAGGACTAGCAAGATGAGATTTGCGTAGAGGGAGAAAACAAACATGTCCTTTTTTTACCTTCCTTGTTTTATTACTTCTTTGGTAAAAATGTAAAGCTACAGCGCTTTTATCACTTGTACTGAGAAGCAACCCTTCTGTTTTCAGAACCAGTGCTGTTTGCTGTCAGAGGGCACACATACTGTACTAGGGCAGCTATAGGAACTCCAGACTGCTCTACTTCTGCTGTCCCAAAATGAAGGAATACATGTCAGTATACCTCTGAGGATTATTAAGTGCTTAACAGCAAACAATTTAGGAGCCTGGAGAGAGCTTCTTAAAGGCTCCTCTTCCTTTGACTTGCTTCGGGATCCTTAGTACACCATGATATGCTGCTGGCAAAGTCTGAATTTCTAACAGTAGCAGTACTGCATTTCCAGGTGTGGATACACTAGAACACACAGAAGGCAACATGCATTTCTGAGTTGCTTAGGACTAATGTTTCTGGCAGCCAAGCAATGGTGAAGTTTTGGGTTTTTTGCAACTGTCTTGTTAGATTGTTTATACCTTTCGATGGGCTCTTTCTCTTTTTTTTTTTTTTGTCCTGGGATTTTGAAGCTTGGCTGGAGAACATGAAATTGAAATAGAACAGAACTGTGTTCCTCATCTAAATCAGATCCTTGTTGCCTTCTCACTGTTCAACTTTTGTTCTTGTAGTTGCACAACTTTTGTAGGTAGGTCTGCCTATATCTTTAATTCTTTTGTAACTTTCCAGCCACGCGAGCCTTGTATTTGGAGCTGTCTTCTTTCTGTTACTGTGCTGTTTATACTGCAGAAACAGATACCAAAGTCATCTGAGTTAATAAATCCTAAATCTTTTCTCCCTTGTCTTGATTGCACAAGAAAGTTCCACCATTTCTCTTTGCTATCATGACATCATATTTTCCCTGTAGTGAGATCTTCATTAAAAATTGTTCAGGAAAAACATAATGGGCACTATCAATGTACATTGTAGTTATTATTCTTGCTTTTAGCCTGCAGCATTTTTAATTTTCACTTCTGTATTTTATCTTTTGGAAACTTTTCTGCCCATACTTTGACAGGGAGTAACGGTAACCATTCGTTTTACTGCCTAATGTAAAGTTCACATTTAAAGCATAACTAAGTGCTTCCTTCTCATCTTGCCCACTTCCAAATAATTTGTTGTGTTAATTAAATTTGGATACTGAGCATGAGAGAATATCATTGGAAAGGCTCTTTCAGTGCTATTCCATGAAGTATGCCTAGCTTGCAAATGTTTTTCTAAAGATCTGTATACTTGACAGATTTCTGTATACTTAACAAATTTGTGATTGCTTGGTAAATTATTTTTAAAAGTTAAAAAATATTTATTAGGGGTTTTATTTTATCAACATATTTAATGCTTTTCCTGTTACTTATGTTCTATTAACAAAAGTTTGCTTTCATAGACATCATGTACACTTATATCATTGGTTTTGCCTCCTGACCTGTGTATACTAATTGGCTTCAATGGAACTTCACATTTTCCAGTGAAGAGAAGATTATTTCTTAAACATATTAAAAATGAGAAGTCTATGTGCAGTACCTGAAAATCAATGTCAGGCTGCATTTAAATATCAGAGAATCTAAAATAACTTGAAAGTTAAAATTTATTTCAAAACACAGGAAAAATACTCTGACTTTCTTTAGGTGACATCTTTGGCTGTCATCATACAACTTTTAGCAACTTCTTAATGTTGTAAACTTCCACAAAACAGAAAAGCTTGAATCCTCTCCGCTCTCAAACTCATGATCTTATAATAGTAATATGCTAATCTCTTCCCCTTTTCCCTTTCCCTTTCCCTTTCCCTTTCCCTTTCCCTTTCCCTTTCCCTTTCCCTTTCCCTTTCCCTTTCCTTTCCTGTTGGAAGTGTAGTCATCATATTTTTGACACAACTTATGTTTCATAGCCCTCCAAATTAGCTTGTATGCTTTAAACTCCTCTGCCTATGTAGAGTGATGAATGCAGAAGCCTATATCATCTGAGCCCTGGGCACATCTGTGGTTGTTTTTTGGTAACATTTGTTCCACTGCTTTCTGCTTGAAGGAAATGATACTCATCAGGGAATAATTATTCTCAGAAAATAAATTTATTGAGATGTAGTTCTCAAGATCTTCAATCCAAAGATGTTTAGAAATTGTTAAATGGACCAATCTCAAGAGAAATATGCTTGAAAATTGATTTTCTTTCTGTTTTAAGACAAAAGTGACGTATTTTTAGCATGGTCATGTAGTTTAAAATGGTATTTTGCACGCACTGCTTAAACCAGCATGTGTGCCTCAATGGAGGTATTTTCACACACCCAGGGGTGGAGGATCAGCACTTATAGGACTGAAGAGCTATACAGCAGACACTGTCTGGATGAAGTCACCCAGTACAACCAGTACATCCAGTACAACAAAGCAAATGCAGAGATTACACTGCGCATTTTCCTTTCCTGGAGGGGAGAGCCAAAGAACTGACAGTGCAGAACCTCTCTGGAGTCCCATCTGCTCTCTGCCAAAAGTCGGGCATTCAGTTCTGGGTAGAATTAGTGTGTTCAGCCTTTAATTGGCTCATTTCTGAGTCTGGTCCACTTCAAGGGGTTTCTGTTGTTTTGGGGTTGAATTTGCTTCAATTGCTGGATAGTTTAAGAAAGAAATGTAAATAGATTGCTTATCAAGCTGTGGATATCACAGCTTCATGGAAGAGTGTCTGTGAATTAAATTCTTTGGGGTCATTGCTGTTCTGAACCTACCATTACCATAAGCAGGCAGAATTGTACTTGAAGGCTTTAGTCCTGTTTCAGGTAACTTTCTGTGAGCATTAAGATCTCTTTTATCAAATATTTTTTTTATTTCTTTGGTTATTCTTCTCTTCCACTTTGATCACATTTACGGTAATAATCCATTTCTCCCTCCCACTCCTCCTACACAGCAGCCACACACAGATAACGTATAAGCTGCTGGCTTGTTTATCAACAGCATTTATCATTATATAAGTTCCACTTTGTTTTGGAGCTGTTTTGCAATATGGGTAATAAATAAGTTTACTTGGCATGGCTGTGACAGGCCCTGCATCTTTTGCAATACAAAAATGGGTGTCACTGTAGGGGTAATTTGTTAGTGGGTTTTCTCCACATAAAACCTGAAAATTTATGTAATTCTGAGCAGTCCTTTACATGACCATTACAATTCTCTATTTTCTATAGGACCTTAATTGTTTCCAGTAGCTGAATTTTATCCATCTTGGCTTCAATTTGTCTAATCTAGTAAAAACCTACAGCATTAAATTGCACATAGTAAAAACTTACGGTTGTTTTAATAACAAACACTTGCATGTGGTACAATGACCTAGCTGAATCTTTTTCAGATTTCTTAACTGTAGATTTAGATTCAGTGCAACTTGAACTGCCAACACAAGTCAGACTTCATTGCAATCAATTTTTTCTTGTCAAGAATAAACAAACAAACAAACAAAAAGCCAAAATCAGAAAAGACTTTAAAAACTGACACATTTTACCCCCAAAAATATAAGAAATGAAATACAAAGCTGTCAACTCTGATTCAGGAGTCCCTTGTGCATCGGTAGTTTGAGAAAAGGTGGGAGAAAAATCAGAGCAAGTGGCAACGCTGCTTATCTGGCACTAGCCTGACCACTCACAGCTGGGTGGATCCGTTTCAGCTATCACTGCAGGTAATTTTTTACTGCTTACTACTTAGTCTCATATTTTGGACTTCATAGTCCAAAGAGAACGGATGTATTCCCATGCTAAGAAAACAAAGTGACTTCTTCAAGATGGGCTGGCTTGTATAGACATGCATTAGCACTGAGGATCAGGCTGTAAAATCTATGTATGACTAAGTCAAGAAATACATACCAGAGACCTTGTCAAGCCACTGGCAATGGGACCGCCCTACCCTAGCAGATGTTGGCAGTAGGACTTCTGTAGGAGTGCTTGTTTATGCTGGCTGGCTGTGCAGCTGGGCCACACAGTGATTTGTGAATTGCCAGCTTTGGCAGCTCCTTTCTGGTTGTTTTCATGGCTTGGTGGAGTAGAGCCATGGAGAACTCGGAGCATCCACTGTGAAATCCCAGAGCAATCCCCAACAGGGAGTGTATTGTGCAGCACATCCTCTCTGTGTGCTCCCAAATCTGGCTCACTATCTTGTCACTGTACAACCAGGAAGTGACACACCTGATAAGTGAATGTCTTTTCCAATGTACTTCACTGCATTTTTATTTTCAGTTTTTCAGAACTTTCTTTGGTCTTGCATGAATTTTATCAACATATATATCTTCATTTCAGTAATATCAAACCTGTTTTCCTTAAGTGTGGCTTATTTTTCAGCACACTGGCTGCAATTATGTGTGTAATGTGGCAAAGGCATCTGAGACTGCTGAAATGCCTAAGGCCAGTGGAATTTATTAGAGATGAAGTAGCAGTCTGAATTCTGTGTGGTTTGTATTTAATTTAGACAAGTATGGTCATTTGAATTTAGTGATTTGGGTTTTTTTTCTGTTGCTTCAGTGGAGCTAGGAAGTGTTCATTCTAGGTCAACTTTTTTCACATTTTTAGTGTTTAAGTTAGACACCTAAAAGCCAAGTTTATGCACTCCAAAATAACACTTAATTCTCATTAGTATGCAGGGTCTGCAGCTCCCACTGAAATCAAATGAAATCAGCTTTCCATATTTCAACATGGTTTTGCTATGATTAGACACATAAAATCCAGACAAACTGGAATCGAGTTTCACATGGAACTGAACTGACTTTTTTTTTCTTAATAGGATCCTTTTAATTAGTGATTACCAGATGCATTTAAAATGTGTGAAATGCCTGCAGGAATGGGAATTAAGGGAGGTAGAGATGCCAAACACCTCAGTTCTTCTCCTGGCAACCTTTCATTTTAAATTTCTGCTCTGAACATAGATGAAGTAGCGTGGTTTCTATAAAATGCTTAGCTGTGGTTTCACATTAAGTTTGACCTTACCAATAAAGAGAATGACTTGTAATTGAAAACTGTTTTAGTTATAAATAGCAGGTATCGCTCTTGATGGCTTCCCACTTTATTTCAGTGGTCAATTTACTATCCTTACAATAGGTCTTCTGAAATCATTTGTGTTGAGATATGGTCTAACCGACCAGTTTTCTAATTCCAGCAACTATTGTTATGCTATTGTTTGTCGTTTTGATCTAAAGAGATTAAGATTTCTGGACTTATTTTCTGATGAACTTAGAGATGTCCCACATAGCCTGAAGAAACGTACCCAGGTCTATTAGACCTGGGTCTAGTAGAACAGGAGCAGAAGTACTCCTTTAGATGATGTGGCATTCGCTCACTCTTTGTCTCACCAGTTTTCCCACTAAAAAATGGAGAGGTTGTGGTAACTCCTAAAATTTAAAGAGCTTGCATGTTTCCTCTTTGGAATTTTCATCCAAATGAAAAGATCTAAATGGGTACTGGTCACTGTTACTCCAATGAGTGTCCTTTTCTCTGGGAAGGATTTCTTTTCTCTCTCCCTTTGGAAATACAGTGCTGGACAGTGGCTGGCCCTGACCAGAGGAAAGCTTGTCAGGAACTTGTATAGTTCTTGAATTTGTGTACAATAACTTGCATGCTGCTCTTTTCTCTCCAAGTGTTCTAGTCAGACTCATTACTCAAATTTTCTTAAAGTTGGAGCAGTAGTTTTACTGGACACTTCCATGAAGTATAGGAATTTTTTCTGATTAAAGCATGCTTGACATCTAGAGTATTTAAGATAGTTGATTCCTTTAGGATGAATCATAAAAGACCTTTCTGTGACACTTTCAATATTCCTGTGACTGCTGACAGCTTTGCTTCTTGGAGAGATTCTTGCCATCACAACCAGAGACTGTTTTTTCTCTAATCTTTGTAAAACGGTCCCTGACAGAGTGGTGGACTTAAACAATAATGATGCAGGTAAGGAGGAAGTAGATTCCTTGCTTACTTGTCAGCCATTTATGGTGTATGAAGAAGAAAACAGAAATGTAGTGAAAATATGGTTATATCTTCTCATTGTAATCAGTTTCACTTTGTAGATTGTTAATATTTTTATTTCCGCTTTAAGTAAATTTTTTCTTCTTTCTAATAGATTCCGGTGAGCAGTTCTAAAAGGAAGAATAAGGATGCAGAAGATCATCTAGCATTGTGTCCCCATCAGTGTGTTGAGATGGAAAGGTATGAAAACTTTCATAAGAAACTTAATTTATTTTTTTAAGTAATTTCTATTACAATATTGGAAATAAACAATTGAGTCTTTTGTGCATATGCCAATCAATTTATCTGCCAGAGATGCAGGTTAATACTTTTTGACTTTAATTTACCCTGTAGAGATCTATATCAGTTCTGTTTAAATGTAATATGGAAATTTGCTCTACTGAGAAAAGCGAAATCACAGAGAATAGTGTAGATTGGAAAGGACCTCTTGAGGTCATCTGTACCAACAACCTTCTCAAGGCAGGGCTGGTTAGGTCAAGTTACTTAGGGCCTATCTAGGTGAGTTTTAAATATCTCCAAGTATGGAGATTTCAGCTTCTTTGGGCACCTGTTTCTTCATGAACTAATATTAATTCTTCTAAGAATGGCAAAACAGATTGCACTGTTGACTAATATTGATAAAGAAGTCACGTGGCTACAGCTTCTAATGAGGCTGTGATGATGGCAATGCCTTTCTAAGACTGTCAGTGACTAATATGGAGCTTTAAGAAAATTAATTGTGTTGAGTATTTGAGTCAATACTGCTGTATTCAGTAAGACAAAAAAAAATCAAGGTAGCTGAGTGATTAAAAGGAAACTTTGAAAAGTATTAGGTATAGTGTGGAATTGAGAGAGGGAAAAAATGTTTAAAAGTATCTGTAGATGATTTGGAGAAGCTAAAGAAATTATGCCCTGCCCTTCTTTCTTCCCATAAGAAGCACTTTATTTCGAGGTGAGCTTATTGTGAAATAACTGGATTTGAAATCCCTTGTTAACTGGGATTTCCCATTTAAGCAAGACATTGTGAGCTGCTGCCAGTGCAGTTTGACTCTAGCCTGTCTCTGAAGGGAGAGAGGCACTAGTTTCCTGTCTGATGATGGCATCTCTGGTGAATCCTGATGCCAGATGCTGGCAATTCAAGGCCCGTGATGCAGATAGCCATGCAGTGAGCTTCCCTCGCCTTTCACTTTGTCTGCCTAACAGCTACCACAGGCCAGAAGTTGGCTTGACTGAAGAGAGCCGTGTGTTTGCTGTCGGCTACTGTATGTTATATTTCCTAGCTGCATTTCCAAATGGCGTTCATCTCTTTGTTCTGATTGTGCTGTAAGTAGATCACTGAAAATGTCACAGGTCCATGTGGGAGACACATATCCAAATGCATTCATGGACTTGTTTTCCTCTAAGAGTCCAGCTCAGCTGGGAGCCCAGGTCAGTGATGCGTCAGTGATGCATCTGCATCCTTGCAAAGGGTGAACTAGGAAGCAAAATGGACAGTGTACAAGTTTTGTTCTGTTTGTGGTGATGTCTAATTTGGTAAAAGAAAGAAACAAGTAGTATAGGGTACAGAAGTGAGGTGGCAGCACTGAAATCCAGTCTCAAAGGACAGGAACCTCCAGGCATGGAGAGCAGCAGTGCCATGTGACGAGTGATGTGTCATTTAATGCTAACCGGTTAGTTGTTGTCATCTTGTATGCTGCAGATTTGTTGAAGAGAATAGTCAGACTAGGAGACATTAAGTGCCTGTATGTCAGTAGCTTTTCTTCTCTCTTCACCGAAGCAGGACAGATTATAGGTGCAGCTTCACTTAATCACTGATGCCTTTATTTTCCCCCACTTCTTTTCAGAGAAGCCAGATGTGTTTCCATTAAGAATATGGACCACTTTTGTCATTCTGATTTGTGTAATTCTTAAAATTAAGCAAAACTATTAAAGAATAATTGTTTCTGTTCACATTAATAGCACACAGCTCCTCCAGATGTGGCATTTGACAGCCAAACAGCTGCTGGCTATTAAATGTGCGTTAAAAGCTCCATTCCTTTGTCGTAAAGGGAACAGAAGTGTAGGGACGTTTATGGGGTGATAGGCAGATGTTTTGGCTACATCAGATTTGAGTGAAAGTTTAAGTGGTTTCTTTGCTATAGACACACTATGTGCAAGTTTTAACCCCTGTCATACACCTTGCCTTATGGAGCTCTCTTCCTGACTGGAGTGAGGTTATTTCTAAACTCACACTTCCCAAGCAACAAGGCCAGCCTTTTTTTTGCAACTTTTGGAACATCTCACTCTGGAGACAGTGCAGTTCTGCTGGGTGGATCTCAGTGGCTGCTAGTGGTTAGCTTTCCAGCTATGATTTTGAAATATTGCATGAATTTTTTTATGAAACCTGAGTTAAAAAATGAAATAATTCGTGTTAATATGTTGTTTAAAAAAAAAAACAAACCAAACAAACGACCTTCCTTTTTTAAGTATATCCTCATAATCATGAAAGGCAGGTGCTCTTTTTGTGCAGTACACTTTAGGTCCAATAAACTGTTTTTTATAGTGGTACATGTGAAGGGGAATGTACAACTAGTGAAGCTCAATTTCGAGAGATCTGGCTCAAATTCCCAAGCCTAAACCGTGAGTGGAGATCTGCTCGCTGGGTGTTGAGTACTGGAATAGCAGCAGTGATCATTTGGGAACTACACCACATTGTAACTATTCTATATCAGCTCAGAATCTTCTAAACTTGTGAGTTCATGAGGCTGAAAAACATTTTTTTCTGTAACAAAAGTGGTTTTGTTTTCTTGGCAAAATCGCATGTTGGACCGGAAGTTCTTTGTCATTTAGTCTTAACTGGATAAAATTTTAATATAAAAATCCCAAAATACTTATATGAAAAAAATCTAAGAATTCTACAAAACATTTGAAAGAGAGGAAAATTCCTGGAAAATAATATAGAACATAAAAGAAAAAGCTAACTCTCCAGATAAACTGTTACTTTTAAGAATTAAATACCTAATTTTATTCTTATTTTAAGTCTATATCTCGTACAATTAAATATTCTATAATCCAGATCTCATTCTCTCTTGTATTTTAGAAGCCTTGTTCTGAAATTAAGTGTATTATCATAAGTAGAGGAAATATTAGCTGAAACTGTTTGCCTTGAAATTTGCCACACTTTTTAGTTTATCTGAACCAATTCATATTCTATAATTCAAATGCAGAAATTGATTTCTTTACACGGATCTGCTCCTTAGGCTTAACCAAGCAAGAATCCTATGTCTTCAGTGCCCACCCAAGAGGATGAAGCATGTGTTTAATCCCTAGACTCTGGAATTCATTTCCCGTCCAAATATGCCTCCATGATATTGGTGTCTGGCTGTAAATCCTGGCTTAAAATCACAATTGTTTATTGTTTATATTGGTGCTTTCACCAGTCATGGGAGAATGACCTCAGCATACCAGCCTTGAAATTATTTCAAACAGAGTTATATGCCTTTGGTATTAATATTGTCCAATAAATGCTTTGGGAAGTGTTGCAGGTATGTCCATCGTTCCCACATAACTGCTATTATTACTTAGTAACGCCAGTTTCCAATGAAAACCAGAGAAGACCGAGAGCTCACAAATGGTACTGGATGCGAAGCTGGGACTCTGCATGGAGTTTGTACTTGGCTGCTTGATAAGCATTTAATTCTTGGCCAGCAATATATGCTGCTATAAGCCCAAAGCATGTGGCTTATCAAAACAGCATGGGGCAAGTCATCAGGAGCTGAAATGGTTGCTGTTCCATTGTTAAAGTGTGTATTAGTGGGAGTTGTTCTGTATTCTGTTTTGTCTGATCGGGAAAAGATGGACTGCAAGGAGTGCTGTAGTGGGTTTCTGGGACCAGGTTTTGGTAGCGGAGTGCTACGAGGGTGGGCTGTTTGAACAAAAAGCTACCAGAAGCTTCCTCTGTAGCTGACAGATCAGTCAATTCTAAGACGGACCTGCTGCTGACCAGGCCTGGCCAATTAGTGAATGAAGTAATACCTCTGTGAATAATGTATTGAAGAAGGGGAAGAAGTTGCTGCACAGTTGTTGAATGGCAGCAGCAGAAGAATGGGAATGTGAGAACATCTCTGCAGACACTAAGGTCAGTGGAGAAGGAGGGAGGGGAAGTGACCAGGCACTGGAAGAGATGTTCCCCTGTGACCTGTGGTGAAGACCATGGTGAGGCAGCTGTCCCCCTGCAGTCCATGGAAGCCACAGGCAAGCAGAGATCCACTCTCAGCCTATGGAGGACCCCACACCAGTGCAGGTGGATGCTTTATGGAGACCCTGTGGGAAGCTCATGCTGGAGTAAGTTCCTGGGAGGACCTGGGAACCTGTGGAGAGAGGAGGTGATGATGGACCAGGTTTGCTGTCAGGACTTGGGATGCCATGCTGGAGTAGTTAATTCCTGAAGGACTGTTTCCTCCATGGATAAGACCCACATTTGGGCAATTTGTGAATAGCTGCACCCCATGGGAAGGGCTCACGTTGGAGAAGTTCATGGAGTTCTATCTCCTGTGGGGAGGGACCTCACACTATAGAATTAGGAAGTGTGAGGAGACCTTCCCATGAGAAGAAGCGGTGGCAAAGTCCATCTGTAACGAACTGACTGCAACCCCCATTCCCCATCCCCCTGTGCCATTATAGGGGATGAAGTAGAAACTTGAGAAGAAAAGAGGATTGAGGGGAGATATTTTTTAAAAATCGTTTCTTATTTCTCATTTCTCCACTCTGTTTTGATTGTTTATTAATAAATCAATCCTTGTCATCTACTTTGTCTTCAGCAAGGGTTTTGACACTGTCTCCCATAACATCCTCATCAGAAAGCTCAGGCAGTGTGGGTTGAATGAGTGGATAATGAGGTGGATCAAGAGTTGGCTGAATGACAGAGCCCAGAGGATGATGATCAATGGCACGGGATCGAGTTGGAGGTCTGTGGCCAGTGGAGTTACACAGAGATCAGTTCTGGGGCCAATCTTGTTCAACGTCTTCATCAATGACCTGGATGAGGGGACAGTGTACCCTCAGCACAAACAGGGACACCAAACTGGGAGGACTGGCTGATTCCCCAGAGGCTGTGCTGCCATTCAGCGGGATCTTGACCAGCTTGAGAATTGGGCAGAGAGGAACCTCATGAGGTTCAACAAGGACAAGTGCAGAGTCCTGCATCTGGAAAAGAACAACCCCATGCACCAGGACAGGCTGGGGGGTCAAACTGTTGGAGAGTAGCTCTGCAGAGACCTGGGATTCCTGGTTGATAACAAGCTAAAGATGAGCCAGCAATGTGCCCTTGTGGCCAAGAAGGCCAATGGCATTGTGGGATACATCAAGAAGAGTGTGGCCAGCAGGTCGAGAGGTTCTGCTCCCCCTTTACTCTGCCCTGGTGAGGCCTCATCTGGAGTCCTGTGTCCAGTTGTGTGCTCTCCAGGTCAAGAGGGACAGAGAACCCCAGGATGCCATTGGACTTCTTGGCCACGAGGCCACATTGCTGGCATGTTCAGTTGATTATTTATTATTTATTATATATTTATTAGGTTAATGATTATCAATTAATTATCCAGAAGCTATCAGGGTTTGGGAAATGTTAGCAGAAAAAAAACGTGACATACCTCTGTTTGGCTTTTTTCCTTCTGTCTCCCTTGACATAACTGATACGTGATGATTTATTTAAAATTTTCCTAAATGCACAGGTTGGCAAGGTACATTGAGGTCTGTCAGATGTTACACCTGTGAGTGCAAAATAGGCTGTTGGTAGGATGGCTGATGACTAGAAGAATAATGTTGGATGGGACTCTGAGCAACCTTATCTAGCTGGCTATGACTTTGCAGATGCAACACAGAAATTATGATTAAGTTTGGGGTCTCTGCTTTTCTTGCAAGCAGTTAAAACTTATGCTGGGAGACAAATTTCATTCACTTCATCTGTTAGTTCTGCTTCCATGTGAAATGTCTTAGTTTTCCCCAAAAAGGAAATTTAGTAACTAACTCAAAATTTACAAAGAGCAGTTAATATTCCAATCTTTTGTTGACTTTTGTGGTAATCATAGCATCTATGAAAGTAGGATGAGTTATGTATTTTTTTAATATCTTCATATATTTTAGAAAGCTTTTATGCATAAAAGGGATATACTTTGTTCCATATGACTACATGAAAATGCATTTTTAATGATGATTAATTTTACAAAATATATAAAACTATATCTCCAATATTTGAGAGGACTTCATTTTTCTCCTTTTTTCTCTTTTTTTTCTAACAGCTTATTATAATTTAATTATGAGAACCTAAATATTTTAGGAAATGTTTGCAACAGCATAGAAGAGGGAATTATTGGTGTAAAAACATATCTGTGAACTTCATGAAGTCAGAAGAGGTCTTAAAAAAATTGCTTTCTGGAGAAGCTAAGTGCTATGTGCCCTCTAGAACTCACAAGGGGATGCTCACTTAATCATCAAGAACTGTCTTGTTCTGGGGTAGGTCCTAATCACCAGGATTCCAAGCTCTCATATCATCTATGTACTGTGAAAGTCCAAGCTGTGAAGTGGATCTATAAACCAGACATGATTAACATTTTACATCACAATAAATATATCCTTCCAGTTATCAAAGTGGCTGCTATTAAAATACAAATAAATGATATAAGGGTTTCTGGTCAGAAGATCTTATTCTAAAAGGGGATGGAAAACTAAATGCACTGACAAATGCAGTCAATGAAGTAATCTTCTGACTTTTGTGATGATGTTAAAGCACATGAGTGTTACTGAGCAGCAGCCAATTTGTAGGGATTTGAGTCTTTCGTGGTTGCCTTTTACCTAGGTGCAGCTGGCTCCTGCTCTTGCTCAGGTACTCCTAAGCCCAGAAAGGAGAATAGAGAGAGACAGGGGAGCAGCCAGAAGTGAACATCATTTACAGCCACAGCATTGGACAAGCAGTGTGGAGCAGAGGAATGAACACTTCCTGGCTGAAAAGAAATGTTTAAAGCAAACCCACTATCGTTATAGGGTATTTCCCAGCTTGATTCATACTCTCATCTCAGGAAGCTGTGTTCACACGTCTCTTGTTGTGGCTGAACCAGCAGCAGACATGAGTGCAGCCTGCTTAAATGCTTGCTGCTGCACTCCTTCTAAAAGATTGCTGCTTATCTTTTGCTGTATTCAAGACTGCACCTGCATATCGCTCCTTTATTTTGAACATTTCTTTTAGTCTAAGCTGCTTTATTTTTCTTAAAAGAGTTTATGAAACTGTGACTGACCAAGCTGGGTGAGTGGGTTATGCTGGTATTTGGGGATGGTAACGTGCAGTAGAAAGATACTGAATGTGGAAGGTGGCTGAGGTTGCAGAGGAGTTAAACCCTGGCTGTCTTTGTTGCAGCTGGAGCAGGATGTTTGACTGCAACCCTGGACAACGATCTAAATACTCACTTACTAGAAGCCACTTCTAGGCCAGTTTTTATTTCTCTTAGCCAAGTGGTAAGCTGAGTATTCTACTGATCTTGCATAAGAGGCATGTGGAGCAAGGAAAGAGGAGAGCACCTAGCCTACTCTTTGTTGCCTAAGCACAGATTAAAGAATGAAATTTTGAAAGCTCAGTATGAAAATATTGCCCTGTGGTTTTAGCAGCTCTATCTGAAATGCCTCAATACTTTTCAGTAACGTTTCACCTTGCTTTACTTAAGCTCTCTCTTTCTTTTGCCACATTTCTTGGGGCTCTAAGGAGGCTGCAGAAATAATTTCTCACTTGCTATGTAAATATAATTTCATGTACTTTTCCTAAAACTGTATCATGAGCAACTGCTTCTGTGCTGTGGCTTTTCAGTTCTTTATAGGATCCTCAAAAGCACCAAGTTCTCTGTGCAGCTTGTGTCCAATTCCATCATGCAAAGTAATCTCAGGCTGGATCCAGGCATGTGGTGCCAATGAGCTGAAGATGCTGTTTTCCATGGAAAAAAACTTGAGAGAAAAGAGGTGTTTCTACTTGTGCAAAATTTGTATTATCTAGCTGATTAAAAATTGAAGGCTATAAGCTGAGTGCTTGGTCATGCTGATACCTGAGAATTTATTGTCAGGGAATTTTAGCACAGAATTGCTTTAAAAGGGAAAAGTGCCACTCACTGTGGTCTATCCAGGGTTTTGCAATATTTAGTGAGACAAAAAAAGGCTGGATTTCTTTTGCAATGTTCATTGTTTTCCTTCTGTAGTTTTCTTCCTGAGGTGCCACACAGCACCCATGCTGCTAGGGCTTACCTGCCACCCACACACAGCTGTGGCTGTGAAACCTGCCACAAGCGTTCAGCGCAGTTGTGCTGCCATGAAGTTTGTGAACATGCGCGTCGAAAAGGTCTTCCTTTTAGTTGTGGCTTTTCAGGGGGCTTAGTAGTCTAACACAAGACAATACTCTCTTCAATTGGGTGCTGGGTTGTTTTTTTTTTTGAACTCAAGGTAGTTTCTATATTAGTTTTTAAAAATACAAAAAAGAAAAATTTAGGATGAAGAAATAACTTTCTGTGGAGAAGAAAAGTCCTGTGAGGTCTTGTAGTACTTCAAGATCCTAGCGCTAAAAAATCCTGGTCTTGGTACCTTGTGTAAAAGTCCTCTTCCTATGCCATAAATTTAGCTCTCAAAACATCCAGATAGCTTGTTTCTGCCATGAAACTTTTATTTTTTTATTTTTTTTTTTAAATGCAGACAGGCTTCATGGCAGCTGTGAAATGGCTGTGAAATTCCAGCTTGTCCAAATACAAGGTGGCAAGCCAAAAAAAAACCAAGCTCTTGGACTTTTACTTGTCCTTACTTGCCACTATTGGGATTTTATTGTAGTACTTCTGCAAATGGTCTTGCATTCATGATTAATGAAAAAATATTTTCATTATAGTCTCTGTATTGTAAATATTGAAAATACAACAAATATTTTTATGCTATAGGCATGAAATTCTCCACACTTCTTTACTCTTATGATTAGGATAGATGAGTTTGTTTATTGGATAAAATTATCAATTGCCCTTCAAGAGTTTCCTCAGAACCTGCAGTGTGACCCCTGTGAGTTTCTGGTCTAAACTGAAATCAATATAACTGATAAATTCTTACTGCTTTTGGTTTATCTGGTAAGTCAAATTAAAAAAAAAACACCTATATTTTCTACCTAAATCGAATAGTATTCCTTGTATAATGGGTTGGTAATACTTTTGAACTTTGCAGTTTCCTTTCTGGTCTTGCTTTACTTACATTTAGAGTTGGTTGAAGCTGATTGGGAAATAAGATCTGAGCTTGCAAAACACACGAGTATTTCTTGAAAACTTGGGTTGGGTCTATGGCTTTTTGAGGTTTGTTTTAGTTATGCCTCGGTCCATTCACTGAAAGTCACATTCTACCATTACAGTGTATTAAGTGAATCAGCCCTAACAGGTTGTTCTGCAAATTTGGAATAAGACTGTAGTGGACATAAGTCTTGTTTACCCTTAGCAGAGAGACTTAAAGAAAAGTTTTCCCCATCAAACAAATATCACTTTAGTTTTCATAACACAGCAACTTTTACAAGATATGGATGTCTTTAAAAGAAATTTTGAGGAAATAAACCCCAACATGCAAGTCAAGTATCTATTATGAAATGTTGTAAAACAATGTGCCATCAAAAAACTTTGTGAATTGAGCACTTAGATTGCAGTTGAAAATTAGTTTAACTATTTTGATTGCATTGAGTGAGGTTGCAGGCATATGACAGTGGCCATTTCATCCTCAGATGAGTTGACTTGGATTTGATAGACACAAGTAATAAAATTCTAAAGACTGCTTTATATATTTTAAATTAATTTCTGCCCCAAAGCACTTAGAGATTGCCTGAGTGGCACTGCTTTTGTGCTCTCTGATCATGTACCAGCAAAGAAGGTAGAAGGAACTCAGTGCAGGACTAGCTTTGCTGTCTGCCTTGTGTTCAGAAGATAAAGGACAAATTTACCTTCTCTGTGTGTCGAGATTTAGTGTAAAGATTAACATTGCTATTTTTTTTTCTGAGCAGGTGTGAAAGTGAAGAGCTTGATGTTGAAATAAGGAACCTGATAGAGAAGACCTGTGAGAACCCCAAACCTATTGCCCAAGAGAGTCCGAACCCTCAGAGAACTTTGTGTTCCCTTAAGGTAAATGCAGAATGCTTTTGCAATATTCATCTGCCAGGAAAGAACACTCAGGGGATGTTCCCTGGGTGACTTGATTATGCAGCAAACTTTTTGATTTCTGAAATGATGCAATGAACTTGCTACAGATTTTTTTTTTTTTTCTGATACAGCTACTTTCTGTTATGAGGAAGACTGAGTGGGAAGATATGTTTTATAGTGCTTTAAAAGGTCAGCTGAACTGCTGATTACCCAAAGTTCCCCTCTCAGTAGCCAGATTTGGATAACACAGAACCATATACCTGACATTACTTTAGATTGTCAAATTTGGTAGTTGTAATTTAACAAGATGAACAGAGGTGTAGGGGATAAAGATCTTTGGAAGCGTCAGAAAGCCTTTTAGATAAATAGGAAGAAAGAAAAAAATGATGATTATAACCCACGCTTCTGTGGTATTACAAACAGAAATTTGTAAGCCACCTGCTAACATGGTCATCTCTGCTTGCAGTGCACTATGGTTAACGAGCATGACAAAGTTCTTCCAGGTTTCCCTCTCAGTTTCCCTCTCCTCTGAAATAGCAAGCTACTTTGTATTGTGCCATAGGAGAAGGAAAGGAAATTCCCATTTTCTGCAAACCAGGAAAAGGAGTGAGAGATGTGGAGGAGAGGAGCAAGTCATGAACGCCATCCAGCTGCCAGGGGTGACACAGCTGCCTATGTGACTCCACTGCAGGGTGGAGGGGAAGGAAACCTCTGAAGGCATGATGCAGGAACTTGATGAGGGGCTGAAGGAGGGATGACTCTCTTCTATGAAATCTGAAATGACACATAGCTCCTTTCACATGTAAATTGCTATGTCCAAAATGACTCAATACCTCGGGACATGAATCTGAGCTGCACATAAGGAGAAGTTCCAGGGTCAGACTACTGGGATTAGAAATGGTGAGAGAGAAGCCACAGGGAAAAATGGAAATTCCTGACCTCAGGGGTGGAACAAACATGGTAAAACAGAAGTCAGAGCAGCTCCAACAGAAAGAGATGTAGGAAAGGATTTGGGAGAGGTGGGGAGGAAAAAGAAAGGATGTGCTCACTTCAGCTGTTTTTGTGGCGTGCTTAGTGCTTCACACAGCACACCGTGGCAGTACATTATCTGTAGTGCTTTTATGCTTTTTGGGTTTATAGGGCTTGTTTATTTTTTTACTTATGCTTTGGAGTTCAACAGCTTTTCACTTGGCTGGTTATTAAGAGCTTGATAGTTGTGATAAGCTCCAACAACCTCAGTATAAGATGCTAAGAGTACATATCTTGGATTGTGTGTTTTGGAAAGGGATGTGGTATTTTAAGCACCTAGTACACTTTCAATTATGAAAGTCATAAAATAGTATTTAAAAAACCAAAACCTAAAATGTCAGTTTGTGAATTTATATGCTGGTTTAGACTTAAGATGAAGGAAAAAATATATATTTAGGATTTAGGAAAAAGTTAATAATTAAACGTGTGCCCTTCCCTACAATGTTGATCAATCATAAAGAAGTTATTTAGTAGAGACAGCAAGTCATTTTTGTTCTGTAACTTTTTTTTTTTTTTTAATGCAGTGAGGAGTACGAATTGCATGCTGCAAAATGACATTTCCTTCTGAGCTTAAATTGCTTTCAAGACTGTTATCTGGAAATGTCTGTAAACAACTTCTCTTTCACAGTATTTTTTCCATAAATATATACATAATATTATTGTGTTTTTTAAGGCAAATATTTGAGAGAGTGAACACATAGGTCTGCAGATTGAACTAATTCTCTGCACATCCTTCAACCTATGATTCCTTTATCTGTAGTACTTAAATTGCAGGTTGCCACAATGCTATGTTCCCTGCTCCAGAAGGAAAAAAGGGAGGAGATTCTAGAGAAACATCATTACAGGCAGGTGACTGCAATTAGCCTATTGGTGTTCTCAGATCCCTGACACCCACATATGGTCCATTGGTTTTATATAAGAGAGTTGAGTACCTATATCCCTGTACGTAGTTTGCCTAGGTGAGCAAACTCACATTCGATTAGAATAAGCTAGACTAAATATCATGCATCAAAATACAAATATTACCAAAAAGTACTTATGCAGAGTGTTTTACGTATGTTTAGGACTTCATCAGGATTTTACACACAATAAGAATGTTTTCTGGGGTAGTTAAGGGTGAATAATAGGATCAAACAATAAGGGAAGAACAGCAACTAAAATAATCTAGTGCGATGTCATCATCAAGTTGATAGAGATAATGTATTTTATGGGATCAACTGGTAAAAAGCCCCAAAACAAACCTTGCAAGCACCTCAACTGTTTTGGGTGTGAAGTGAGAAAGGAAAAAAAAAAATAATTTAAGAGTAATCTGTACTTGCAAAAAATTAGGCTATAAAACTCAAAATAGTCTGTTTGCTGCCATTACAATATATCATCCATTTATTTTCCCATGAAACTGGTACTTGTGTCATCAGGTTTGAGTTTACCAATGCATAAGTACTTTAGTAGCTATGCTCTATGGTTAGTCCATTGATAATGATGGAAAAGAGTGGATAAGGAAATCCTGAAACAGAACCCTATGCTATGTTTTACTTACTCTTAAACCATGTCTTGCTCTAATTTTATCTGGTTCTCACATGTTAAGGCATACATTTGCACCTGCATTTATTTTTCTGTCAGAGCGTGTACCTATCTGAACAGCACAAAAGGTTGAGGCTGACATACTTGAGGGAAAATCTCTCAAGCACACTTTCTAGCACACTTCTCTGGGTGAAGCAGGTAGACCAGATTTAGACAGTAAGAGGTGGATTCTTCTTCCAGTTTGAGAGCTGATTTTATTCTTCAACTAAAATTTCTGGGGTTTTTTTCTACTGTTTCACCACGTGCACCAGAATAGAACAAGGGTTTTCAATGAATATTGTAGCAAGCACTGCTGGCATAACAACATCTTCAGGGATAAAGCCAAAAGCAAAGCTCAACCCAAATGTTAGCAAACAGAAGGCTCATCATAAGCCACTAGATTTTAACCCAAGTAATCCTGGATTAAATCTAGCATCTACAATTCTGCAACTAAACAGTACATTAATAAAAAAACCAACTAAACAAAAAACTCCAACAAACATCATTACAGATACCTGATTGGCTAGGAAGGAAAAAATAAAAAAGGTCATTTTACCTTTTTGTCGTTATCAAGGCAAGATTCACTTTTATTTGAATCAAGTATTTTAGTCGTTCTTGGATTTATTACAGAAGAGATAAAATTTCCAGAAATGACAAGTACCTTTCATCATCTTAATGAAGTGCCTATTTTGTAATACTGTAACAAAACACTTTCCTAGAATAAAGATCCAGTACTCTGAAAATGAGAATTTTTGTCTTCTTGTGGTGTTGTTGCTTGTGAGAGGATTTGGTGTTGGCCACAGATCCAAGGCTTTAATTTTTCTCCCATTGCGAGCTAACCAGAGATGACTAAAAGTCTTTTAGACTCAGAAAAGTCACATCTACCTAGAATACAACCTAAAATAACTCTAATTTTTAAACAGAAAAACCCTCATCCAACCTCAAAGCTTCTACTAACAGAAATTAAGGAAAATCAATGAAATAGAAACTAATAGAAGGCTCTTAAAACATTCAGCTCTCATTGCCCTTGCAGGCTGGATTGTGTGCTGCCATTTCTGAGATAACTTGTTGAGTTTCCGAGGGGCAACGAATCCTGCTTGAGCTCATTTACTTCCTAGGAAGGTTTTTTTTCATATCTGGTAGCTGACTAGCTTATTCCTTCTCCTCACATCAACCTCTCTGCGTGTCTTGCAACTCCCTGTCAGGAATTCCTGGCAGCTGTGCTCCAAAGTATCTGAAACTTTCCTTTTTGAGTGTGCTCAAACTGATTGCTGTAAAAGAGGATCTTTCCCCCTTCACCCCAGTCTTTAAAGTAGCACAAGACAGCTGTGAACAAAAATGAAAGGTAAAGCAGTTACCTTCCATCATAATGATTAGAGCTGCCTGATGAGTATTTTGAAATGTGCATGGCCAATTTTCTGCTGTCACCGTTGACTGCAGCATGGAAAAAAACCATAAATGCTGAGGATAATGCTTTGTAGGCTAAGTATGTGAGTATGATTGGGAAGAAATAAAGGAGGATAAGGAGTGGGAGAAAGTTGGGTAAAGGTCTTACTAAGAGTCAGTGCTGATTAAGAGAATGTAAATGTTTTAAACTATGATTCAAGACATTATGGAAGGTTTCGGATTATTAGTCAAACTTGCAGGTGCAAGTAATTTTATTTTACACAATCATGTTTTCATCAGTTACTATAATATAGAGAAATAAAAACTTATGCAGACATTAAAGAAGCATTTTTATAATACACATAGAAATTATCAGCCACTCTTCTAGGAAGATCCAGAACTTGATCAACTATCCAAAGACAAAAAGTAATCATTCTTGTTGTAGTAACTTAAGCTACTAAACTTCACCTGCTCACCTGGAGAGCAAACTGCTCCATTTCTCCCCTTGTTTTCCATGTTTACTTGAACTATATTCAAATATAAAGTTTATTTATATTCATTGTGGTTGATGCTACTATTACATGTCACAGCCCAGCAGCAGGAATAATCTTATTTTATCTCCTAATTTGGAAAAGATAGAAGGAAGGTGCAAAGCAAGTGACTTTTGGAGAGAAAGTGGAAGTAATAAGAGAAGAGAAACAGATGCAAAGAGAATGTTAAGTTACTTACACTCATAGTCTAAAATGTGATGGGCCTCAGATGGATCGAGGCCTGTATACCTTTGTATTTCAGGAAGCCTATAAAGAGTATCACACCTCCATGCACTGCAGATTGCGATGTGGTTTTACATGTGTTTATGGAGAAGTCAAAGGCATTTATACTGTAAGAGGTTACCAAGTTTGTATCTCTCTACTCAGAGAATCTTCCCTGTTGTGATTTTTTTCATCCTATTCCTTGAAAACGCTCAGACTCAGAGATTGTTCCACAGCAAGGAAAGTTATTTTTCTTTAATTTCACAAATCCATCATTATATAGAATTCCAAGACTAAAAATGACAATACTTTGCACTTTTCTGTTTCATCTTGGCTTTGTATATGAAGTCCGTGGAACCCCTTTCTTTGTTACACTTTGTTACACTTTCCTGTGAATTTAATTTGGTAAGATTAAGCTCTTTTTCCAAATGGAAAACTAACAGACAAGTTTTAAGTGTTGGATACCTTGGTTACACAAGGAAAAACTTGAGTAGCTTGAAGTTAGATCCATGCCTAGCTAAGGTAAGTACTAAACTACAAGTATCATGTCTTTAGGAGAAGAATAACAACACCTATCTTTTTTCGTCTTTGTGCAGCCTTTCTTCAGAGAAAGTAAATGAATTTTCCAATTATGGTTTTTCCCCTAAACATCTTGGAGTTTGTATGAGTGTGCTCTTCCCCATAGCTGTTAACAGATTACACTATTACTCCTTTATAAGCACGAGTCACTAGTTTTTCTATCACAATAGTTCACACTGTCTTAGTGTCACCTAATACTTGTCATACTTACATAAATCCTTTTTTACAACTGGAAGCAGGGATAGAAAATCTTGGCCTCTTATTTACTGAAAAAAAACGTACACTTCCTTCCCTTATACATGCAACTTCCTCTCTCAGGGTGAACTGTCCAGTTGGTTATGATTTACATGCACACTAAGCAGAGTACTGCCTTGCCTGACATATTAGTCATAGGCAGTGTGCTTCAGCCTTTCTGGGAAGCCCCAGCCAGGAAGGAGGAAAAGGTTAAAATCAACATTCCACTGCTTATTGCTGAACCTCAGCTGCTTCCACAGGCAGCACTTGCAGGTCTTCTGGGTCTTAGTGCAACATTCCTGTTCTTTTAGCCAACATATATCTGTTTCTCTGCTCTTCTTCCAAAGACTTGTAGGGAAACAAAGGCTCAAGACCATCTTGAATGCACATGGGCAGGTGTGAGTGACATGGAAGCTACCGCAGACCCACCAGAAGTAAGTGATTTATTTGGCTGTCTTCTGAAATGCTGTCTGATTAACAGCAACAGCTTGAGCTGGTGCAAGCATCATGCATGCTGTTTTGTAGATTGAGAGTCACAGGCTCTTTTTTTGTGTTCCAATAGATTTCATCTGAATTATTTACACTGTTGAAGGGTGGAAGGACATGTTAGAACTAGTTTTGGATACAGCATTCTTGGAAAGAAGACTTTCTCTAGTTTTGAGGTTTTTTGTCCCTAAAAGAATATGATCATTTTAATTTTTTGTTATACAAAGGGTAGAAAGAAATTTATTTTTAAGAACCAGCAGCTTCAGTGAACAGTATTTGGGCCAGTTGTGCCAAGTGTATATACAGCTGTTGGGTTTGTGAGTTGTCCTATTCATTTCAATAGGACTCTTAAATATGCACTGAAATACATCCCTAAGACCCAGATACTGAAAACCATTCAACAGATGAATAACTCAATTGACTGCCTGGTAATTGCTTCAGATACTTTAAGTTAAATGAACTTCTACGGGAAGAGATATTTATCATTCTCTGGCATGGAAGTTAACTGTTCCACATTAGAGCTCAGCAGGACTAGCTAGGGGGCAAATATGTGGTCAGGATTTTTGCTTGTTAAAAGACACAACAAAACTATTCTTTGATTTTGATTCTTTCATCTTCTTCATTGGTATTTGGCATTAAATTCTCTAGCTAAAGAATATGAATTTCAGGAAATTTAAGACCCTCAGAAGTGCTCACAGGTTTATTCTGGTTTCTCATATATTACTTGAGAATTTAAAAAACAAAAATCCTTGAACAAAATACATTTTATTTTTATGAGCATGTACCTTTTTTTTTTCCTGTACCGTTCTCCTGAGATATAGAGATACCTATATATATTTCACTAATAGATCACATGTTGTTTTCATGACCGTCTGTAGAAACTTCTTGGAAATTATGATATATGACATTGCCTTTATAACAATGAGGGTTTAGCTGCTGTTGTCTTGCGTGTGCAAAACTCCAGTCTTTAAAAAATGGAACAGCTGCAGATGAATTTCCTAATTTCTCCAAATGGCCTATTTGTTTTCTGTATTACTTGTTTTGAACCCATTGTGCTAAAGTTTATTACCTTGGGCCTGCAAGCACTTACCAGGGGCAATACTACTAATTATACTAGTTCTTGTAAATAAAGAGAATTTCTTATGCCCACTTCAACATATGCTCAACTTTTGTGGCTTTTAATACTTGTTTGTACTACCATCTGCAGGACAATTAAAATCCCATTTTGTGTCTGTGTCTCAGATGGTACAAACAGACATAATTTTGTTTACTTCATGTGTATAACGCTTCAATTAAAACACAGACTAACCAGGGTTAAAGCTGATGCACATTTTGAAATCTGCTGTCAGCAGGTGTATAGGTGCTGAAATAAAAGTGCACAAGGTAAGAAAATGTTACTGTTTCAGCTTGTTTACACGAGAAGGCAGATGGGAGTTTTATACCATAATCTTGACTTGAAGAGAAGATACTGAAAACATTTGTTTTTGAATATGTGTTTTTTTGCAGCCAAGGCATGGACTGCTGACCAAAAAGAAGACTGTATCCGCCAATTCTCTGCAACAACAGATCCTCTCACTGGAAAGACAGAGACGAGAGGTGATCTTAAGTTTATCCTTAACCTTTACAAATATAACTTCTAAGTTAGGCATCACAGTATCAGTATTATGCCTGGAAGAGGAAATCATTTAATGTATGATCACTGTTACCCTGTTTATGGTGTGGTTGATTTTACCCACTAATCCAGCAATGCCTTTATTTTTCCTGTTGGAATCTCATCCTGTGCTCTTTTGAGACACTTTCTACATGGAGACTTTCTGATTTGCATTTCTTCACAGCCCAAAGTGTGCAAGCTCTTAAAATTATGTTTAAACAAGTTCCTATAATCCTACTTCTCTCTACCAAGCCAGGTAGAGTTATATTTGGAGAACTGTTCCTATATAACAAGTGGTGACTTATGGTAACATGGCTGTGAATCTAGAAAAGCAGAGACGTATACGATACAATGGGCAAATTTTCATAATAATTACCACCATGAGTAGCAACCAGTGATGTCTTCATCACAGGTAGCAGCACACTGGAAGCCTTCTTTTGCTGAGCATCCTAAAGAGTAATCCTACATCCTACAAAGCAGAGCGCTTCAGAGGCATATATTTGGCCATCTCCATTAAAAAATCATACACACTGACTTCACATGTGTATGGCTTGCTTGGTTTAGTGTTAGTAAGAAAGGCAAATAGGGTTTGCACTCAGTAGTAATTGTAGTCAATAGAAGTCTGCACTTGTTTGAAGTCAGAGACCCTCTAGAAACTAACAAGAAAGTCCTTGGCCATTAGGAGGTGCAGCTTGAGACTTGTACAGTGTTGCATATGATTCATCTGTATTCAATATTTTCATGTTTCCTGAATGTTATTTCCTGAATGTTCATATACTTTAACTGAAATACCAAAGCACTGGCAGATGGGCTATAAAACTTGTCAAACTTTAAACTTGCTTTTATTCTAAATCGAACTGTCAGATAATGAGGAGGATGTGAACAGTCATAGCTGGAGGATTAGAAGGTCAGTCTATTTTTCATTTATTGATGGTGTTGAAATAGGAGTTATTTACCATGACTTCCTGCTACTTGCAGCTTCTGGAGGTGAACAAACAATGGGATCATCATTTTAGAAATATGAAACAGCTATATGAAAAACAGGTAACAATGCTGACTGCTTCTATTGGAATATGTATGCCACCTGGTGATAGTTAAGCCTGTGCTTATAATTTCTTTGAATGCTAACTTCTGTAAGCACAGAGCCTTTTTTTGCTTTTGAGAAACTGCTCTGTACAAACTTTTCATTAAAAAAAGAATTGTAAATAAATACTTGTCATTTCTTTTTTTTTTCAAGATCCCATTGGCATAGCTTTCATTCTTTGCTTGTTGCTGTTTGACATCTTTGCTGCAGACATTATACTCAGCTGCCTAGTGAAGCTGGCTGCTTACAATTTTGCCTGGTATTCCAAAAATCAAGTTAGTTTCATTGACAGACAGATCTCATCTCCTGTTTCCTTCTATGAAAAGGAAGGTTGTGGAATGGTCTCATGTGTTTATAAGGAAAGTTTTCTGTCTAATATTTTCCTGGAAAATTTACTGAGATCTAAATAAACTCTTAGATTTACCCACACACAAAGAGAAGAGGAATTTCAATGCTCTTCCTCATATAATATGGGACTGTTTTATGCCTCCGGATGGATCTTCTGGGTGTGCAACACTGCTGAGGGAATCCAAATTGCCAAAGATAAAAATACCCCACTAAAACAGAAAATTCCTTTGGATGGACAGACCCATGGTAGCTGTCCTTTGGCAGAAAAATAACCCAAGACCCAACTGGGTCAACACAGAGAATTTTCTCTGGATTGTTAAAAGTCTTCACTGCAGACAAATCAACAGAGCTTGGAGATGGAGACAGGAAAGTCAGTGGCTGGAGACTTCACATGCAATCAGATCCACTCCTTTACACCAATCTGCTGAGAGCTGAAAGCATTTGAAGTCAATCTCAAGATGCTGTGCCTTTCAGAATCCCCAGGCAACCCACCATGGTCTATTACTTGCTTTGCAGCTGTCAGAAATGAAAGCAAAACTGGATGTAGCAGAGAGGAGACTCGGTGAGCTGGAGGAGAAAAGACATCAACAGCATCCAGAAGATGAGAGGTTACGAGCCCTGAGTGGAGAGAGGCTGTTGCAGGAAACGGTAGGAGGATGCACTCTGTTACTCTATTGATGATCAGCATTGAACTCTGTCTTGCCTTTGCTCTTGCTCTGCTTGCAAGTGGCAGAGTGTGGGTTGTCACACAGCTGTGAGATGAAATTGTAGTGTTGGGTGCTTTTTAATATTGTACCCAACTCATTGGATGATCATTGTCTGATCAGAAAGAAATGTGTAGAGAGACTCATTTCAATAGTGACTGTCAGAGAGCTCAGTATTAGTGTGCATGGGGGAGTAAAGAGCAGATTGATATGAATACTGCAGAGATTTCTTTTCTTGCTGTTCATTTCAGGATGAATTTCTTTGAATGAAAATGCTACAGTGATTTCAAATGGAATAGGAACATCATTGCAGATGTTACACAAACTGCTTAGCAATAAATGCCTAGACACCCACATTTTTGTAGTGACAATATAGACTTTCATATGTGTGCTAGCTATCTCAATTCCCAAAAAATATTAGTGACGAAGTCAGTACAGTTATTAGGGCTGAAAGTGCCTGAGCTGATTAGTCAATCACTCTAGGGCATAGTTTACCTCACCCTGTGAGTGGCTGGGCAGCTCTCTCAGGACTCCTTATGCACTCCTATGTGTGTAGGTATTCACATCTAAAGTTAGATCCCGAAGCTGAACTCTTACCATGGTAAAATCTCCAACCTGAGTGACTGGCCTAAATATTTTCAACATATACACAAAACTTTGTGCCCAATTTTACAAGCACCACAGAGTGCTTTCTATTTTCATTCTGCTTCTTGTATCATGCACTTCATAACCTCTTGTAAGATTTTCTGAATGCTGCTCTGATGTCTGAAGTTGGGCTTTTCCGTTTTCTTGGTAACATGAAACAAACCTGGAAACAAATGGCAGTCTCATCGCTTCCAAGCTCAGGTAAAATATAAAGGAGCTGTAGGAAAAGAAATGTAAAGCCTAAGCTTTTATCTTCATAAGCAGAACATTCATCTTACTTGCTTGTCAGTTACGATATGGTCTTAGCTAAGCACATGCTTAATTTCCAGCCAATAGGATCATTTACATGTTTTAAAGCAAACTATGTTGTTATGTACTATCTGATTCACTACCTGTGTTTGCACTGACTGTGGATTCAATGAGAGGAAACACATCTTCCTGTTCATGTTACTAAGATTTTTACTACCTGCTCTTTAATATATGATAGCTGTGAAAGATAGCCCTAGCTACCTTTTTGAAAAGTGAAGCAGTACACTCTCCCAAGTGTTTTGCTACAAATATGTGTAATGAACTAATTGAAAATATCATCAAAAAGCCTTTACACGAGAGCAGGTTAACCTGCATGGAAATTCAGCATTAGATTGTCAATTTCTTTACAAATTATATACTCAGCCAATAAGTGCCTGGATTTACTCTGAATTTTGTCATATAGGGGTGCAGGAGATTTACATCTTTGCAGATGTAGCTGCTAAAAGTTGCTAAAAGTAGAGATTTTTGAATGAGCAATGTGGATTGCAACAATTGTATCAGCAGCTGTGCCAACTAAAATTGTCCTATGCTGTCCATGGGGCAGGGTGAAGAAGAAACAGTGCCAGGGAATGATTCAGAAAATAAAGACAGACATGTTCAACTTGAAAGCACATGAGCAGATGCAGAATAGGCCCAAGCTGACAGATCTATTGTGATTAGATTTTCATAGAATCATAGAATGTTAGGCGTTGGAAGGGACCTTTAGAGATCATCTAGTCCAACCCCCTCGCGGAAGCAGGTCCACCTAGATAAGGTCACACAGGAATCAGCCCAGGTGGGTCTTGAAGACCTCCAAGGAAGGAGACTCCACACCCTCCCTGGGCAGCCTGTGCCAGGGCTCCCTCACCCTCACAGTGAAATAGTTTTTTCTTATGTTTAAATGGAACTTTTTGTGTTCCAGCTTCATCCCATTATCCCTTGTCCTGTTGCTAGATACAATAGAAAATATGGATGTCCCAGCCTCCTGATACTGGCTTTGTTTATTGTGTTTTATTTCCTGCAGCAACTAACCTTCTTCCTACTTGCATCTGATTTAACATGTGTATGTATGGATGTGTGTGTGTGTGTGTATGTCTTTTTTCTTTGGTTTTTTTTCCCCTCAAAGGTAACAACCCTTTCTTTTAAATTTTTTTCTTATCTTCTGTAGCCATGAAACTGAGACAGGCTGTACAAGGCAATTGCCAGAGCAGAGCAATAAGGTGTTTTGTTCTCTACTTGCTTGTCTAGTCCAGCAGCCTGACAGTACCTTTTAAATTTGTTTACTCAAAGTGACAGTTCTCTGGGTGCTTTGCTGAGCAGCAACAAACAACCCTGAGACAGATTACATGCCACTGCTGTTTTACAGAGATTTTGTTTATTTTTTTTTTTAATGCACTTGGAGGTGTGGTTCTCACAGTGTGATGTTGTGAGCTCTATCTGTCCCTGTGCCCTCCCTGGCCCACAGAGGGAAATTGACTGACCAGGAGATAATTTTTTAGTGTTTTTCTTTCTGGGCATGATTACAAACCCACAGACAAGAATCAAAGACCAGACTACTCACTTGAAAGTCTAGGTGCCGTGACACCTAAGATTCCATGTTGAATAAGAAGTAATAAGATGTAAGAATTCAGATGTTTCAAATACCTGAACAAACTGGAAATCTTTAGTTATAGATGATGATGTTCCTGGAGGTATCAGCTTTTGATACGTGTACTAGGAGCTACGAAAAGACTATAGCAAAGGTCTGTATGGATTTAAGTGGTTTTCTTTTCATTAATATCTTACATACATACCTGCACATCTTAGCTTCAGCTAGCTCCTGGTTGAGTCCCTATACTTAATGCAGAGATACTGTGCTAATCTTGCTCAGGTTTTTTTTTTGAGAAAACAAAATGTTCCAATGAACTTGGAACAAAAGAAAATAATGGTGCCACATGTGTAAATGACCGTTTCTCAAGAACATTTTTTCAGTGGCTCAGTTAGCACACAGCAATGCACTTCTCATGAGCCCAAATCACAAATGTCTAGTAGCTGAGTTCACAGAGATATGACCGTTGCACAGAAAAAGAAGTCTTCATATGGGGTCCTGTGTGTGCAATTGTTGGATATAATTATTTATCACATAAAGCAGTTGCAGAAGAAAAACTGAAATACTTTCCTGTAGAACAGGCCATTCATTTTCATAGGTCTAAACAGCTTTGGTCTAAGACAATTTGGCTAAAGTGGACTAGTGAGAGGTTTAATACCCTGCAGGAGAAGATCACCCAATACCATTTGCATCACAGTCTGATTCAGATCTTAGCTCCCCTCACTGTAACTTGAAAATAGCCACACTGAAAGTGATAGAAGAGAATCAAACTTAAAGTTTGGCAAATCTGTCCTAAGAATTCCTATATACCATCTCAAAAGGCTAGTGCATAAATCCTGCTGCAAGTGGAGACATTTGCTGGGGTAGCAACAGTGGTAGGCACACACACTAGGCAGGGTCAAGCTCAAGTCAACAGCTGTGACGGAGTCAGAGAAAGGAGATTTTTAAGCCTTGGTTGGTAGCTTCATAATTCTTGAGCAGGCTGAGGCACGCCCCATTCTGTTCATGTAGCTGAATAAATCCTCGGACTGTGATACTGAGACCTGGTTTTGTCTTCAATGTTGTATGGCGCTGGGAATGACTATTACTTAATCAGCATTTAATCCTGGCTATACCTGTGCATAAGAGTTATGTAGCTTTGGAAATCTTTATGGCACTCATTTGCTTGGACTGCCAGCTTTCTCGTGCCTTTGTGCAACTACAGACTGTAGAGAGCTAGGATTTAGTCTGGTATGTTGTCTCTATCTCATCATATGGTGAGTGGTCAAAACAATTTCAAAAGACTTTATCATATATGGGTTTTACTAACCATCTGCCTTCCTGTTGCCTCCCTTTCCCAGCTGTGTTTGGGACAACAAAAATGCAGCACATCTGCCAGACAGCAGATATTCTAAAAATTGTTATGGAAAAATGATTCCAGCTGCATTTCAGCAGCATTTCTGTGTTTTTACATCCCAGAAAGAAACAAAGGTCCTTAGTGAAGCTCTCCATGAAATGAAGGAAGAGAACAAGCTCCTGAAGCAGAAGAATGCCTCAATGACCAGAAAGAAAGAACACTATGAGTGCGAAATAAGTCGTCTCAATAAGGTATGAACAAGAATGAGCCACTGACCACAACATCTTCCTTTAATTCTAGGTCTTCTGTTATCAAGCAATCATTCTACCAGATGTCTACCGTTTCATTCCTGGGTGAACAACCTGTTCACGGTGGCAAGCTCATGATACCATTCAGGAGCTGCGGAAAAAAGAACTTCAGCTAATACCTGTACATTCTGTTCTTGGCAGGTAGTGAAGTTGCATTGTAAAGAGGAAAGTTAAGAGAATCTGTGACTTTTCTTGTCAAACCTCTCTACATGTAATATCTAAGCTCTTTCTACATTCTCTCTCCTTAGAACAAATGGGAAAGGGCATAAAGATGCACTTTTTTGCTTCCATTGAAACACTGTGCTTTGAAACAATTCAGACAAATTAAAATCTGTCTGTATTTGAGAATAATGACTTCTCTTCACGAGACATGCTCCTGTCTTACTTTATATATATATATTTTTGTACATCCAAATGTTATGTCTATATACGTCTCATTGAGGAAATTGACGTAAAATACCTAAACAGATTTGAATTTTTTTAACAGTGAGAAAGTAATAAATTTACCTTTATTTAATCAAAAGATCACATAAAGCAAGGGATGTTTTCTAACGATCTTGTATTTCATGGTGAACCACAAACACTTCCTGAGGAAATGCTCTGCAATAACCATTGCTGTGTAAATTTAAGTGATACACAAGCTAAAAGGCCACGATGTGCAAAAGTCAAGGCAAAAAATAATGTTGCCATATTACAAAATCTGAGACAATGTGTGATAGCTGTATTTTTCTGAAATGCATTGCCAGGGCTTGCTCAAAGCCCCAGTGTAACTTTCATTCTAGGTCTTGTTTGTAAATCAACTTATATCAATGTTTTATTTTAATGTCTTATGATAGAATCGTAACTAAGATGGGTAAGTAGACATTTCTTTTAAACAAAACATCAATTTCATATAACACACTTGTCCATGAGTAATTTACTAATTTTTCCGTAATTTTTCTGTGTATTTACTTCCTTCAAATCTCATATCATGAATAATGTAAGACTAGAAGGGTGCTCTATTCCATTTTAAGTCTGGTTCCTTGTTATTGCAGGTTCAGTGACTTGAAGTTCTTACAAATTCTCTGAAGTCAAATGTCTTTTTCCTTAAAAACATGTAAACTCTTTCTATGGTACTTCTGTTGGAAGGCTTTTCTTGGAACTATAACTCTTTTTTCATTAGATGCTTTCAGCTGTTAAAATTGGGCTGAGTTTATTCTGACCACAATATTCATTTTTCTTCTGGTAGTAGTGTCAAGCAGATCTGCTTTGCTGCTTGTGTGAAGCAGATCTGTCCTGTTCCTGAACCAGAACTGTCCTCTAGTGAAAATACAATTGCTTTCAGGGGCACTTGCTCTTTTCCTATAGCTATAGAAAGCATTTTTACTTTCATTACAGGACAATTTAGCTAAGCTGACCCAGCTGTTTTGGTCTTTTAAAATACAATTATGCCTACTAATATGCATGTTTTTTCATCTGTCATTTTAAGCTGCTTAGTTCTCAGTTTCTGGAATATACCACTGCTTGTTTCAAAGTACGTTACATTTTTACTTTGAGTACATTGACCTTTTTACATTTGGCTTCATCCAGCTTTGATCCAAGCATCCAGTGTGCCCAAATTATAGAGTCTGATCTGATCTTACTTTGATGTCTGCAGCTTGAAAGCAATGTTGCAACGCCACAGTGGTTTGTAATGCTATATCCCAAGATTATTGGCTTTCCTGTGGCTGTTTCCTTGTTCACCATGTAGTTCAAGTATAAGCCAAATTTCTGATTTACGATGCTGCAGCAAAGTTATGAAAAATCAATTTTTATTTAAACATAGGTTAATAATATTTGTTGTTATTTCCTCTGATAAAAATCTGGTTTGTATAAAAGACATTAGACTAAAGAGTGTTTTACTTAATCTCATCCACCACTTCTATAAGGCAGTTCTCTGCAAAAGTTCCTCCCAAGCCTAACATACTGTAGAGATTAGGCTAAGAGGTTTCTAGGTCATGGACCACTTATCCTTTTTATAGTTTTGGCAACCAAGGTAGTTATTTTTCAGTCATACAGTTCCATTTTTGGTGTTGAAAAATTCAGAAAACCTCTTTGCTGCTTGTCTTGCATTTCAAGTTCAATTTCTCACTATTTCTAAATGAATGTTATTAAAAGCCACAGTAACTTAAAGCTCAGTTCAACTCTGTGAACTTCTTCACATTGGTACAATTTTCTTGCTGTTAGCCATCCTGACACTGCCATGATGCCCTACATTAGTCTCCTTATTGGAAATATTATCCTTTAGTCTTGCTTGTCCGTGTAATACCTTTCTCCTTGTACTCATTTTTCTGTTGAAAAAAAAAAAGTATATATTTTATAGTTTAATTTCTTTTCTAAGAAATGTATGTTTTCTAACATACAGCTTAGTATGACTGTATCTCTTACCCTAATCTGTAATCTGAAAACTACCAAAGTAGTAGCATTTGTTGAAGTGAAATCTGTTCTCCAGTTCCTAAAAGCATTTTAATTTTTCTTCTTGAAATTATTCATCTAGCTGTCCCTCGGGGGCTTTTTTTTTTTTTCCCCAGTTTCCTTGAGAGTGGATTTTGTGGGCAGTAGGGGAGTGATTTGGTTGTTTTTTTTTTTTTTTTTTTTTTGTGCTTTGGCGTGTAATGAAGTAAAAATTACCTGAAAAAATTGCATATAGAATCAATTACAGAAAGTGCCTGGAAGTTCTTTGTCATTTCTCAGATTTGCCAATTTGAAATTACAAATATTAGTTCCACATTTAAAATAGATTATTTACTTTTGAGTGTCTTGTGCTAATTTTATTCATACTTGTTTTTTAAAACCAGTGCAACAGTAATGTCTTAATTTCTTCCATAAGTGACTCTAAAACAGCCCCACATTTTGTCAGTTCAGAATAATGAGAATATTTAAAGGAAAATATTTCCCTTGTCTGTCCTCTGCAGTACACTTAACCAACCACATGCCTGAGAAAGGATATGGGTTGCAGTCAAACAGAGGACATATCATATGTACTGCGATACTGTCAGACTTCACTGCCTGTTGCTGCTGCTGGCAATCTATGCCCAGTCTAAACTTGGGTTTGTTTATTGGTCAAAGTTGGTTTTTATTATTTGTTTTACTACTTTTTAAGGGAACTCCACTGTCATAGGTTAAAAGGGATTAGCAGCGGCTCAAAGGGGTGAAATGAGGATTCACCAGTAAGCTATCTGTATCTCCATCCTCCCATGTTTTGTTCAATCTTACTTATGTATTGACACGGCACTTTGCCACTATTATACTAATTTCAGTTCTGCACAGTTCTTAGGGACAGTAGCTCATTAGATAGACCTGCCTTTTCTCTTCCATGCTTTCAATAGAAAGTGGCTTTTTTTTTTTGTTTATTTTGTTGGCCTTCTGATAATACTGATCCTTGAGTTATTTTAGCAAGGCGTTTGACACAGTCTCCCACAGCAAACTTCTGGAGAAACTGGCTGCCCATGTCTTGGATGGACCTACTCTGAGCTGGATGGAAAACTGTGGGGATGGCTGGGCCCAGGAAGTTGTAGTGAATGGAGTTTTCTGGACTGTTTTGTTTAACATCTTTATCCATGACCTGGATGACAGAATCAAGTGCACCCTCAATAAATTTGCTGATGACACCAAGCTGGGTGGATGTGTAGATCTGCTTGAGGGCAGGAAGTCTCTTTAGAGGGACTTGGACAGACTGGAGTGATGGGCCGAGACCAATCACATGAGGTTCATCAAGACCGGGTCGTGTGCTGGGGCCACAACAACCCCAGGCAACAAAACAGGCTTGGGGCTGAGTGGCTGGAAAATTGTCCAACAGAAAGGGACCTGGAGGTGTTGGCCATGTGAATATGAGCCAGCAGTGTGCCCAGGTGGCCAAAAAGGCCAATGGCATTCTTACTTGTATCAGAAACAGTGTGACCATCAGGACCAAGGAAGTGATTAGTCTCCTTATACTCGGTACTGGTGGGGCCACACCTTGAATACTGTGTTCAGTTTTGGGCCCCTCACTACAAGAAAGTGCTGGAGCATGTCCAGAGACAGACAACGAAGGTAGTGAAGGCTCTAGAGAACAAGTCTTATGAGAAGCAACTGGGGATGTTTAGCCTAGAGGAGTCTGAGAGGAGGTATGATCACTCTCTTCAGCTACCTGAAGGGGCATCGTAGTGAGGTGGGGCATCGATCTGTCTAGTAATAAATAATAGGACACAAGGAAATGGCCTCAAGTTGTGCTAGGAGAGGTTTAGATTGGACATTAGGAAGAACTTTTTCACTGAGAGAGTTATTAAGCATTGGAACAGGCTGCCCAGGGAGGCGGAGGAGTCCCCATCCCTAGTGATATTCAAAAGACACATAGATGAGGTGCTGATAGATATGATTTAGTTTAGTGATGGGCCTGGCAGTGTGAGGTTAGTGGTTGGACTTGATCATCTTAAAGGTCTTTTCCAATTGTAATGGTTCTGTGATTCTGTGGTTCTTCTGCCTGGCTGTTTGCCCCTATGCCTCTTCTGCCTCCAAATTGTCTTCTCTTCTCTTCTTTATGGCATGAATGGAATGTAGCCAGCAGCGAGAGTTGACGATCATTAGCAGGAATTGAACTTTCTAAAATGAATGAAGTTAGATGACTGCATATCTTGTGAGAGACATTGAAAAGTACTGAATGGGAAGTATTTCTGATAGAGTAAAAATAATATGTCTATTTATAGATTGAAGGATAAAGGTTCTTTAAAAGGTATTCCAGTCCAAGGACAAACTGTATATAGAATACTGTTAAAAATAAACAAAACCTATGGTAGAATTTGACTTAGTGTTACTAGTGTAGTGTGTGTATTCATAACTCCCTCTAGTGACAAACTTTGGAGTCTACATAAGTTCCTCTCAAACACAGTTTACTTTGGTTCCGGTTGAAGAAATTTGTACTCAGTGCAAAAAATGTTTCAGTCAGGCTTTACTTTAGTCACACTTTTAGGCCATCTTTCAATGTTGCCTTGTGTTCTGAGTATTTTTTTTTGTTAGCTTCTTTTTAGCCTCAACTGAGTTTAGACGTCTTTTTCTCAAATTCTGAATTGTACAGGGAAATGGTGTTTCTGAATGAAATATGTAGCTGTGATTTCCATAGGTAAATGTTGATTATAGTTGCAAGTAAAAAGCACAGTCTCCTAAATAACACTGTCATTTCATCAGTTTAGAGAGTAAACATTCTAAGAATTTCAAAGAATTTTTAAACGTGATGAATCTCTGATTAGTAATTTTGCTGTTTGACATTGCAGGCCCTTCTGGATGTGTTGAAAAAGCACCACTCATCTGTTCTTGGGAATCCTTCAGAGCAATGTGACAGGAACAGCCTCGAAGACATGAGAACTCAACTTGAAGTTCTCAGACAGCAGGTGAGAAGAGCTGGAAGTAAGCTTGGATGGATTTCATGAAGAATAATTTTGCCCTCTCTCCCAGGGATTGTGTCCGGTAGACCTGCTATGTAGAACTTTTGAAAAGAAGGATTGGTTTAGCCATAGCTCATTCAAATGGTGTGTCCTAAGATACTGTCATCACAGTAGTTTCCACGAAGTGAAAGAATCCTTGCAAAGGACTGGGGCAAGGACTGGTGTAGGACTTGAAGCAGCAGAATGGTTTCCCTGACTCTTGAAGGCACCCTGCTAGCTCTTTGCTAGGGGCTGAATTTTATACAGAGGGGATGGTAAACTTCATGAGTTACTAATCGTGTCTTCTCCTTTTTTCCCAGAAGTTGAAATCTTAGTGACTTGTTTTAAGAATCCTAGTCTCAGAAAACTGAAGTGTTGGCACTGAAGTTTTCATAGCATGAGGCAAAATATTTGCATTGCTAACCTGCATATCAATCACTAAAGAAAAGTTTATTTGTAAAATCTTTGTTCTGAGCAGTCAAGTGTTTCATGCACTAGTTTTCTTTCCATGTGAAAGAATCTGTTTAAAAACTTGATACTTTTCAGATAATTTTACATTTCAGTTCTGTTATCCTGGATAGTGTTAGGGTTAACATTATTGACACACAAATGGATGTGATCAGAATGGGAATTTTATTCAATGAGAATAAAATACTTGTTTCTGTCACGTTTGACAGCAGAGCCAGATTTTGCTCTCCAATATAATGCTTGCCACATGCTAGAGAATAAAATCCTGCACTTGATTGTGCAGTAATGAGTTATTTCATTTTACACAATAAAATAGAGTAAACCTTTTTTTTTTTTTTTTTTTTTTTTTCAGAATTCTCCTGGGGTATCAATTTTATGAATGTATTTTTCTAGTTGTCTAAATCCAGTCTGGGATTTATACTGTGAGCCCAGACTTCCTTCTGCATGAAATGGAGCAGAAGACTCTATCTGTATGATAGAGAGACTCTTGGGACAAATTGAAACATGACAGTTTGGCTGTCATTAGCCCATCCCTGGCCATGACAGAAGAGATGAAGGCACTCGTTCCTTAGGAGGTGTCCCCCTCTCTCAGGGCAACAGAATACACAACAAAACTATGACAAAGTGGTTCCCGTGCAGCTTCAGCAGACTGTACAGCTGGGGAGCAGCAGAGAGATGAAACAACAGAGAGGGAAGTAGGAGGCAAGAAATAAGGAAATATTGAGGGAGAGAAGTGTGCATATTAACAGGGATACAAGAGACCTAGATTCCTGTAAGTTATAGTGTTGCTTGTGCTTCGTTGGGTCAGGGGCGTGCATGGCTCCTCCAGGCACAGGCTGTGGGGCTGAGGCCTCAGGTGGCCACATAGAAAGCCTTTGTTCCTTTTGCACAGTGTTATTGAGGGGGGAATTATATCTAGTGAGGGAGTATTAGGTCCAAAAAACATCTTGCCAAAATTAGGTACAACAGACAAGTCCTGAAAATAATTTAGAGGCCTGTGTTGACTTTTTTCCCCCCATCTTCTGAGGTATTAAGATTTTTTTAGTCGTTTTGTGAAGTCATAGTGTTGGTGCCAGCAAAAAGAAAACTAGATCTGTATGACAGGCAGGGCATGAACCATGGCAAGTGAGTTCTTTGGGAATAGACTGTCAGTGATCTTTAGTGACCTACCAAGAGGACATTAGGGTGGTGGTTCCAACCCCAACATGCTTTTGCTGTTATTTGTCAGTAGAAGTGTCACCAACCTTCAGCTTCTTACCAGGTAAATGCCTGCCTCTTAGCTGCAGAATTAAGCCATCCAGTTTAACACCAAGTAATTTATGAATTTGTGTTTTCCTTCTGAATCCGTGCGCTCACTGCCTGTGCCTGGACTGGTCAGATATTTTTTAGTGGAATTAAGTGCTATGGTTCCTAGTGACAGAAAAAAGAGCTAAGCCATTGCATCCTTCAGTATTTGGAAGGCAGCTTATCTTCTAGGAACAGGGTCTAACCTCTGTATTTCCATTTTGAATCGTGGATATAACATTCCCCTCTGCTTCTGCACTGAAGTGGCTATGTTCTTTGGGCTGCAGTTTGAGAGGATGAATTAGGAGTCCTGTACTGCTGACAAAAAGTACATGGACAGTTATTTTTTTCCCATACAGTTTCTAATATCTGGGGCATAATATTCTCCTACTTTTTTTTTATCCCCAGTGTTCTAGCCAAGGCCTAAATTCTTTGACAGTCCTGACTAGTCCAAGTCTTCTGGTCATTAATATGTCACAGGGCCTCTAAATATTATAATTTATTCTTCACAGATTAGTCCTTTGGGTCACACCTTGATTAGACAGAAAGTGCAGTGGGTCAGGTAAAGCTTCAGACTACTACAAAAGCCATAAAACAAAGCAGGCTCAAGGCCAACAGTACTCAATGAGCTGTAAAAAGGCAGGATGCTATTTGATGATAGCAGCTCTTGGTTAGGTTGGATAAGGTGATAGTGTTCTGTCAGACTGCGTCAGTTTTTTGTGCTGTGCCAGCACCTCCCATCTCTGCCTGGATGCTAGCTGCTTGCATCTGAAACACAGAAGGAAATTAAAAATGCTCAAAATTGAAGACAAAATTCGAAAAACTGTTGGTAAAATGCCCAACTATTGTGTCTCACTTGAAAAGATTAATGTATTTAGTATTTACTATTTATTTATAATATTCAAAACTGGTATCTGCCAGCCAGCCTTCTAAATTTGCACAGGTCTATGAATACTGAAGCTGTGAACTGTTTCAATTGATGGGTGCCATTGGAGAACAGCCATTACTTGGCCATAAAAAAAGATGAGGATTATGAAGAAGAGGAATCCTTTTGAAATGCATCCCACTCCTTGGCCGACATTTAAAAAGCAACCAAACAACAAAGCGGATGAAAATTTCCATTGTGGATCTGCTGAAATTCACATACTTGGTCATAATGATTTCAGGTACAAATATATGAAGAAGACTTCAGAAAGGAGAGATCTGACAGAGAAAGGCTTAATGAAGAGAAAGAAGCGTTGCAGAAGATTAATGAGAGATTACAGTCTGAACTGAGTAAACTAAACTCTCAGGTATGAGTCAAAAGGAATTAATATTTCTACCACATGTGTATTTTGTTCTTATTTTCTCACTTTTCACACAACCCAAGGCTTTCTGGTTTCCATTAAATGACATTGGATTTTATGTGAGGTCACTACCTGGCATCAAATAATTCTAAAGTAAGGCAGTAAGAAGATGAGAAATGGTTAGAGATTACTTCAAAATTAATTAGATAAAGGGAGTATTTATTGCAAAACTCTTCAAACGTATCTTAAAATGGAGGGCAGGGTGGAGGGCAAAATAAAATCCAAAAGACCGTTGATTGTTTCACTGGCACTTGATATAAAAGTTGTAACATCAAACCAACTTCTGAAATAAAAAGCTTCTGTAATTTATCTTGATCTCTGCAGTGAAATTCATGTTAATATCACTGAAGGGGGAAAAAATTGTCTCCATTCAAATTAGCTGAGCAGCCGCTGCAATAATTTTTTGTTGCAACATTCTTTTTATCTCTTCACAGTGGTGTCAGTATTCTGTTCAGAGAATTTCAGGAAGCCATAGTAAAATCATGGCATGCAAAACTCTGAGATTTCTCAATCCCCATTTAAAAATGATGAAATCCCGAAGTTTCCTGTCTTGACAAAATTGTGCAATATTTAAAAGAATGGATGAATGCCAAAATGTTCTGTGATGATTTATTGTTCTCTTGAACATCATTGTGAAATAGAAACTTCAGTATTGGCTTATTCTCAACCAGCCCATGCATCAATACTGGTAGGGTCTTGCAATATCATCAGAAGCAAGATGCTGTCAAGTGCCCCTCACTCCCATCAGCTTCAGTGAGGTTGAAGAGCAAGACTGGGCATCCTGGGCACTGCTGCAGTAAGGTCCCAGACTTGTCAGTGCTTTTATGGGTACTATGAAACATTTCATACAAGTGTAATAATAGCAGTGCCAATGGGAATGCCATGATTTGCCACTCAGGGTATCCCAGGCATCCAGAAATAACTTGGACAAATCTGTTAGTATCGCATGCAGTAACTCTCAGATATATTTCCTCCACTCACCAAGCCCAGTCCTGAGTGGTTCAATAAGGTAAAGAAAATTTTTTGGTAAAAGACCCAAAACTCAAAGACACCTTTCTGTATATTTTTTGCATTGTCTAGAGACTGTAAAAGATGATATCTTGCCCAACCCTGCCTGCTCAGTAGCTTCTGTGAGAACCTCTCACAGCAATGACAGTGAGAAGGGGAACTACAAATGGGGCAAAAAGGCCTTTTATACTCCTCCCCAGCCACTCCGGACCCAGAGAAAGGCCAACAGCACTACACATGTACAACATACCTGAAAGGGCTGTACAAGTGCTGTATGTACAGCTTTAATGTCCTTGAATTTCATCAACGGTTTCCAATAGAATTCCTGCTTGTCTCTTCCTGCCTTGGGATTTGATTAAACAGAGCTCATGAAGGATTTTAAACATGAGAAGAACCACATATAATACTTCTCTTTTTTTTTTTTCCGTAGAATTATTTATTTATCCCTTCTTGCTCTGTTCTTAGGTAAATTCCTGTTGGTTCTGCTGTGACACAGAGGGCCTAAGAAAAAGCAGACCCAAATCTCAAGGCCATCATCTTCGGTCTTTTACCAAAACTATTTAATTTTCTTGTTATTCAAGTGCCTGTCAAGTTCTGCTTCTAACTATTCAAAGCTGCTGTGCATAATGGAAATGTTTCTCCAATACAGAAAGCATGTGCTATATCTTGGAACCAATGTTTTCTCACATAAAAAGTGCCAAGACTCTGGTGTGGCATAAGTCACCTTTCTTAACTGATTTTAAAAATCATGAACAATCTGAAGGGGCTAAATGAGCAACATTGCAACTCATGCTGAGAGAGGAAGGTTTCTTCTCTGGTGCGTTTTACTGAAGAGTTTGTACATGAATACTCTGTTGGTCATTGTAAACTACTGCTAATGCATTTCTTCTTGCTTTTCTTATTTTTTGATAGACAAAAGAGCTCCCAGTACCGTCTGAGAGGCCCAGCTACCCACCTCCACTCTTGCTCTCACCATGTGTTAGTTATGGGGGCTGTGGATTGATTTTTCACTATCAAGATCCTCGAATACCTCCAGCGACTCGCAGGGCACATGAGCAGCAACACCACTCAGTAAGTTTCTCACCATCTCTCATTTCACAAGAGCACTGATTTTTTCATGGCATGGTGATCACAGGGGAAACGGATACTATCACAATACCATCCTCAGCAGTAACTGAATCTTATGTTTCCTGGTTTGTTTTTGGTTACATATCAAGATTTTGTATTGATTTGAAAATTAGCTGTAGTTCTGGAACAATCTCTCTTTCCTTACTCTCTGTCTCAAAATACTGATTTTTTTTCTCTGTAGTTGTTTTCTTTTCTTCCTTGCTGTTCCAATGTCTTCAGTGCTGAATTGCTCAGAGTGCTGCCATGTGAAAATCAAAGTATAGCCAACAGAAATCTGTGCACTGACAAGAAAATTTGCAGTAATTTAAATCTATGGTTGATGAGTTATACTTGAAGTATATATTCTTATATGTTTTAAATTTACTTTGGCAAATACTATTTATCTGTTATACCACTAAGAGGAAAAAGGGGATGATTATACATTTGTTTTCAATGATACTGGTGGTCATTCCTTAATTAAAAAAATAAGGTTGCTTGATTGGACTCTTGCTGATTTCTTAGATTAATTTACTTAGATGACCTACATTCAGAGCTCTTTCTAGCTCTCTAGTTACTTAAAATTATAAATCTGGATTTGCTTTATGGAATCCTATCTGAGGCCTTCATTATAAATGATAGGGACACAAATGAGAATGTAGCTGTGGTCAGCATTATTCTGGTCTCTATTCAGTCTAAGAAAGCTTGTACTAATATGTCTGATTTCCATGTCTTACACTGAGTTTTTCTTTCTCTGATCCTGTCTTTGGGAAATGACTTCTTCACTCATGGGTTCTATATGCATAGGTAACGTAGTTGTCGTGACATCAGACAATGCCACTGTATCCAGATTGCACAATTCCAAGTTCCCTGTACACCTTCTGAAGGGGACAGACAAGCTATTGTCAGGATTCACATTGCTGTTAAACCGTATGGGCAAAATCCCAGATGCTGTTGCTTGTACGCAGTACACTGCTGTGAAATGGGGTTATGTGAGGAGTGAGTTTCTACTGAAGGTGAGGCATGTTAGCTGTGAATGTTTTAGGAATGTAAGTTTCCCAGGCAAACCTGTGTATTGCAATAACCACAAAAAATCAGCAGAAGTGGAAGTTATATCTAAGCGTGGCTAACACAATGGCAAATTTGCCTTTTACACGCATCAGGTTCTCGTCTTCCTCATCATGAAGAATAGCTTTGCAGGTTCTGTGAGGAGTTATCTATTTCAAGGGAAAAATTGCTTGAAAGAATGATCTTTTTGAAGTGTTTTGGGTTATCTTAGTGGACTGTGCTTGTTCCAATCCAGTGAGAACACTTTTAAATATAGTGAATGTCATTTAAAATACATAATATCTGTTTCTGGCTCTAAAGCTGTGACATATAGAAGGATGCTCATTATTTGAGAAATTCTAGCTGATTTTTTTTCAAAAAGTATCTAAGACTTTCAGACCGTAGAAATCTAATGGAAAATCTGTGGTAAAACAAGCAATTTCTAAGCTTCAGGAGCATGCTTATCTGCCCATTTATCAGAGTTGGAAGTATTGCAGAATGTTTTTTACTTCAATTTGGACACTGTCCCAGGTTATTTTGGCTTTTCTCCTTGAATTTTCGTCATCTGGGTTTCTAATTCTGCGAGGGATTGCTGGGTTTACAACTTCTCTGTTCCTGCTCGAGTGCTAGGGTCAGTTTAACTGGTTGCTTTGTAACTCCCACTTTCATTCTGAGTTTCTTTGAAATTCTTTGCCTGTGTGAGTGCAGCATTGTTGCTCTGAGCTTTTGATACCTCCCTAAGCAATTTATTTAGCTATGAAGAAAGGTGTTAGAATTGAATGTGTCCTGAGTTAAAGTATACAATCCTGTGTGTTTAGTCTGTGCTTTTGCTTTTTCATTTTTTTGGTATCTTGCACCTTTTCATTTCTTTTTACATTATTAGAAACTCTTTGTTTAGTCTGACATGAAATACATATCTTGTTTCTGAAATTCATTCAAGTTTTCATAGTTTAAGTACACGTACAAGAGAAAAGTAGATCAGAGAAGAGAAAATTCATTCAAACAAGCAGTGCAAATAAGTATATTCGAGCCATAGGTTTGAAAAAACACCTGCGCTTACAGCAAAACAGAGTCTTGCTTTGTATCAAAGCCTATTTGGTTTGTGCATTAGAACAGAAGTAGTTAATAGTTGCTGTGGATGGTGAAACTTAAGTTAAAATAGGGTAGCTCCTTTTTTCCTGACAATGTATGAGGGTGATTATTGCTACGTAGTTATGAATGATAGCATACACAGAAGTTAAATTTGTTTTCTGTACCGACAGCTTCATCCTACCGTCTTAATTTAGGCACTGCTTCTTTAGAAGGCTGTGAAATTTGTTCCCTACAAGTTGAAATCTGTAAGAATCTCCTTGGGAATACTTAGAATTTTCTCACAGTAATTTCTGCAAAACAAGAATTATTTTTCCAATTTAACTCATTTGAAGCAGTGACTACCTGGAACTTGACAATCTTGTATGTACTACTTAAACCTGATAGACAACTTCAACTGAAATGCCTGGTCCTAAAATTGCTTTTTCTAATGGTTATTTTTTCCTCATTCACCACAGTGTGTGATATAAACTATAATGCAGGGTTTCTTTCTTCCAGGGTTTCCCTGAACAAAACTATGTTTGCATGGCAGTAACCATCCTAATACTTCCTCTTTTAAGAAAGATGGGAATTTTTCCCATCCCACAGTATTTTCAAGAAGTTATTTGATAACAGCTATTATAATAGTAACACTACAGCTAATTTGTGAGGAAGAGATGAGGGGAGAGAATTTTATTAAATGCATAATTCCTGCCACACTGAAACACATTACAGATGTTACATATATTCAAACTGGAACAGCTTCACTTGTCAGGTCGATGTGTATCAGGTTTATCTGGGGTTCTTTAGTACAGAGAGTGTGATGCCTGATGATATCTTTTGGAGCACTTTATTCCTTAGCCCTTCGAAAATCTGGTTTATTTCTGCTAATGTTTCTTTTGATTTGTGGGATCTAGAAAGTTTAACACCAATGTTTCTAATGAATGCAGCATCTAAACCACATGCCATAGAAAAGGACGCAAGTTGAAAGACTCGGTGACGATATAAAGCTAAATGTAAGATTTTTTTGTAAACTACTTTTGTATGACTAATAAAAAACTTCACAGTGCAATTATATTTTTATCATGTCACTATTCTTTTGTTTGAAGTGTCTATGAAGCCCATATTGCTGTAATAATGTTTTATTGTTCTGTGCAGCCAGACTATCAGTGGTATGTTCCTGACCAGTTTCCGCCAGATGTGCAGCACAAGGCAAATGGTAAGACAACAGCTGTACAGAGCACATTTTAAATGTTGGGTTATTTTTTTAAATGAGGGCCTTTGAGGGATGTAGAGTAAACTTTCTTATATATCTCTTGAGTGCTTATGTGACAGCTTTGCCTCAGGGGGCTGAGGTTGGTTTATGTGCAGCACAGGTGAGGTTTCTAATGTAATACCATCCACGTTATGGCTTTCAGCTTCATTGCAATTTGTAAAATATCTCTATTACACAATGTGAGATCACACATTTGCCTCATTAAACACCTAGTAATAGTCCTAAAGAAAAGATATACTCAGAGTTGTCCTTAGAGCTTCTGTTGCTCCAGCTGGGACTAAATTTAATGATGTGCCAAACCTGGGGGCCAGAATGGGGAAGATTTTAGAAGCCCTTGGTAACAAAGTACAGGCTTTAGGGTGTTGTTTCACCTTCAAGACAAAATGCCCATTGCTATTCTTGATCTCTTCTGATAGTTCAAAGTGCCAGGTCTGAAAATAAAACCATTTAAATGGATAAAGTTAAGTAGTTGCTGAGTTGTTGGTAAAAACTATCTTTTGGAAATCAGAAGGAATATTTAATATTTGTACCTGGATTTGAAATGAGACCGTGTTCCTGGATGTTTTGAAGTACTTATTTCAGATGGTTCAAAAGACGCATGTCAGAGAGGACAATGAAGAGGAGGAATGTTGTTCTGAGTGGGGATCTGCCCTTCCAGATCTTCTTCTTCAGAAATTCCCCTAAACCACGCCTTTTCTCTCAAAAGTCGTTGGGAATTATGGAATTTAAAGTTTCATGGTTTGCTGTGTTCTCATGTCTCACGGCCCTTCTGTAGAAGTACCATCTCAGAAAAATCATCCTGTGCTGCAGGAGAACCAGCAAAGTTTGCTGATATGCAGTGCAGCAGCGTGTGTGCTTCATGTGTCTGCCATTTCATGATGCCAGTGGATACCATATGGCGTGACAGGCGCTCATCACCAAAAGACATTTTGTGACATCTAGAAGGAGAAGATCGCTACAGAGGATTTATTTGCTTATTTATTGTTGTCCACATTTGCACAGAATAGAGGGTAGGGTGGGAATGTAGCTTGCTGAAGTGGAGGATGAACTTACCATAATTACATGGTGACTGTTTGGAGGGTTCTGATGTGGTTGTAGGGAAAGTAGTGCTGTGACTGCAAGAGAGGATAGGAGATTAATTTTATAGTTCCTCCCACTTAAATTCAAAGTGATTTATTGTACCCAGAGAATACAGGGAGGATGTTTGTAACAGTGAATAAAACAAGTTTGGCCACCAACTGCAGTTGTGGTCTAGAGCAGTACACTTAGGGGATCTGAAGAAAGACAGTTCTGCTTTTACCCTGCTTGATTATATGACTTGACTTTTGGCTCAGTGAAAAAAATGTTTTAAAAACCCGTGTTCTGTCTTTTTTTTAGTGTTCCTTGTCCAGAACATCTAAATACCTTCTTCTCAACTGGACAGTGAGTTGGGCACTTGGAGACTTTTCCTTTCCCTCTTTTTCTTCAGTCATCATAAATCACGGAATCACAAAACTGTAGGGGTTGAGTGGGACCTCTAAAGATCATTTAGTCCAACTCCCTGCTCAAGCAGGTCCACCCAGATCAGGTCACTCAGGAATGGGTCCAGGTGGGTTTTGAAAACCTCCAGAGAAGGAGACTCCACAACTTCCCTGGGAAGCCTGTGCCAGAGCTCCCTCACCCTCACAGGAAAGAAGCTTTTCCTCAAGTTCTAGTGGAACTTTTTCTGTTCCAGCTTTTGTCCATTAACCCTTGTCCTATCACTGGAGACTACAGAAAAAAGTATTGCTCCATCCTCAGGACATACACCACTTATATACTTGTAAGTATTAATGAGATCCACCTTCAATCTCCCCTCCTCCAGGCTGAACAGTCCCAGTTCCTACAGCCTTTCCTCATAAGGAAGGTGGTCCAGTCTCCTGATCATCTTGATGGCCCTGCACTGGACTCTCTCCTGAAGTTCTCTGTCCCTCTTGAGCTGGAGAGCCCAGAACTAGACACAGTGCTCCAGATGAGGCCTCACCAGGGCAGAGTAGAAGGGGAGCAGAACCTTGCTCCACCTGCTGGCCACACTCTTCTTGATGTACCCCAGGATGCAATTGGCCTTCTTGGCCATGAGGGCACATTGCTGGCTCATGTTTAGTTTATTATCAGCTGAGACTCCCAGGTCTCTCTCTGCAGAGCTACTCTCCAGCAGGTCAATCCCCAGCCTGTACTGGTGCATGGGGTTGTTCCTGCTGAGGTGCAGGACTCTGCACTTGTCTTTGTTGTACCTCATGAGGTTCCTCTCTGCCCAAAGAGGAATTCTCAACAAGTCCCATAATAGCACTGTGTAGAATGTCTGATTTAACATCCTCAGGATTCGTTCTTTTGTTTAACCGATAAAACAGAGATTATTTTATTAGCCCTTGATGACGTAAGTCAACTACATCTCTCAACTGAAAGGCACTAACCTGGATCTATGCATTATATGTAGTCACCTATATTAAGTCTGCATTTAAGTGTTTTGATAAAGGTTTCAAAGATAAAAATCTCAAGAATACATGATGAAAGCATTCTTGATATTCCAATTGCCTTGTTGTGTTTTGTACGAATGTGAATTACAATGGTGAGTTTAAATGAGCTAGTATATGCAACAGCATTCCAAGTCTCATTTCTTATCTTTCATTTCCTCATTAGGTTATAAACTGACCAACAAATCTTATATCTTCTGAGATAGAGCCTCATTATTGAAAAAACTCAAACCAGCAGTGTAACAAGTTTTAGGCATGAGGCAGTTTCCTTTAGGAATGCTATTTCAGTAGATTGATATTTCTAGGGAAAATCTGTAAGTTTTTCTTAACTGAACAATTTTTCCTTTGACACTGGGCATTTTTTTCCTTAAGGAGTAACAGTAAGATATGGATCATAGGTTGTAACTTTAGAGCTGAACACAAGTGAAATGAATTGGGAAACTGACTTTGTTTTCTGATAAATCACAAAAAAAGCAAATAGCTTCAAGAAATCTATGAGAGTCTCTGCATCAACTCTGACTTGCTTGCTATAATGTCATTGGGATTGCAAAGACATATTGTCATGTAGGAGGAAGTATTTTTTTTCTAAAGTTTTGTATAGATGTACCTAGACTGTGTTTTCTTCCCTCTTCTCTTCTTTGTGAGGGAGGACGTTGTTTGCACCCAGGTGCTTTGGCACTTGGCTTCTCTAGGTCCTTTTCTAGCCAGCTATAATCTTGTTTTCTGCTTCTTGTGTAACTGTATTTATACTTTTTTTTCCTGACTGGCACCACTTTTCTGAGATGCACCTGTCTTCAAAGTGTCTAATTTAAAGGACTATTGCTTCTGTAAAGCATGGTTTGTCTTTCTGTTTCCTTTAAGAAATACTACTTTGTATCTTTGGAAATAGGGTAATAAATACTTCTTTTTTCTTTAAAGTCTGCTACAGAAATTTGACCAACCCCACTGGATCTTGTTTTTCACAGTTTCTACTCCAGTCTATTATTCTTCCCATAGATCTATGTTTTAGTCATTGACAGAGGATTGTTTATGCACAAGTCTGAGGAGCAATGTTGCCTCCAGCACTGAACATTTACGGTAGTGGGATGGTTTGGATCTGGCACTTTTTGATCTGACCCCTGTCTGATTAGCCTAGAAATAATTTCATCAGAATACAGAGAGGAATAGAGAGTAAAATGAGGAGGAAAAAAAATAACACCCCTCCTTGTTCTTTTTTACATTATGCTATTCTTTACAAAATGAGAATAAACAAGAGATGTTCCACAGTAGCGAGACAATGGCAATTATCTACATGAAATCCAATTTATTTTTAGGAAGAGAGTGAATATAAAGGATGCTGCTGAGACTGTAGCCATGAAATATGTGTTTCTGTGAGAAGACTGTCTGTTCAGAGTTTGAAGTAGTGAATACCAGTTGCTGCTCAATCAGGACTACATCAGTTTTCTCCCAAATAATTTGTCAGTTAAGTGAGGTTCAGTGATATGCTGAACAGCCCTTAGACCTTTGACTAAAACACCTCAGAGCTACCCTGCGCTTCTTGTTGGTAATCTATGTGTCCCTATATTTTGCAACTAGAGTATCTAGAGACCATTTAAGGATTTAATCCTACCGAAAAAAAGCATATAGAGTTGGTTTTAATGATCTACCTCTCTCTTTTACAGCTAAGTATCTATAGACCAGTTAAGAGCGTGAATGAAGAGAAGGGTCTTGTTAGCCCTTGTGGTACATAGGGTTGAAGTTGCTGTCCAGAGAGAGTCAGTTATTCCCACAGTTGCCACAGGCTGGCTGAAGCATAAGAGAGCAGTCCTCAGCTTTGAAATCACATCAGCGTGCCTTAGAACACAGAGTTTAGAGCGTGACATAACTGCATGCTCAAGTGCCTTATCCCTGACTTGGTTCACATGGGGCATGGAAATGTGATGATAGGAATGTATGGAGGTGATCAAACGCAACCAGCAATCCCAGTATGTCTGATTACATTTAACATTTTTGCTTCTCTCTATGCCTAAATAAGTAAAATAAAAACTACTGGCTGTATGGCATCCACAAAGCTATTCTGTGGATAAGATTTGACCTTTCTTTATATTCAGAAATGAAGACTTAAATTATTTTATAATTTTGTTTTTTGGTTTTTTTTTTTTTTAGTCCAGTTTCCCACAGCTCTCATTGAATGATGTCCTTTAACCATAAGTTGATCCCACCTGGTGGCATAAAGCCACTCAATTTGTTTTTAAAAACATGTCTCTGTCTTTAAGGAGTTAACTTAAAAGTTAACAAAGAACCATTCAGAGCCCTTTGGCTTTGGGACCCTGGAAATGGTTTTAGTAGGCTTCATAGGTTAAAAAACATGGCCTCTCCTTTGGTAAGCATGGAGACAACTTTAGCCTGCCAGGAGTTGCATGGAGAGTGAAGAATTATTAACCACGTAAAGCATAACTTTCCAAAAGAGATGGGAAAAAAAAAAAATCTCTGTCGTTGATGATGTGTTTAGTGAGTTGATGTATTCCACACTCTTGCACATTCGCAGTGCAATAGGTACTAAAGCATGCCCATGGTTTGGGATGGTTTTTGTGGCAGGCTGCGCTGCAGGATGCAGTTGCCTGGCATCTGTATGTCTGCATGGCCATGGGAAGACGAGGATTTAACCCAGTTCCTCTCCTCCTGCTCTTTCATGCTTCTGTTTCATCAAGAGCTCTACTTTCCCCACTACCTCTGGAATCTAAACTGAATCCAGTAATATTCAATAGGAGATTTGCAAACAGGAGGGTGTGAGCCATATCCAGGTTTATTGGTCTGATTTTATTAGCATTTTCTTTTCGATTTGTAGTAGAAAGCTTCATTTTGCATCCCTTGTTAAATTGCTTAAAAACTTGGATTACTCAGCCAGAACACAGCTTATCTATGAACATAAGTGTTTCTTTTCCAGATCTTCCCAAACATGAAACACTGTAGCCGAAAGCAGGTGGGGCAAAGAGATAGATAGGAACATCACTTGAGTGGTCCTTACAGGGCAACTCCCTGTTTGCAAAGCAGGATATGTGGAAATGCAAAGATGCTTCATTGATGGTCACAATAAAGAAAGCAGGGCAATGTTGAAAGGTAAGTGTTGGGAAGCTGATAGAGGTGAAGGAAGGTGATGAGATGATGTCTCACTGCACCAACAGTGTATTTGCAAGACAATAATTTCTCATCTGCTTCTGGGCTAGTCCCTCCCCAGGCACTTTGCTGTGCAGAAAGCTTGGTCTTCAGCTGCTTAAATTTTTCCAGCTTAGCCTTGTTTGACTAGTAACACTGCCTTTGGAGGGGCATTAGCTTCTAAGTCTCTTTGTGCTCCTGGAACTGGTTTCTGATCTTTTCATTTGTGGCTGTGGTGTTTTGGGGATTTTGTTGTTTGGGTTTGGGTTTTTGGTTTTTGTTTGTTTGCTTGTTTTTTGTTTGTTTGTGTTTTTTTCTTGTTAAGAAGCATGGCAGAAAGATTTCCAGCAAGTGTACTTAATGTCACCTTATGCAGCAAGCAGTGTTGACTTCCTTGTTTATCCAAGTGTTCAAAATTGAAAAGACAGGTAGAAAAAAGGATTAATTTCAGAGGTTTTCCCTGAAGCTAGTTTTTTAATGAAAAAAATGTCTAGAAAAGAGGTTTATTGCTCAAAGCCTACTCAAAGCAAGAACCCTTTTGCATGCCACAACTACTGGCATGTATTTATTTTTTCACTTCCAAGATTCATCTTACTTTGTTTACTTAACAGAAAGATTCCTGGTACATGTATTTAAGGACCACAGTTACATCTCCAGAATATCAGGTCAAACTACTGGATTTCTTTGACCTAAACTGTATGTTGTTATTTATTTTGCGCACAGTTATGCCCAGCACAGGGAGAAACCAAAACATAGCCCTTCACTTACCTCTCAGTTCAAGGGGTAGTTCTGGAGGCTTGTGGGAGAGGCGAGAGCAGCTGGTCACCACCTTGGCATGCCTAGGGAAAACAGAAATCAACCTTCAAAGCCTTAAAGATGTCCAGATTGAACACATTAAGAAGCATGATGTGTCTGTTTACTTTCATTATAATATCATCTCTTGCTTCCTTCCACATTGCTGATTTCCAGATTCTTGCCCTCAAGATACCTACTTTGCTGCTAATGTTGTTATAATTACAGCTAATTGGAAGAGGAGGGAGAAGTGTGGGGGTTTCCACTGAAAGCAATGACATCTGTAGGGAGAGGGGGGAAAAAGGAAAAACTGAAAAATGGTTTTCTGGAGATGTTCAATGGAAACCAGACAGAAAAAAAAAAGTCAATTAACTGACATCTTAATTTTCCTGGAAAAAACCCCCAGCCCCTAAACATTTTTTGGTATTAGCCTGTCCTCAGTGCATACATTGCGTTAGAAATTGTCAGTGCTCCCAACTAGCCAAGACAGATTTAATTAGCAGCTTACCATCCCCACTGGGAATGAAAATGTGATTATTTTCAGGACTTTTACTGATACAACTTGATTTCTGCTACTGCAATGTAACAAAAGAGCCATTAGCATATTTTTAATTTCTAACTCCAGAACATAAGAAGTTACTTTTTTTAGAAAGGTATTGCTTTTAAAAATTAACTTGAGATACAGAACATGAAAGACAAGTCAACGTGAGTCACAGAACATGTTGTATTTTTTTTTTTTTTCCGAGTGCCAGGCAGGATAGTCTCATGTGAAGAGGAAGAGTGACGTAAGCTGCATGATTTGATCATGTTATTCCTATGAAACAGTCTATCAGGACTTATAATTAAGTACCTGTTTAGATTTTTAGATGGCTTCACATACACTGACTTTTTTTTTTCTTTAGAGAAAGAAACATAGGGAAGAATCCAAGCATTTAAAGGAACTTGCCTGAAAAGGAATATCGATGGTAGTCTGGTGATAGGTGATGTGATGGCTGTTTTCATTAAATCATGCTTTTTCCTGGTGACTTGATGAAGCATCCATCTGCTATGTGGAAATACCCTTAGTTCCTTGTTGATCATCTAAGAGCGATGTACAGATGTATTACGTGACATTTGCTTGTTAAAGTAGCAGCAGGGAGGGAGGAGTGGAGTCAGTCCTATTCCAATGGCTCCTGCCTTTTGTCTCTCCTCAGGGCAGGTGAGCTCCTCACTGGTCCTCCCTGCTCCAGCACAGGGTCCCTCACAGGCTGGGCAGCCCTGCACAGGCCACTCGAACATGTGTTCATCCCAAGGGCTGCAGCTCCTCTCTGCCTCTTGTGTGGGTCTGCTCTGTGGCCCACAGGCTCTCCAGCACAGCCTGCTCCATGGCTGCCTCCTCACAGTCTCTTGCCCATCTGGGCGCACTCACCCAGAGCTGCTGGTGGCTCTCAGACCTGCCATTGCCCTCCATGGGTTGCAGGGGCACAGCCTGCATTCTCGCCACCGGTTGCAGAGGGGTCTAGCGTATCTCCCTTATTCCCTTGTTGACTTTGGAGTCCATGTAGTCAACTCCATCTTATCACACCCTTCTACATCCTTCCACATACTACAAATTTCCATTCTTAAAATAGTGATGGCAGAGGTGTCAGATTGGCCTGGCCGGACTGGAGGTGGGCCCATCTCAGAGCCAGGGGAAGTTTCAAGAGCTGCTTACCAGTGGCAGCACTACAGCCCCTTCCCCCTATTACCAAGCACAAGTAGTTCCACACAAACCCATCACAGAAGTGAATGATGGTGTTAACCATGTAGCAGCTGCAGAGCAATTCTCCCAGGCAAATTCAAAATCCTGCTGGAAATATTTCACTCAAATGTTTCTCTTGTAAGCTAAATACTGTGTGCACCTGTATATGTGCTACTAGTGATGTGTTACAGCATTTCCATAATATTTTGAAACTTCAGGAAGTAAGTATATGTTAGACCAGCAGTAATGTATTTCCCTACTTTGATTTGATTTTGTTTTCCTAGTGAGTTACTATCAAACACGTCTTTGAACCACAGACACCTACTTAGCAGTAGGTACTACTACCTAAGTCTTCCCTCTGTCACACTAATCTACTCTCTTGGGTACACCTAATGCTAACGTACACCTATGAGCACTGCTCAATGTCAAGTATTGTTTTTAGAGGTCTAGAGAGATTTTATGTACAGGCTTTAGGTTACTCGACAGTACTGTTTGCCTTGTATCAACAATCAGGATGAGATGAATGTTGAGAGAGTGAGTGCTTACAAGTGCACTGGATGATATCCCTAACCTCTTTTGCTTCTTCACACTTACTGTCATTTGTGTTGAATTAATTTCAGACATGTAATGACGTCAAGAATTGGCTCCAGAGGTATGAGTATATGTGTTACAAAACAGAGAGAAATTAATCACAAGTGAGTTATATTTTTCAATGTCAAAATAAATTGTATTGATATACTTTTGCAGATTCATCCTCGGAGAAGAGAGCACACCACTGACAGCCTATGATCTTGAGAAGAGTAGACCAAAGGCTGCAAGCCAGTCTTGCAACTTCATTGTTCTGTTTTGTTCCGGGTTTGGATTTTTAGCCCCTAGCTCCTTATCTCTTCAATGCATGTTACTTGTGCCTGGTGAAATTCCTGTGAGGACAATAGAAAGGCAGATCATACAGGCTAGTGACCCTCAAAATCCAGTTAGGCTCTGCTGGGAAGCATTATTGCCCTTTGTTCTGAAGATGCTGTTTGTGCTGCCTATGAGAATCTGTTAAAAAGCCTTAGGAGAAAAGATGCAGCTATTGCTGGGGATTCAGAGAGAGTCACATCTGGTTTGAATTCAAGAGCTTATAAGGCCAATAGCCTTGTGATATTTTTGTTGTTGTTGGAGAATTATAGTCTTTTTTATTCGATTCCAGGGAATGATTTGTTGATATAACATCTTGATTTCTGTGCTCTTTTTCTAGATTGTTTAATAAAAAGGAAATCTGCTTCACTGTTTTAACACATTTGTGTGATTGCAAGCAGGGTACCACCGATGCCAGGCCATGTAGAAGGTGCCCACACCCCTTCTTGAGCCAGGGCCAGCTCCCTTTTGTTTTGGCTCCAGAATTATATGAAAACTGTAATTGCAGGTTTTTTTTTTTTTTTCTGTGTATACTTACTTGTATCAGGATAATTTTAGTAGAAATATAGAATGGGTTTAACTTCACAGTGAAAATGCCTTTCAATTTCCAAATGATTCTTGTACTGAATTGGAACAACATTGTGTAACATCAAACCTGAGAATAAAACCTGTTTTTTTTAAATGAAATTGTATCTGGATCATGAAATTTTCTTGGAAAGTTGTGGTGAATGGATGTTCAGCAAACATTACTTCATAATCTAATTTTAAGATTGTCTCTTCCCTTCAGGTTTTTCCAGGGGCAATTGTTGGGAGACGGGTACCTGAACCTGCTGGGATCCCACCTGAAAGAAAAAAAGAGAGACTTTTTCACCATAGTGCCACAAGATATCCTGTGTGTTTTCTTATAGCTCAGAAGCAGTTAATATGAATTCAAGTACCCAGACAAACATCTTTTGAGCTATGCAAAGGCAGAGTCCTCAGTTACAAGATCACCTGCATGTGTCATTTCTGCTCTTAGAACAGGTATTTCCATTCCCGTGGCTATATAAAGGCCTATGCATTAAAATAATAACCTCACAGGACAGACATGTTCAGCATTTGATTTTGGACACAATGGGGAACAGCCCATGGGAAAGGATTTTTCTGCTGTTGCAGTTTACAGTGACGCTGCTTTTTCCTACGTTGATCAAAGAAACAACACTCCTAATTTATAATAGACTCTGGAAGAGCGTGAGCAAAGCACTGAGTGAGCCAGCCACTGTGGAGGAACTGCTTTTTCATCAACTATTGAAACTTAGAGTTTGACTGCAACGTTAGCTCCAGAATAAACTCCTGAGCCGCTGACAGAGGGACAGGACATTTTATGTCTGCATGAATTTGAAGCTGGCTTACAGATGCTATAGCAGGAGATAGTTTAACCAGCAAACAACATAACCATGCTCCTCCTGATTACAGATTTGGCTAATAAGGGTGAGATCATGGAAAATGCTAATGTATTGCTGTTGGAAAATCCAATTATAATCTAACCTAATTGAATGGGAGCTCTCAGCAGGTGACCAGTGCTGTGGGCAGAGCACCCCACACTCAAAGATGTCGTGAATTCTTAAAACAGACAAGCTTCTGTGTGCTTGATGGAGAAGGGAACAAGCCCCCATTTCATACATTGCCCCTGTTTTCCCCAACTAACTGTGAAGGTTTGTGCTTTCCATTTGCAGTGCTTAACTCATTATCTGACAACTTGTGCAAGCATTATCCAGCCCAGGCTGATTCAACGTGGGCTATTCACACTAAAAGAATAGAGTTTGCAGGGCTATCTTTTCTTTTTTTTTCCTCTGTTTAGTCACAGGCTTTTAATGTTTGGCTGGCTTGGGCACAAGACCATAAACTTTGACTCATACAAATCCTAATTGTGCTAAGTATGAGGTATTCCTTGTATCATATGATGTAGAATTTGTATCTTTTAAAATGCATGTAAGATGCCTGTACAGTTGATTTTTCCCTCTAATTTTCTTATAATGATGTATTTTTCCCAAATGCAGGTGCTATCATCTGTTTGAACCATCAGACTCAACTCCTAAAGGATAGCCTTCCTGCAGTGACACAGACAGGCTTGAGGGAGTGAGTTATTTTAGTTAAAATCAACCATAGTACTCATAACAGGCATTTTGCCTTCCTCAAGGCTTGGCTGAAACTGGGTATCAGCATTTGCAGTTCTTCCTCTTGGCCTTTTAAAAAACCTTCTGTCATTTCCCAGACTTTGTTATATATTTTATTTACCAGACACCTGTCACAAATTTGCCATCTGATTCTTCCTAATTAGAATTGTCTGGTATTTTTATGTATCAGTGATGAGTAGACCAGTTTCACAGTAAGGGATGCAAATGTGTTTGTGGAAGGTCTTTTCTTTTCCTTTCCTTTTCTTGTAGGAACTGCTCAGGGTTTTGGAATTATCAGAATTTTTCATTTCTACGAATGAGAGCAAGTCTTTTTGTGTCAAGTTATCTGCCTACAACATTATTTTACATTATTTTTGGCATGATATGCTCTGTTACCTAAATGATATTTTGATTACTATAACAGTAATAATCCAACATAAAAATTAGGAGCACGTTTAAACTCATGGAGTCATTAATGCAAATGAGACACTTAAAAGCTTAGAGTCTTCAGGGAATTTTGTCCCATCCTTTTTTTTCTCTTTTGCTTTCACTTGTGGAGCTAGTAGATGTGATGCTAGCATTTCGCTAACTTGAACCTTTTTGTTTTGATTCACCAATAATTTAGTTCGCAAGTGTTTTAAGCTCATTTCTGAGTCAAAACTTTATGGTTTAAAGTTGTCTTTTTCTTCTGACAGCCTGAAGTACTATTTGGTGACAGCTGCGCCAATGTTTATTCCATTCTATTTGTAGAGATAGTTCTTTCTGCTCTTACATACAGCTAATGTAATGTAGCATGATATGAAGATTTCATAGGTGATAAGATGTCACTAAGTAGCATCCTTCCTTAGTCTCAGGCTGTCATTTGTTTTAAGAAGGAGAAATAGCTGCTTTGAAATTGCTGGTAAAATCTGGGAGCTGTTTTAATTACGTCAGGAACTCTGGATACAAGAGGAAATGGATTCATTTCATGAATCCATTACGGAAAGCACATGGGATGCCCCAAATACACACCTATGCTATCCTATAACAGCAAAATTCAATATCACAGGTGTGAATGATTTTGACAGATTACAAACAAAATCCTGGATCACATTACTTTCTTCCTTGAATCCAGTCACTATTTTTTTTATCTTTCAAATCATGACTATTAGATTTATTGTCCAAATAATAAGCCAAATAATAACCACCCACATAATACTTCACTCTTTCAGGCTCTTGTTATCAGTTTTTGCTGTCTTTCCTCTTGCTTTCCAGATCATGGCTTCTGCATCCCAAATAAGATGATGTTGCTATTGCAGAGTCTTCAGCTTCTGACTGTCTTTAAATCTCTCCTGTAACTACAATTTCCAAGTTCAACTCTGTGGAATTGGTTTCTAAACTTTTTTACTTGCAATGACCTTTCAAATTCTGGTATACTGTTCTTATTTGTCTTTATTAATGTCTAAGAGAAGGTCAGGGCTTTGTTTTCTAGATCCACTGTCAAGGGATGCCATTCTACAATCCAGCAAGTGAGATTAACGTGTTATCCACTGCAATGCAAAGTATTGTTATAAATAGTCTTGTGTGCTATAGTAAGAACACAACATCAACAAACATATTTTTTCTGAGATGAAATGAATGATATAAATAGTAGAACTAGAAATGCATGGTGAATGTTGTGGATGAAAGAACACACTGGCTCTGGTTCCCCACACCCAGAGAATTGCACTTTAGCTCCACCTCATGCTTCCAACTTCCTGCAGTCATTGCTCCACTAGCATTTCACTTTCCATGCTTTGGGTGAATTAGGATCATGAGATGCCTAACATTTCTGATTTTCATCCCCCTGTCCTTTTCTGCAGTCAAGAACAGAATGGGAAAATCTGGTGTTCTGTGATGATAACTTTTGGTCAAGTAAAGTCATCTGCTCCAGCTTTCCTTATTCTCCCTATAACAGACTGGGAACACAGCCTTACTTTAATGAGTTGGAAATTCGGCCTTGTCCATACCACCCTGTGCTGTGTTTACAGGATATTTCTAGTCAGGTTGACGTTCTCTTATTTAAAAACATAAATCTTGAAGTTTAAAAAATGATTTCTGTATTTTAACTTTGCTATGAGAATGACAGAAGAATTTATCTGGGTTTTGCAGATTCCAGTTTAAAGGTCTGCAAGACACCACAGGGTGGAAAGTACTTTTTTGATTAATAGAACGCTTTCCCATCAGGAGCCAGGATGCTGGCTAATGCTGTGTTTTCACTTACAGCAGCAACAGCCTTGCTTCCACCTGCCATATAAACAAGGAACACCCAGGTGCTTCCTGTGCAAGGGCTGCTTATGCGAGAGCAAAGGGTCCACACTGGCCACCAACCGTGAAGTGGGCTGGCAGTGCTGAGAGCAGGGCTGAGGGCAGACAGGTAGGGTACATGATGGGGTACAACTCCTCATACAATCTGTTGATCACTGTAGGAGTTAAGATCTTGCAAGACTGAGACCATAGATTGCAACTTTTTTTTGTCTAATGGGAGGTATCAAACCAAGGGGGGGGTCTGTGGCTCTTCCTATGGCCAAGGGAAGGGATTTGGAGAGGGGAATTCTCGTGGAGTGAATGCTGGATGTGTGCTGCTAATGTTTGTTTTGTATTGCATGACCTACTTAAGAAAAAGGTGATGGCTTTAATGGAGGGTAAAGCTCCTTTGTTGACATTTTCATCATCAGGTTGGTTTCTTTCACTATTATTTAGTTTAGTTGAGAAGGGGGAGGGAGATGTTTTAATTTTATTGGAGGAAGTTTTTATTTTCTACTTCCTTTTGTTCAGACATCCCATGTCTCAGTTCTTAGTTCTGTAAATTCTAAGTTAATTCGTTTAAGTCAGTGGCATTACCCTGCAGGGCTGGCACACAGGTGGTTCCTTAGCAAGTTATTCACAAAACTAGCTATGTCTTTGACTAAATATAGCAGTCACTTAAAACCATTACTTGAGGTTAGGCATAAAGCACCAGCCAGAATATTTCCCTACGCTAAAATTTGGGAAAGAGATGCATTTTTCTGAAGACTGAAATAAGAACTGAACTTTTTGCAATTCAATTATTTTGCCCTCTTTCTGTGTAATGCCAAATTTGCAGCCTGTCCTTTCTAGTCATGATCCAGTATAGAATCTGTAGAAACAAAGTGTCAAAAGATGTACTGAATAGAAGCACTAGCAATGGTACATAAAAACATGATTATTGCCACCGAACAGTAGGATATTTCAAATGAAAGCCTTTCTATGTAAATGACCTGTTCAGACACCAAAGCAGTTTTGGAGGGGTAACTAGTGTCCTCATATTTTCATCTTTCTTTTAGGAAAGATCATTATGACCATACAGGAGCAAAGCTGATCATGTATGAACTGATATAACAATTTTTTCTTACATTGGCAGTAGCAAGGGAGGAATTAGTTTATTCTCTGTTAAAATTTCTCTGCGGTCCAGAGTTAGTGAATGTGGGGATATCAAACAAGGAACTTGGAGCCTCCAGTGATGGCTTGCTCAAGAAGGGAAGGGAACTCGCTAAAATCAAGTTTGAGGCATGAATATTTCATTGCAGTTAGCTAAAGGCAAGCATAAGTCTAGTAACGCCAACAAAATTGGTTGCTCACAGGGATTGTTCCTAAGCCTGAATAGTGGCAATTAAAATTCAAAGCGTGTGTGTGATGTTGTTATGTTCATGACTTCTGAAGGGACATCTGACCTCCCTAAGGACCTGGGTGTGGTTGTCTCAAAGTGCTGTAGCTGCTTTTCTATTTCTGTCTGATAAATTAATAACTCAGGACTTTGAAACAGCTAAGAAAATGCTGCAAAACCAGAAAACATCACCGGCAAATCAGAACCACTGCATTAGAGGGTGACCTCTGTGAACTGCAATTCTGCATTACAAGATACCTGTTGGGCAACTGCAAAAAATATCCCCAGAATGAAAAAAAAAAAAAAAGAAGGAAAAAAAAAAGGCAATTATTCTGAATGTGCTGTTAATTTATTAGTATTCCCATGGGGAGCCTTAGACAGTGCTACTATTCACAAGCTTGCCATAACTTCCTACTGTTCCACAGATGCTTGTGACAGACTCTACTTTTCATGCTCGTTCCTCTGAAGTCCTTTACTTTGGAGGCATGGCAAACCATCTAGTTGTATTTTATGAGACAAGCGAGTTTTATGGAAAGTAAAATTCCCATTGGAAGTAAACTTGGAAAAGTGGTACTGTACTGCCAGGAAAATTTTCTGAATAATTGAATTCTTATTATTAGAAGTTTTCACTTTGAATGCAAACATTCAAACTCTATCATGGTGTGAGGCTTCTCTGTATCTGAAGGCACAGATAAGAGACGTGGGAAAGGCAAACAAAAGAAATCTCTGACTAGTACCAGGAAGAGGGAGGATGTTAATAAGGAAGGAACATCCTGTATGAGTTTCTTGTTCTAATTCATTCATCCTATTCCACCCGATTTTGTTTAGTTTCTATATGTAAATATGACTGCTATTTACAAGCAGTACTTCATTTTATTTTGGAACAGCTTCATCTTACAAAGACTGTAAGCTTTTCTTTGTCTGAGAAGAAAGTGATATAGGCATTGCACCTTGACTTAGGTATGCTAGTAGGGTGTAACATTGATGCAGTGCTTCATGACTACTAAGCAGATGCCATCCATCTTGGTCAAATGTTGTAAAAAAATCTTACTTTTCTGTTGCACACATCTCAATCTCCATTAAATTCTTCAGACTACTTTGAACTTCCACGAATTAATCTCTAAAATTCTGCACTTTCTGCCTTTTAAGTCCGTCTGCAAAAACCGAGTGGGGCTCTGCAGAGCCAAGCTGATTCTGGCTTTGCTAAACTGCATGGATTTTCTTTGCTATGTAAGAAAAATACATGTAGATGACTCAGATTCTTCCACATGGTGTAAAGACTCCATGCAGATGGTGATGTTCACAAACGCTTGAATACATCCCAGTTTGCACTCATGCATGTTCTTGCATGTTTATATTATGTACATAGAAAATAAGTGTTCAGTTATGAAGGTCTGAGTGTAAGAGCTAAATATATAAATATAAATTTCCTTTCCTGCAGAAAAAAATCGAGCAGGTTTGCTAAAACTTTTAACCTGTCCATATAAGAAGGATCGGTATGCTCTGTCCCCAGGGGAGAGCATTGTAGTAAGAGAAAATTAAGATTTCTTTTTAACTTGGAGTTCAGCCTTCACCAGGCTCTAAGTTTTTAAGTCTTCTCAGGCTGAGCAGCTTTGCATATGTTGACAACATGCTGTATTTGGGGCTAGCTAAGTCCACTCCCTGCCACCATGCTTGTTTTCTCAGTGCCAGGTTTCTGTTTATACACTGCTGAGGGGAAAGTGCATTTCCATTGATTTTTATTGACTCTTTATTATAAGCATACTCTGAGTTTACCGGAATAGTTTAATTGGACTCCAACAAAAGTGTACTGTTGTTCTGCTTCTGTTTTCCCTTTCGAAATGAGGGGCCTCCAGAGCTAAAGCTCTGCCGTCTCCTCTCTGCTCACAGGCTGTGGAAAGGCTCATGGTGCACTCCATGAGCATTGCTGGAGTGGTGATGAGCAGCAAACACCTCGCCCTCTCCTCAGCCGCCTTTGCCCAGCAATGTACACTGTTTTAGCAGTGGGGAGAAGGTCAGTGCCTCTCCAGCAGAGCCAGGCTCACAGCCCAGAGGAAGGCTAGATTTGTTTGGAAAGTACAGTTTCATACAAGCCTGAAAAACCACTCCTGGCAATTTAAACACCTTTCTTTCGTAATATCTATGAAATGTCATATTTGCCATCTTCAGTTAAATTTGATACAAGGCCAACAGGTCTCAAGGATGTTAGCTTCCTATAAGCAGGCAGATTGGAAAACAGGAGAGCCTCTTAGCTCAAGGAAATCTCAACATGAATTCTGGGCTTATTAAACATCAGAGAATCCACACAGGATCTAAACCAGGTGAGACCTGTCCCTAGGAGACGCAGCTTCATCTACCCAGGGCTATGCTGCCTGTTTCATCTCCATCCCTGGTCCCAAAGGTTGCAGTGCTAGAGATTTTTCTGAGAGAGAGAGGCAGATCATAAAGAATATATGTGGAATGTATATGTTAAGCACTATGGGCACTCAGATAATAATGGCATTAGTGTGATGCATTTCTTGATACTACAGTCTGCATGGTCTGAAACTTAAGAGAGTTAGGCGTGTCATCAACTTCTGCCTGAGGGCTTCTACAGACCATACAAACATTTTCTGATATATTTATTGAATATTTTGTTTCCTGCTCTTTATTTTGTACAGAAACAAGGCAAAACATCTTTCAGAAGACTATCTGATAAAGCCATAAAAGGTGGGTAAGAGTAATCAGTTTTTGTTTCCATTAGGCTCATTTAACACCAAGCAGGGTTACATGAGGTTACCCTTGTACCATGACAGATTGGTTTTTAGTGTTCTCAGTTGATGAGTGTTTCAGTGAAAGAAAGACTCAGGAGTGTCAACGAGAGAGAGATAGGTTGGTGGACCGAGCATCTATGATCCCTGAGGTGTAAGCAACAGGTTGAGGCTTCACACGAAGTACAGCATCCCCTACCGTCTTTGAAACAAGTTCCTTTCTCAGAGAGACCGGCGATTCCCTTCCTGGCCACCCATGCCTCCCCAGTTGCACTTGCACAACAGGTATAGGGCTTTGGAAGTTGAGGGCCAGGCAATGGAATATGAAGATGTAGGGCCACTTGAGGAGGCACCCACAGTGAGTCAGTCACTGTCATGCCTTGGGACTGCCTCAATTAAAAAGAAAAGGAGAGTTATAGTAGTAGATTATTCCCTTCCAAAGGGAACTGAAGGCCCCATATGTCGAACAGATCAATCCCACAGAGAGGTTTGCTGCCTCCCTGGGGCCCACATTAGAGATGTTGCCAGGAACCTCTATGGTCTGGTGCAGCCAACTGCCTACTACCCACTCTTGGTAATGCAGGTTGGTACCAATGAAAGAAGTTCAAAAGCTACTAAAAACAACTTCAGGACACTGGAGAAAATGCAAAATGGCTTGGAAGCACAAGTAGTGTTCTCCTCCATTTTTCTCGTGGCAGGGAGGAATACTGAATAAATAAGGAAAACTCATCTGATTAGCAGATGGCTCAGAGACTGGTGCCACCAACACAACTTTGGGCTTTTTGAATATGGTGAAATTTTCATGATGCCAGGTCTTGTGAAAGGTGTTCAAAGGAGGAGAAGGATCTTTGTGAATGAGTTAGTAGGGCTCATAGAAAGGGCTTTAAACTGGTTTTGAAGGGGGAAGGGGATAAAGCCAGGCCAGCTAGAGTTGATCCTAAGGGTGGCAAGCCAGTGTCAGGGGTGAATCCTACACAATCAGCTTCCTTCTTGAAATGCCTGTACAACAACGTACACAGCATGGGGAATAAACAGGAGGAGGTGGAAATCTGTGTACAGGCAAGGGATTATGATCTGGTGGTTATTGCAGAGACATGATGGGATAGCTCACGTGGCTAGAATGTGGTCATGGATGACTATGTCCTTTTTAGGAAAGATAGGCCAGCTAGATGAGGTGATGGAGTTGCTCTTTATGTGAAAGAGCAGCTGGAATGTACTGAATTCTGTCCAGGTGAGGATGAGGGGCAAGTTGAGAGTTTGTGGGTTGGAATTAAGGGGCAGGCTAATATGTGTGACACTGCTGTGGATGTCTATTACAGGCCATCTCATAGGGGATTTTAACTACCCAGACATCTGCTGAAAGGCCTACACAACTAGTCATTTAGAATCCAGGAAGTTCCTTCAGTTCATTGATGATAACTTCTTGATGCAAATGGTGGATGTGCCGACTAGGAGAGGAGCACTACTAGATCCTGTACTCATGTCCAAGGAGAGTCTGGTTGAAGTGGTAAGAGTTGAGGGCAGCCTTGGCTGCAGCAACCATGAAATGGTGGAGTTCAGGATCTTCTATGATAGGAACAGAATAACAAGCAGGATCACAACCCTGGACTTTAGCAGAGCCAACTTTGACCTTTTCAAGCAATTTCTAGGGTACACCTCGTGGGACAGGGTATTAGAGGATAAAGATGCCCAAGATAATATGTTGCAGATAAAACTAACCCTAGAGGCAATGTAGGCTCACTGTTGAATGAGGTGGGTGCCCTGGTGACAGAGGATACAGAGAAAGCAGTTACTGAATGCCTTCTTTGCCTCTGTCTATACTGCTGGAGACTGTCCTCAGGAGCCCCAGATTCCAGAGGAAGTCAGCTTAAGGGAAGAGTTTTCTTTGGTTGATGAGGACTGGGTTAAGGATCAACTGAACAGCCTGGATGTACATAAATCCATGGGCCCCGATGGTATGCACACGTTGAGGGAGCTGGCAGAAGTCATTGCTTAACCACTCTCCATCATCTTTACGAAGTCATGGAGAACAGGAGAGGTGCCTGAGGACTGGAGGAGAGCAAATGTCACTCTATTCTTCAAAAAGGGCAAGGAGGAGCTGGGTAACTACAGACCGATCAGCCTCACCTCTGTGCCTGGAAAGGTGATGGAACAACCTATCCCGTGTGCTGTCCCCAGGCATATAAACAAGAAGGCAGGGAGCTGTGATCAATGAGGCAGGGTCTAGTTAGAGGCCTACATCTAGTGAAGTCCCTCAGGGGTTGGTGCTGGGACCAGTACTGTTCAATATATTCAGTAATGACCCTGATGAGGGAATGAAGGGCACTGCCAACTAGTTTGCTGACAATACTAAACTGAAGGGGTGGATAGTGGAGTGGCTAACACACCAGAAGGCTGTGCTGCCATTCAATGAGACCTGGACAGGCTGGAGAGTTGGGCAGGGAGACATCTAATGAAATCCAACAAGGGCAAGTGTAGAGTCTTGCATCTGGGAAAGAAGAACCCCATGTACCAGTACAGGCTGGGGAATGAACTCATAGAGAGTAGCGTAGGGAACAGGGACCTGGGAGTCTTGGTGGACAGCAGGATGAGCATGACCCAGCAATTGTCTCTCATGGCCAAGAAGGCCAATGGCATCCTGGGGTGTAGTAGAAAGGCTGTGAGCAGTACGTTAAGAGAGGTTCTCCTCCCCCTCTCCTCTGCCCTCATGAGACCACATCTGGAATATTGTGTCCAGTTCTGAGCCCCTCAGTTCAAGAAGGACAGGGAGCTGCTGGAGAGAGTTCAGTACAGGGCCACAAAGATGATGGAGTGGAGCATCTCTGTTCTGATGAAAGACTAAGGGAGCTGGGGCTCTTTAACTTGGAAAAGAGGAGACTGAGGGGTTACTTCATTAGTGTTTACAAATGTGTAAAGGTTGGATGTCAGAAGGATAGAGCCAGGCTGTTCTCAGTGATGTCCAATGATAGGACAAAGGGTAACAGCTACAAGCTGTAATATAAGAGGTTCCAAAGAAACATAAGGAAAATCTTCTTCCTTGTGAGGGTGATGGAGCACTGGAACAGGCTGCCCAGATGGGTTTTTGAGTTTCCTTCTCTGGAGACACCTGGTCGAGTTGTACTGTAGGTGGTCCTACTCTGGCAGGGAGGTGGGACTAGATGATCTCTCACGATCCCTTTCAGCCCTTGAGATTCTGTGATTCTGTGATCTCTATTCAGGCCTCTGAAGATGTATCACAAGATGAATGCACACTTAAATTATGTAACCTTGTATGTACAATGAAGCTTGGTACATTCCTCATTTAGGGAACTAAGGCTTTTGTATTTTGTATTTTTGGTAGTCATTCATTAATGAAATTGTGTGTCAGCAGAACAGTTAAATGAGAACACAAAATATCAGAAGTACATGTGCACATTCCTGTACATATACATTAAATTTAGGACATGTTAGGAAGATGGAGACTAACCTGAATGCTTTCATCAGTGGGAACTTTTTCTGAATACAATCTAATCACCACTGAACAAATTCATCTCTGCTTTGGAGGTCACAAAATTCTTCACACAACTGCATATGTGACTTCATGCTGAGAAGGAGCTTTATTGACTCTAGAGGCAATGAGCACACAGAATGTATGACATTTGTAATCCAGATTCCAGCCAATTGAGAGGAAACCTGTAACATTATCAATAAAGCAGAAGAACTTCATGAATGAGTACATGATAAATGAGATGATGGGCTGGGATCTTATCTAGACAATGAAGTGTTGTTACTGATGCCAGGCTGAAGTTAGCACAGTTGAAATGCTTTCATGATGGTCATCATCTTGATGGTTTCACGAAGAAATGACAGTATCTTCTCTGGAAAAATAAGATGTAATAAGCAGCACCCAAAGATGCTGCCTTGTCTGCATACTGCCAGACCTTTGCTGAAGCAGCATTGTGTTCCTTTGGCTAAACTGTAGCTGCTGCTACTGCTGCATCAACCCACTTCTTTCTTCACAGAAGTAATATATAATTTGCAAACAGGTATGCTGCATCTTATCTCGTTTTCAAAGATTGTGATGGTGATGAGAAAATGGATGTTTCCATTTGGCTTTTGCTTGGATGTTTCCTATTTGGCTTTTGCTTGGTTTTACAATGTGATTTCCTTTCTCTTTAGCAACACTGGGAATATTGATGGGAAGGGAATATTCTTACCTTTTGGGACTCATCCCTGGGACAACTGGGAGCATCAGCTGTCAGTCATGTGTGAAAGCATTGCTTGACTTTCTCCATTTTGCCTATGTTATATGCTTAGGACTGTGCAAATGCTCTGCATGCAGTGTGATGGAGCTCTTTCCCAGAGGGCACGTTTGCCACAGAGACTTACTTTTCCAAATTTGTGTTCTAATTATCACCAGAAACATTAGCAAAAGAGGAAAAAAAAAAAAAAAAGGAGCCACCTGTAGACCCCAGGAGAAAGCAGATTCCAGTAAGAAACTTGGAGTTTGTGAAGTTCACGCTTGCATATTTCTTGTGTTCATTGTAAGAGATTTTTAAGCAGTTAACTTAGTAACATTCCTCAGAGCCTTCCAGCACAGCAGGCTATGGTGTTTACAGACCATAAATGCCAGTTTTGTGTGCAGGGATGGGAAAAGAAACAGAGGTTGGAAATATATCATTGGCTTGTACAACAAAATCTTAAAGCTGGTGCTGAGAAAAATAATTATGTTTAAGCAAACATTTCCATTTGGAATAGTAATACCCTAAAAGTATTTTCAGCCACTTAGTTCAGGGGCGCTCTTTCCACTCTCTGATTTAGTTGACTCCCCATGTTCCTCCAGCTGGTGTTCTAAAAAATGAGAGGAAAGATTAAATAAATGTATCCTGTCAATTCCTCCTTGGCCCTTGGGTAGTCAGCTCATCTGCAAAGATTTCTTAATGTCTTGAAGCAAGCTCTCTCGTGGGCTTTTGTGAGGACCACACACAGACATGCATTTTCCTGTTAATTGCCCACCTTCTAACAAGCAGCCCTTTCGTTTATCAGGAGTCAAAAAGAACTTCTTCTGAATAGCTGTGATGTGCTTAGGTACAAGGGAATTGTAAATAGAAAGCTTCTCTGTTGTGCCTTTTGCTCCTCACAGCATTTGAATACTATGAATAAACGGACAAACCAGTTGGGCTTGTTGACAACACACACACATCTGAGGCTATGTGCAAGCCATTCACATAGCCATATGAATCCTGCTACCCTGCCTCATTTGTGGAGGCTCCTACCAGAGACAGCACAGTGAGTACTTCTGAAGGCAAAGTAGTTATGTGTGTTCCCACATGCTGTACTCTTTAGTCAGAGACAAATTTCTTCTGTTATATTAGATGTTGGTTTTTAAGCTTCCCATAATTGAGTTCTAAATAATTTTGATCTTGCATGTTTTATTCCTGGCCAATGGAGTTTATGACAATTAACTTTTAATCTTCTGTATTGGTCTTTATCATCTATTCACTTGAGACAGAAAGCAATTATAGATCTTTGAAATAGATGTCCTACTTAGACTCAGCAAAATATCTGTAACAGGATCCATTGTTTTGTAAGAGAGGATTAAGAACTATGGTGACATCCTGAAGTGCAGACTTGGGAACTTTGTAGTTCCTGAGCTGTGCCATCTCTCACCGATGTGGCCAGGTGTCAGAAGAAGGTGCTGTGAGAGACTGGGGCTTCTGTCAGTGGTTTGCTGTCTCAGTTGGATGTCTGAAGACAGTCACATATTGCCAAATGCCAGCGAGTATCCAAAACATCTGCAGATATGTTACTTGGCAATTGGAGGCTTATGCCTTTCAGTATCTGTAGCTGTGGCCAAATAAGATCCCCAAAGAGGTCTCAGAGGGTGTTAGATGCCTCTTGTCAGGAAACTGAAGTATGTCTAGTTTCCCTGTGTCATGTTTTCTCTGTCAGCAAAGACTGTGATAGAGGTTGCACAAGTATGTTGTAAGGCTTGACTTCAGAAAATGCATTTAAGACAAGTCCATAGGGTTTTTTTTCAGAACACGGGAAGTCCGAGTCTCTCTCTGACACAAATCTCATTATGACTTTCCTCTGTGAGAGCTGCACAGCCAGACATGGTGAGCTTTAGGTTCGTTGCCTTTCGAACACGCTATCAGAGTAAGCAAGACCAACTCTGTGGCAAAGCGCTGGCGCTGGGGGGACGGTCCTGTCGAGTTTCAGTTCGGGGATGGGGGGAGGTTATAACTCTGGGCTTGACCCTGAGGACCAACTTCGATGCCCTGAAGTAGGCAATGACTGAGATTCCCGTGTGTGGTTGGGGCAGCTGCCCGCGTCCCCGGGAGTAGTGTCAGGGCGCACGGAGGTTGGGGACAAGCCCAGCAGATGGCGCGCTTGGCCGGGGGATGGAGCTGCGGCGGGCAGCGGCGGAGCGGGGCGCGGGACACGGAGTTTGCTGCCGCGGGGCTGAACCCGGCAAGCCTGCCTGCACAAGCCCTGGCTTTTAACGGGAAACATTCGATGCTAAAGATGCGGATAAAGGAAATGTATTTTTTGCGGCTAGAAGGGTTTGAAGCTTGCACTGATGTTTTCATTTTCTCGTCGCCAACTTGTTTTGCAGAGCTGTTTTAGCACACATTCTCTCAAATCTTTCTGTCCCTTAGTATGCTTCCCACATTTAATTACAATAATTACACCCCTTAGCTACTAAGCCCATATAAAATCAAAGCGCTGGAAAACTTGCTGAATGATTTAGCGGCAGAACGCTGTACGATTGTGGTGTGAGAAGGAAAAGTATTCCATTTTACATTTAGTTACCTAAAAGACAGCAAATAAAACTTTGGAGAATGGTAAAAGGAAAGAAAATCAAGCGTGACTTATACTGCAGAGTTTTCTAAAAGATGGAATCTATGAATTCAGAGGTCCAGCTTGCCATCAGGACCATGCCAGTTTGGTACGAACATCACTGCTCAGATTTATGCCTCAAAAGCTTTGAAAAACACACTTTTAGAAGCACGTTTGTTACTCACGTAAGCAAACTACTACATTAATACATCAGAGGGCAACATAAATATTTCAGCTATGAGAACATTATGCTTATCCTCAACATGGGTGGTATGTGCACCGATGAGATTTTTACCCTTGTTCCATGAAGCATGAGGTAATAATAAGCTGTGCTCTTTGAGGAAAGCAGAATTGAATTGATATCACTGATTTTACCTTCTAATGAGATAGTCAAGTCTCTGTAGCCCACCTCTGCTCTCCATATGCAAGACAGCCATCCTGATGATGTTGGGGATGGCCTGGGAGTAATGTAAAGCTGAATTTGACTCACTTGGTGTTGGATTTATTTTAAGCTCTGCCAATCAACCAAAAAATGTGTTCATAGCTTCAGGTTTCAGACAACGTGAAGCAGGTATACTGCTTTGTACCATAGGATTTCTGGATTTGTGAGACAATAACAGTAAGATGATCTTTTATTCTAAATCGTGTAGGATATCCTTCCCTGCAATAATGCCTTTAGAGAAACCATTTTATAGCTTTCCTTCCCACTCTGTCGTTGCCTGGAGCTCTTCTCTGCTCTGTGTGAGTGAGTGGTGGCACTTGAAACATGATTGCTAATTGCTGGGGGCTATTGGGTACACTTGGATAAGAAAAAAGGAACCTACTTGATTTAATGTGGCTGGATGTACACTTTAAGTGCTGTGTGGTGGCACAGTTGTAGTTTTACTGTAGCCAGACATCGCACCATACTTAACTGAACTTCTTTTTGTTTTGTTACAGCCCATAGCAGACTTTGAAAATGGATCAAGTTAAAACCTGGAGGTCCCCAGAGAAGAAAGGGTAAGAGTTCATTTCCTCATTGGTCCTTACCAGTAATTACAGAGAAGCAAATCTTAGGTCTGATATATTTCAGATTCTCCCAGCAATGGTGTCATCTGGTCAATGACTGACAATTTCCCTTTTGATCTTTCTTTCTCAGTGTTTTCTGCCTATGAAGTAAATCACATGTTCTGATTTCCTAGGAATCATGGTGTCTGGTGATTAAGTATACCCAGTGACATGAGTTAATGTTTATTCAGGACTATTTGATCAAGAGAGAGCTCTAACTACGGCACACAGCCATGTTACATGCCATGGATGTACAAAAATGCTAAGAATTCTGAGCACCTTCATATTACAGTCAACTTGGGATCTTCTGAGGAAGTCCAAAGGGGAAAAATGTTGTCATGAGAGTGCTTTGAGTGTTTCTTGTCCATGGTTAACCAGGAGGGAAGAAGTCTCAGACTTGAAATGGGAGTTGAGGATATCAAAGGTTGGTCTTCACCTTGAGGAAGGAAAGAGGAAGAGGTGGATGACATGGATTTTTCAGTGGCCTGAAAGGAATTAGGACACTACAGATTCCCCTTGTCTGTCCTGTGTGAAGGTAGATCCTTCTCACTCAGTTATTATCAGGTAAACACAAAATCAGTTCTTCAAATGGGTTCTAGTTTTCTGCCATGTAAGTTGCAGTCTTCTGTATCATGCAGGTAAGTACCTAAAGTGACAAACTGGCCCTAAAAATTGCAATTATTACTTTTTCACTGAGCTTTTACAAGAAACAGTCTTATTTGTCCACATTTGTGCAGAAGTGGTCTGTTCAGCTGAATTGGTGAGGCACACAAAAAAGTAAATAATAATCAATTTTAAAAGTTAATGTTTAGTTTTAAGTATCATCTTTGAACATCTGATTCTTGTTGCCAAGGAAAGAATTTGTTGCTCCATCGTGTGAGTGTTTAATACTGTGGTCAAAAAGAGTAACTTGAATAAACACTTTGTGATGACATGTCTAGAACAATTATTCTTTGAAGACAGGAATATAACAAGGACTTGGGCCTGGGCTGTGTCTGTGGGAACACCTAGTCACATAAGAAATAAAGGGTGCATGTTTGGGATCAAAGTAGCCTATACTTCACACTATGCCTAATTATCATACCATTTATTATATTCATTTGTTTTAATTAGAGGAAGAGATACTTTGCATCAGAGTTTAAGGGGCCTATTGGGTACTTGAGATTAAATCAATGATTTGTTAACAATTTTATCTGGAAAGCAGATTAGATTATTTAAATTATGCAAAATAGCATTGTTTTTCTTTTCTCAGTAGACCAAAGATTAAGAAATCAAGCTTGGAGCATGAGAACTCTGCTTGTCATTATTTTTTATGTTCAGATTTGGGATTTTGCAGTGAAGCCGTTCATCATTAATCCGCTTTTGTAATATTATAACCAATTTGACAAAATAAAACAAGTGCTACAGTAGCGCCTAATAGCAGGTGTTTTCCAGTGACAATATGGGAAGCACCAACACCAGCTACTAGGAGCTATATTTTAGTTTTGTGCTTTATTTTTATGCCATCAGAGCAAAAAAATCTTGTTAATCAGTTCATAAAACAGTAGGATTAAAAAGAATGTGCTGGAGGTGTAAAACAGTCAACACTGAGAGATTTTAAAGATTAGTTTAATAAATAAAACATAACTGGATAAAACAGGCAAGTAATGAATTAAGAGCAGCCCAAATGTGTAATTTCTTGGGGTCAGTGGGCAACGCGAGGGTTTACACTGCAGCTGGGTAAAGCCTGGAGGGCACGGAACAGGGTGCCGAGAAATTGTATCAGCCACGCTTTGCTGTTGAAGTGTCTCACTTTATCCTTCTCCCACCAGCACTTTGAGGTGATGAAGGAGAAACATGGAGTTAAATCGCAAGCTGCACGCCAACTACTGCACGTGCTTTTGATTTTTCTCAAGATAAAGAAAATGTCTCTTATTGAAACAAGAAACCATAACCGAGGCGGGAAGGGAGCCACTTGCAGGATGCTTGCACCACCCTGCTGTTGGCCATAACAGCTCTGTAGCTCAAGGTTTTTGGTGGAAGTGTGCTGGGCAAGATGCTACTCCTTGCCTGCTCTCCCGAGCTGTGCTTGGTGAAGCAGCAATGAGTGCACAGATGGAAGATGTTCTCACAGACTCAGCCTATCCCTGAAAGGCCATCGTCTCTCACACAGGCCACTGTTTCAGGCAGCACCCACTTGCTGCTCAGTGGGCAGAAGTAAAACTTGACCCCTCACTCAGCCATAGCCTGACGCAAACAAAACTCAGTAACATTAGCATTTCTACAGCAAGTAGGAACATCATCTCTATGTTTACAGCAAATTATTAGTTTTATCGCTTACCTGCACACTGCTGCTGCTCAGATTCCACCTGGGCATTCATGTGTTGCTTGACTGGGGAAGGCAGTGAGCTACTGAGCCAGATGCTTCCTAGATGCCTCTCGAGGGCCTTGCTGCCCAGCCCATTCCTCTTCTGAGAGAGTGAGCTCTGTGTGATGCTGCATAACTAAAACCCGTCGTGGCTTATGAGGCATAATTGATTGATAAATCCAGTTTAGCATCTCGATTTCTCGGGTTAATAGCTAACGATATCCTTTCCCTAAAAACAAATGTTAATTGTTGGATTACTGATAACAGATCTTCAGATCTGCATTCTAATGAGAGCCACACTACTGGGTGAAAAAAAAAAAAAAAAGTATATACATGCAATTAAACACACAGATGCAAGCACACACTGTGTCATCTGTCCTCCATACCAAATGCACAGCAGCCCTGGGTGCTAAAATTTGCAATGAATTATTTATCTGATGAATTATCCCTCTTTCTCTCCTCCTAGAATATCCAATTGCCCATTTCTATTTTTGTTTTGGGAAGATTTATTATTAAGATTTATTAACTGCATCGCTTACTAAGCATCTCCTCCTCCTTTCCTCCATAACAAACAACATGCATCTTGTTTTGTGGTAGCACCTATCCATCCGCTCCAACTGGGTCTCCCAGCATGGTGAAACTGTGAAGAGCACAAATGTTACCCAGACAGTTTACAGTCACCTCTTTAAACCAGTTACAGATGTTCCAAATTTTGGATATTTATTTGCTCACTTAAGTCAAAAACAGTTTCAGTCCCTGAGTAAATGTCCAACAGCTAAAGACAGAGATTTCAACTGCATGCAAATGAATAATTTACATCAGTATTTAGCATGTAGCTCTTGAAATTCATTCTTGCATTCATTTTTACTGGTTAAACTAAGTTCCATGAAGAGAGTAGAAGGAGAAGATGAGTGTCCAGAGCCAAGTTATTTCAAGGTTTTCTGATCATCTCCCCCTTGAGTTTCTTAGTATTGCTGCACCAGCATAAGGAAACATCATTTTAAAGTCAAAGACTTCTTGCCCTGGGTGTTGAATGCTGCCATGCCTGGGACCTGTTCCTGTAAAGACTGTAGAAACACAATCATCTCTGGATTCAGTGGGTAGCACTGCAATACTAATTTCCTGGGTGCTGGGATAGTACCTGGGATAGTTAAAAGGATTTCAAAGGAGTCACATACCCACAAAAAATTTCCGTGTTTTGGCCTTTCATTGTTTGATTTCCCTTTAACTGGCTCCCAGGCATCCATGAAATTTTCAGCATTTAGACCTGAAATCTGCCTTCCATATCTATTTTTAATATTTCTGTACCTTGTAAAGTTGGAAAATCTTGTTCTGAAAGTGTTGTAACTGCTCTTCTGGCTGGGAGTCGCTCTGTGCAACGCTTTAAATCATGATTAGAGATTTACAATTGCAATAGAGGTGGAACTGCAAGCATCCAAAAAAAGAGTTATCTATACGCAGAGGAGTCGCTATTCACATACCTCGGTAAATAATATCCCAGGGATGTCATCCTGCTTCCCCTGAAATCACAAACGGTAATACCCTCTAAGAACAATAGCACTAAAACTGTCCTCGGGTTAAAAATAATCGGTTTGCCTGCGTGTGAAGCTCACAGTCTCAAGAGCTCTTTGGCTGGGTAGCAATATTTTACCTCTAATGACCTCAAACAGCAGCCAGCCATTTTCACAAGCTCTACAGAACACTGTGGTGCCACGAATCCTACCCAAAGGTAGCTGCCTGCCTTCACCTGAGCACATGCCTTGCTGCCTGCTCCTTCATGCCCCAAAGGCTTGGGGAAAAACTAGTCAGATTTCTCTGGGTTTTCTTTACTAATTTTGGCTTTCTTATTCAGTCAGATTCTCCTATTTTCGGATGATTGAATCTCTGCATCTTCTGCAGCAGAAGAGGAGCACGTGTAGTTTGCTGAGGTTTATTTATTTTTCTTTATCCAAGTGTTGCAGTTGGAGGCAATCAATCGTCTGGAAAGGAAGAAGTTGAGATGCTGTGTGTAAATACCAGGTATTTTGAGGCTTTCCTTAAACATGCATAAATGAATTCTAAACTTCTGTATCTTCCCCAAACTCCTACCCTTGAATCTCTTTGAAAATTATAAATGTAGTTGTGAAATATATAAAAATAAGGACATGAAAACAGAAGGATAAATGCATGGAGACTCCAATTAAGCTATTTCCCCCTTATTTCTGGGTTTCTTTTAGTGAACTTAAATTTTATTGAGCAGATCTTTGGGCAGAGTGTTCACTGGCTTGCGGTGAGCAACCGGGTTGCTCTGTGAGTTGACAGAGTGGGAGGTAAGTGGTGGTAACTAATGGCAATTAGCAGAGGTCTGGGCTGCTACGTGTCTCTGGGGTCATGAGCTCTTTTGGGGGCTGTGTCTTCACAGAGTGAAGCTGATCATCACCCTACAGAGTATGACATTTTGTATTCCTCTGTGGAGGCTTCGCTATCAGATTGGCTCAGTAGTCTATTTTTTTTTTTTTTAAAGAGAGGTTTTACTTTATTTTTGCTCCCCAGATCTGTTGTAGTAGTAGGAAAGGAATAATCACCCTCAGGGTGATTACCTATTATTGCTAACTACTTGTTTAATGCTTATGTAGCACTAATTTTTATGACTGATATGCCTCAAAAAAAAAAAAAAAAAAAAAAAAAAAGAAAAAAAAGAAAACAAACCAAAAGAGGGACAGGTTTGTTTTTCAATGGCAAAAAAATACTTTCTGCCTTTTCGTTGCAGCTCCCAGGTAATGGTAAGAAAAACGTTCGTCGTTCCCAAACCTGCAAGCTGCCTCCAATCAAAGCATAAAGGAGGGAGAAGGCAAGAGGTTGTACATACAGCCTCAAGGCCCATTTGCTAAATTGCAGGAGGCTTTAATAAATACCCTTTCTGGTTCATCCCTGACCATCTCCCAAGCCTTCTCTCCCGTGTCCATCGCTGTAGGGATGTTCCGCAGCGTTCCCGGCTGCGTTGAAAAGAGAAGCAGGCGCGCTTCCTCCGCCGTCCCCCCTCCCGTCTTTCTCCTACGGCGTACCCGTTCCCCCCCGAGTCCCCTCCCGTCCCGACTTTCAGGCAGGATAACACTTCCAAGATGGATGTTGAGTAGCTTCTCGCGGCGGAGGCGAGGGTGGTCACAAAGCCGGGCAGCGCGGCGCTGCCCCCCACGACTCAGCCTGGGGGGTGATGGAAGGGGGTTGAGGGGCTCCCGTCCTCGCNGACGCGCCGGGAGCGGCCCCTCCGCGCCCCCTCCGCCAAACTTTTGCCGTCCGACGCTCCGCCGCCCTGCAGTTCCTCCCGAGCGGCGAAGTCGGGGCCGTGCCCTCGCCCCGGGCGGCGGCGGGTGCCCCGAGGGGGTCCTGCCTCCTTTTTCTTCGTTTTTATTGTTTTTCCTCTTTTGTATTTTTTTAATTTTTTTTTTTCCCCCTCCGCAGGGAGGGGTGGGGAAGGGAAGGGGCTATAAAGCGCGAAGGGACTGCGTGACACAGTCCCCGTTGCAGCCCGTCCCTGCCGGAGCGGAGGGGTTAGGTAAACACCCACCCCCCCTAAAACAAAACAAAAAAACCCACCTTTTCCCCCTCCCGCCGCAGGAGCGACAGGACGGCACGGGACCCGACACCGCAAGGTAAGCCGTTGGCACCGGGGCGAGGGAGCAGGACCGCCCGCGCAGCAGCCCCCTGATTGCCGTCGGGGCGGGCGGGGTGTGCGGTGTCCCCCCGGCTGCGGGACCCCCGGCCCAAGCGGGGCGGAGTACGCGCCGCACCGAGCGGCCAGCCCGGCGCGGTCCCTCCTTCCCGGCACCGCTCCGCCGCGGCTTTTGCGGGATGCTGCCAGTAGGACCTCGGCGCCCTCTCGGATCTAACCCCCCGCGCTTCCCCTCGGAGGTTTCGATTTTTCGCTTCCCGCTTTTGCCCTCTTTCAGCTGGCGGCCGCCGATGCCCCGCAGCGTAGGCTGCTGCCGGGAGCTCCGGCTCGTCCTCGGCGCTGGCGCTGAGCTGGCGTGTGCCAGGCAAACAACGGCTTCTTCTTCGCTAGCATCATGCGTTGTTTGGCAGGGGAGGGAGAGGAAGAAAACAAAAAAGCAGTTACCAAAAAAGTAGAGAGAAAACTCAACGGTAGGGTGTAAGTGCAGAGATTTGCCATGTGCAGCTTGAATCGTGTTTTTATTTCTACAGCAGAGACAATGGCTACAAAGTGGTGTTTAATCAGTTGCAGATATAACTTTTACATATTTAAACCTTTCCAGTTGAAGGCTAGCACAGATTTTTGTAAAGCTGTGGTTTCCTGAGTGTTTTTGTTCTGGATGTATTTAACACTGGCATGGTAATGTGCCTTGCTTTCCTTGGACCAGTTAGCTTGGTGCCAGGGATGAGCATTATCTTGTCTGTGCTGTGCTGCTCAGAGCAGTTCTGGAAGTCATCCCGGTGGGCACCTAAGCAGGCAAGGCAGCCTCTGTAAGCCTGGTTTCTAAGAGTGGCTTGTGAAGCTTGTGCCATCCCTTGGCCTTTCGTTCCCCACCAATGAATCTAGTTAGCATCCACTTACAGTCATTAATTAAAAACGCTTAAATGGTATCTCTGTCTGGGGGGCTTTACTGAGCCGCAGGAGGCAAGCGCAGAGAGGAGGCAAGGTTTCCAGCCCAAATACCCAGATCTGCCTGGCCTGGTGGCTAGTTGGTGAGCAGATACTAGGTGATATTCAGTGACATAAGCGTGGCACTGAGCTTCCACTGGAGTATCCCCCAGTTGGACTGGATTGGCAGCTCCATCTGGCACCGTATTAGCTGGGTGTCCAGCCTAGGTGCACACATTTCACACTTGGTCGAGAGGACGGAGTTGTATCTGCGCAAAACTGGAAGAGACGAGAGTGAATTCCTCCCTGGGCGGCTAGCGGCAAGTGATTTGTGTGCTAGTGACCCTGTCAAGGCACTGCTGGCTTGGCCATTACCTGGCTTCCCTAAAAATAGCACTTGGATGTTAGACGTCGTCAGCACCCTTCGCCGTGCTGTAAGGGAGCAGGGAGGAAAACTTTGTGATTCTGTTCAGCCTACTTTGAAAATTGCTGATCCTTAGCTATTTTAGGAATGGCATTTTGGATTGCGTCTTGTCAGGAATGCCTCATCCTCTCAGCCTCACTCTCCTACCTCATAGCAAAACATATACCTGCAGAAGGACAGCTGCCAAGGTCAGCTTTCTAGTACCACTGTAAGACTCTGTGAGTACTTAGAGTAATGTCTAGAATTTAGAAGTTGTTAATAGTTAAAGGAGGAGAGGACCTTTTAACGTGAAGAGATTTTTATGTTCTAGTTCAACTGTTGAAAACGTGATGAAGCAGAAATGTTCAGCAGTGCATCATGTGTGGGTAGCATATGCATGTACTTGAGGTCTCGTGGCTGTATTTCACCCTGTTGTGAAGAGAACGATACCTGTTCCTTGTGGACTTTCTGTGTCGCCAGATAATGAGCCCCTCTTAATTTGAAAGAGCTTTATAATATGCCAGAAAAATCCCTTCAGACATCTCTCGTTTCCATGATGAGAGCTGTGGGTGCATCACGCTGTCCTTGCTGTGGAGCCCTGGATGGAAAATCCATTGATTTTTGTGTTGTGGGCACCGCAGCATATCATTGCAGCCCTGTCAGCAAGGCAACATGATGTGACAGGACACGATTCGTGTCCTGCACCCACCTGGGGACGCACCATGCTCTGTGGCTCCTGTGACAGCAACTGTCTGTTGCCTGGCGGGAGCCACTCTGGACAAGTGGTTACACATGCCTGACATGCTGCTGGCATCACTGGCCCCTGGTTACCTCACGCCCCAGCACCCCTGGGGGCAGTTTGGAATTTGGTGATCAGATGTGCAGTTTGAGAGGGAAATTGAATGCCCTTTGGGATGCCGATCCCCCAGAGATTAGTACAGGCCCCCCCTTTAAAACTGTAATACAGTTGTCCCGAAGGTGAGGCAGAGCTGCGTAGGGTCACCCCGTGCGCCTGTTGTGTTGAGGATTGGAAAACGCCAAGGAAAAGCATTTAGGTTTCCCCAATGTTTATAAATACAATATGGTGCAAACTGTCAAGCAAGCTGTTCAAAATCACATAACGCCTGGGCTGCCTTCCCTGTTCAGCTCAAATGCCTTCACCACATACTCGGCGTTCATCCGATGTTCAAGGCTCCCGGCACGCAGCTCCAGCCCATCTGCCGTGGTTTTTCCAGCGCGCCTCTCCTCCTGCGCCAGAACTCTGCATAGGGGTAGTAACGGCCTCTTCAAGTCCACTTTCTCTTCCTTAGAAGTCCCCTAAATGAGAAGGGATGAAGGGTTTCTTGGCAGCTAGGAGTGGGTGGGGAATAGTGCCAGGAAGTGAGGGCTCACCTTGACTGCTCAGGGTGGTGTAGAGCCTCCAGCCACACGGTTGCCTTCTGCCTCATGTCCCACAGATTCTGTGGGGCTGGATGGAGCCTCTTTGACAGATGTTTTGCTCTAAAGTGTGCCAGGGTCTTCTGCCTTAACATATATAAAAGGATGAGATGTTTATTAAACTCAGACCTTGCTTTTTCTTCTACAATTTACGTTCCAAAAAGCTGGCACTAAACAGTTTATTAAAGAGAAATACTGATTGATTTCTGCAAGTGGTTACATTTCAAGCTGGTACCAAGCAGTTTTGCAGGAGACCACCTTTTATGTTTCCCATGGCAGTTTAAAAGATTGCTAGAAAAATAATCCAGAGTCTAAGTAGGTTTGGATAAAGGCAAGCCAGGACTGTACGTCAGGGTACGTGGTGCTTTTGTGCAGCGAAGCAGCAGATTTTACCACAGAACATCTGGGTACTGGCTTCAGTTACAGCACAGATTTTAGTGGGATAACAAGTTTTGTTTGGCTTTGCGTTCATTTTGAAGTTGCTAAACTTTATACAAATAGTAAAACTGTAAGGGGCTATTTCAGTCCTCCTTCAGGGTCTTGCATCATTCTAGATCTCTTTATTTTGTTTTACTAAGTGGGTATTTATCTTTTCAGCCCCCCTGCTTGCTTTTGCAGGAGGCAGATTTACTAATTTGTACCAATGGACACCCCAGAGATGGCAGGTTTTCATTCGACCTCACCGAATGGACACGTTTTCTGCATTAAGAGCAGTCTAATGAAAACTACTCATTTTTCATTCAGTACATTCAGAGGGGCTGATGTTATTAACGTGGAAGACTATATAACTGCTCTGGGCTACCAGTTGAACCACTCATGAGAGTTAAAATAACAGGGGAGCTTTTGCTTTCTTTCTCTGTTTGATTAGAAAATGCAGACGAGAAGAGTAGACCCGACTGAAGGAGGGAGGAGCCTCTTCCTTTATGTAAGAAAACAAGTTTGTGAGCTCTTAAAAAAAGTGTGCACATCCTGGTGGGAATGCCTGGTATGGAAAATGAGAACCTTGACTAATGATGTATCAAGGAATATGTTTGGAATATAAGGCTTGTGTGAGAGTGTATAGACAGCCCATAACACTAATGTTTACCTTGCTTACAGAGAACCTGGGGTGATACTGAATGCTGTTGAGCTCTGTATTTTGGTGTCAGTGAAAGAATGACAGAATGTTAAAGGAGAGACAATATCTTGGGTAAGACCAGTGAGGAGACACTCACGTAGTGCTTGAGCTCTGCTAAATAATGAGCAATGCAGTGAGCATTGCCTTGGCGAAAAGACAGAGCACATAAGCTGTGCACCCCACTCTTTCTTTGACATAGCTGAGAATATGCTGCTTCTATGACAAAAATCCTTGGATGCAAAATAGTTTCTGCCTGAGAAAACTACTCAAGTAAGCTAATGCTTATGGATCAATGGAAGGAGCTTTGAAGGCTGAGATGTTATGTTTGAAAACTTAAACAAGATGTCATTAGGAGAGGAAGTATGTGCCCTTGGTTTGGGAAATAGGTCAGGGTAATAAATCATAACTCCAAGAGAATGTGCTTAAAACTGGAAATAAATTAAGAAAGAGAGAGTAAATATTAAAAAGAAGTTTATTCGTTCAGAATTAATCTTCTAATTTGCAGTATGCAAGGACATCCACTGAACAGGAGAAAGATAAATGTTAACACAGAGATGTTACAGGAACCAGCTGAAAATCTTGTGGCTGCGTGGATGGCTTTAATTGTACCCCAGGGAGCATGTCGGTTGTGCGGACATGTCAGAAGCAGGCAAAGCGTCATCTTTTTCCATTCATGTGTGATATTGGCTGATACTGTAAGTTCACCAAGAACGTGATGATCTTTTGGGGGACATTTTACAGGCTGGGTTTTAAATGCTGTTTGAGTAATCAGCAACACGAGTAGTCTGAGAACCCAGCCCCTAGTCTATGATGGCTTTGATTAAAAAAATGCACCCAAGTTACCCGAGAGGGATGCAGGCAAATATTGTGCCAAGCATCTTTGGGTGTGTAGTGTCCTTCCACCCGGGCAGGGGCGAGCACTCCAGGAAGCACAGAGCATTTCAGTGTCTCTCATTGCTCAAGAGCGTGTGAGGTTGGTTGTTGGCGTTTTGGCTGGAATCAGGATCGCTGCGATTTTAAGGTAATTAATTTCAATAGTTGGAGCGATGTTTGTTGCTTGCGTGACAGCTGAGATAAGAAGCAGTGGGTACTTACTGCAAGCACCTGGAAACCTGAAAAACAAAAGGCAGTAATTTATCTTTCCTATTTCATTCCCCTCTCCATGGGTCCGGATATGAGTGCCCCTCCAGTGTGACCCTCGCATGCTCACAACGTGACACTCCACCGAGGCCGACACTTCCCCTGTGATTTACAGGGGAAAAGCATTGTTCACCTAATTGAGTGTATATTTTTTAATCAGTATTATTTTATTTACAGAAAAGTAACTTTAAAGGAGTTGAAACTTTATTAGGGTGTGAGAAAAATGTTGCATTTCATCTTTCTCACTTTTAGCTTGCTCTGTACCAAAACAGAGCCGTGCTAAACTAGCTGCTCCCTCTGCTGCAAAGGCTGGTGGGGAGGCAAGCGGGAGACGCGGCGAGATCGCAGGTTCTCTGCACACGTCTGCAGGGATTATTAAACAGGATAGACGGTTCTTACAAAAGCAACTAGAATATCATAAAGACAAGAGCTTGCTATCTCTCTTTCACTACTTTGTTTAGGTGCAGAAGATATACTGCTAATTTGTTTGTAGTCAAACAGTCTAAACGTGTCTTGGCATTTTGAAATCCAGAAACCTGATGTAAATTTAGCAGTTTACAGATCGAGTTGATGATGGTGCAGGAAAGCCAAGTGTCTTGGAGCTGCCAGCTGGTCTCTGGATGCGAAGGAAAACATCCGTGAGCAGCGTTAACAGTTTCTGCTCTCTGTTCTTTATCTTCCTTTGGCTACTAAATCTGCATTGAATTCCCCATGGGGTTTTTCTCCTGTGTAAGAATTACTTACTTTAGTATGATTTGTAGGACTAATAGGATCTTATCCTTATGCGAGGAAGACCCTAGGGGCTCTCTCAAACTGATTTTTCAGTAATGAGAAATAATGCATAAAAATCTAATAGTCCTAGGGGGTATTAAAGCTACAGTTTTTCAGGGAAGGTTTAATGTCAGTCAATTAAAACTTTTATAATTCTGTTATAGCACAATAGTTGAAAAAAAAAATCATACTAGGAAAATAAGTATGTTTCAAGATTCATTCGCATCATGTGAACAAGTCTACCAACATTTGAACTAAGCAGGTATTTTAAAGCAAAAGTGCAAGACATCTCTTGCAAGTGTGTGATAGCAGGGCGGCAGGCTCAGGGAAGGAAATGTGTTAATTTATGGAGCATGTTCTAATTCCTACTTATTTAAGAAAAAACAGTTGCAAAGCATTTATAAGAAAATCCAAGCAGTGAGGGCTTGAACTAGAAAATGCAAAATTCATGCACGTCAGCAAGATGTACTTCTAGCAGGCCAAAACACTTTGCTGGGTCAGCTTTTTGCTCCCTGGTTTGTGGACGTCCCCGCTTGGCATGATGAGCTCCATGTGGTTTTGTTCAGCTGGGGACTGAGTGGACCCCGACTCACATCCCATGGTAAAATGTGTATGTGGGGAGTGAAGCAGGACTTGGGGGCATCATCCTCAGAGCCACCTGCCAGGCTCCAGCCCAAACTTCTTGGTTTTGCTGAAATGCCTTGAGGGACAAAGCACTAAAAAACAGATAGATTTTGACTATATAACTTGAAGCAGATAGTCTTTTGAATTTACAGCTGTTTTTTACCATGCAATGTTAATGGTGAAGCTGAAATGACACTTTGTCCTTTAGCAGTAACTTTTGCCCAAGGATCTGGCAGACATTTCCAGTTATTAGCAAAGGGCCACTCTCAGAAGGCAGTGCTGGGTCCCACTCCATATCTCTCACTGTTTCTTTTCCCTTTGGGAAAGGAAATGCCTTTGGCACACATTTCAACCATTTCCAAATGCAGTTTTCCCCTTCTCCTCTCTTCCCCGCAGTCATCCAAGGATGTATGGTTGCCATAGAAGGCATGAAGGTTTTGGGGTTGTTTGGATGGTCACTCACCCATGACAGTCTGACCTATCCACCCATATGTGTTCCCTCTGCTTTTGTCGCAGTAACTAGATAAAGAACTAACCTTTCACCTGCCAGCCTGAACAAATAAACATTTTCCTAGCAGTAGAGTGGGGCTGAAACCGACCTTTTTGATAATCTGATTTTTGAGATCCCTTATCACAGCTCTACAGTTGACCCTGGCAGGTCTGAAACTCTTGCAGCATGTCCCTTCAAAGTGCCTGTCTTTTTGCACCCGGGAAGACTTTTCAGCTCAGTCATGTAGAAGTGCACTGCTTAGAAAACCCAAACAGTGTTAGAAAGCCACCCTGAAGCTCCCTGGCAGCTCTCAAACACATTCCTCTCAAGCTTTGATATGATGGGCTGGTGAGCTGTGGTTGGACTCGTGTCTTGTGACCTCTTCAGAGATATGTGTGTACCAGCTCTGACCGCAAGCCCGTTGTAGCAGCAACCTCCCTGGCTGTGCTTCACCATTTCTCTGGCTATGTACTGTTTCGCCCTTTGGAGGCAAATCATCTTAGATCTGGAGATGTTTAGTGCTGGTAGGGGAGCCTTCAGTGGCCCAGGGCAGGCGTGTGGGCTCTTTGGGCCTGTAGCCCCTCCGGCACCTGGCTGGCCTTGTCATGAATCTTTTTTTCTGTTTCTGCAACAGCCTTGAATAACCTTGGGAGCCACTCCCGCACCGTGTGATTGCTGTCTTCCTGGGAGTGATCCTGCTCCCTGGTGAGCATGGGGTATGTTTGGTGCTGCCATTTGCCCCAATGACTAGCGAGAGGACTAGCGTATGGGGTCAGTGCCACCACACATGGGTCTGTGTGGGTTGAAGCTCACCCACTGTGCCATGCAAGGGGCAGGCCAGTGGAGGAAGCAGAAGTTCCGATTTTCTCTGGAGGCAATGGGAAATGTCAAACACTATGGGGGGTACAGAATTTCAGAGCAGCTAATTTGCTTTGCTGACAATTTTCACTAATTTACTGAGTGGTTCTCTATAGGAATCTGTGTTTTTTTTAAAGCAAGATGCTAAGGAAATAAATGCTGGTAGGCAAAATTCAGCCAGTATGAACATTCCAGATTTTTCTTATCCCTCCTCATGTAGCGTATAGAAGTGAGCACATGAAAGAGGTAATTTTCTGTATGACACATGGGAGAAATGGTGAGGCTGATCATGCTCCCTGTGATGTGGTTCACTTGCATGGGCCATGCTGTGTGTTGCTGTTTAGGGATGGTGACGATGAGTGTGGGGGTTGATATCCACACTGGGCCTTGTGAAGTCTTTACTGCTGTTAAATGTAGCTCAAGTCTGCCAGCTCTAACACCGAGCACGCTGGTAGAAATATGTAAATATCAATGTCTTTAGTACTATATTCGATGCTTTCCATTTTCAAATACTTGGCAAATGTTGACATACTTTTGGCAACCCTTTTCCAACTAGGGAAAATGAGACACAGCTTCAGCAAATTATCATGATATGAAAGAAATTATTATGAAGGAGCACCTTAAGGGTTCATTAAGGACTCGTAGGGCCCAAGATGTCATTTGCCTGCCTTTGAATCTGAAGGCAGACAACATTAAATCTGAATTCAATTTTAGACAATAAATTCAGTCAGAAAAATCTGGATTCCAACAATAATTAGAATTTTGGGGGACCGCCTATAAGCATAACATTTATTACTGTAGTCATAAGTAATAAGGGCTAGACTTCAGATTCAGTAGAAGTAGTTTGTTTGAATTCAGCTGAGGACCTAGATTATGATTCAGATGTAACTAAAAGAAACACAGGGATAAGACAAAAAAAAAAAAAACAGGAAAGAACAGCGTAAGATAGAAATAACTTTTTTTTTTTTCCTCCCCTTTCATTTAAATTGTATTTTCTCCTTGTCTCATATCCGGTTAACTACGAGTGCTCCTGGATTGAAAAAACCTAGGATCCAACTTTAGGATCGTATTTGGTGCCAGATACCTGCTGCAGTTTCTATTTGAGTCCCCACTGCTGTGCCTTTGCTTCGAGAGATCCACTGCCCATTCAGCCACTGTGGGACACCATCCTAGCAGTAGTGCAGGGATGCAGTTGCTTCCCCAGAGACTAGAGAATCGCCTCCTGGGCATGAACACTGTAATAGGGGTTCTTATTGGAGCCGCTGTCCCGCTTCACTCTTCCAGCTGCCAGAGGACTTTCTGGAGAGCCGCTGCTGTTACTCTCCGTGCTATTGCAGGCATTACTGGTTGTTACTGGTTAGCCTGGAAGCAACAAGAAACCCTGGGCAGTAAAAAGGATGATATGATAAAATTACAAACGAGAGTTTTTGATTAGCTGTTGCAGGAAAAATGTATGTGCAGAGGCAGGGAAGTAAGCATGAATACTAATGTCCATGGACTATCTGTGGTTTATAATCTTACATACATGTGTGGTGGTGTTCCTGACACTGAAGAAAACTGTCTGATTGGAGCTGAGGGAATTGGCCCATGTGCACTTAAAAGGATTTCAGAGTAGTCAACAATTTTCCCTGTTTTTAATCGTTGACCCAAAAGTAGAAAGCAAGAAGTGCAGAAGCAGTTTCAGCTTTCTCCCCAAGGTGAGCACTCTGGCTATTGCTGGAGCCACTGGAGGCTCAGCTTCCCCATGCTCCTGCCCTGCCAGTCATACCAGTGACCCACAGTCCTGTTGCCTGTCACTACCCTCCTGCAGTTCCCTGCCCTGCATAAGCCCCATATTTTCTCCCCTGTAACAAACACCTTGCTGTCTGGGCAGCTGCCAGGCGAGGCGCATTCCCCAGACCCTAGGAATGGCTCCAGCAACTTTAACTCCTGTGGTAGTTAATGCAGTTAAATGACTTTGGGTTTATGTTTTGGCACTTCCCAAAGGTCTTCCTGACTGCCAGCTGTAAGCCCCGGCAGTTTTAAGGATGTGATGGCAGGATGCACGGACCCTGGTTCTGGTCTTGATCACATCCTGAGACTTCCGTCATCCCTGTCCCTCTTGGGCTTTGGCGTGGGCATTTGCTCATAATATCATTCAGAAATATTCCAGAAAAACAGTGGGAAACTGTACCAAATACCAACATGCTTGTGTTGGTTGTAATTTGTAATTGTTCGTATGTTGCTCCCTGCTAATCCCCGTGCTGAAACTCATTATGGAGAGAGAGTACCATACATTCGGAGGGCTGTGCTGAAGGCAGAAGGACTTGGCCAAGGAAAGTAGCTATTGTTTTACGATTAAAGGAAGGGATTATATTAGGATTTCCTTGAACAAGGAAAGTTGCTGCCCCACTTTTATTGCTTGTAACAAGGGGATCATAATTACTCTCTGTTATAAAACACCTCCAGATCTCACAATGAAAGATTTGTGGTAAGCTGTGTGGTAGTTGAGGTTGGTTATCTTCAATGGCCTGGAGCTATGCAAACTAAGATTTCTCTGCCAAGTCTTATTTCTTCTATTGGGACTCAACCTCTTCTGAGAAAATGGAAAACATTCCCCTTCTCTAAGTTGAGCGTCTGACAAGAGGTTTTCCTCTGGAAGAGCTGGTACCAGTCACCCATCCTGTGACCCTTGCCTTCTCTGTGAGCCATCTGGGGATTTGGTACAGGCTTGAGAGACCGAGCAGATCCAACGGTAAGGACACAGGGCAGCCCGTGCCCGAGAGGCCGTGGGAAGTGGAGCTGGCTGCCACCCACTGCTCCTTCACTTCCCTGTGCTTCCTGTGCCACTGCCATCTCCTCGCGAGTAGAGATACAAGAGAACAACTGAGCATTGTACTAGAGCTTGCTGGAGACTCGCTGTTTGTTTGGTTTTGACACTCACTGCTGAGTTGCATGGGTCAAGATGGCTGCGAAGGAGAGAAGTGCTGGCATGTGGTCTCTTGATTAAAAAACAGGAAAACTGTGACGTGTTTCCTCAAGTGTCCCAAATGGCATCTGCTGACTCAGCTGGTTTTTGAACGATCCAGCTACCACCAACTCCAGGATGATTTCGATGGAATCAGAGTTGAATCTGTTTCCACTAAAGGTGGAAAAACAAATAGGGCTCCATTTAGAAACAAAATAGCCCATGTAAAATGTGATGTTTGATACCATATCTCCCTGAGTGTGTTTGCTTTTCAACATATCTAATTTGAGACAGCTCCACATTGTACAATGTTACCCCTTCAGAGTTAACCTCTCCCCTAAGTTGAAGTTTGTTGGCACTGTTGTTCATTAAGATTTGGTGGAAATATATCTTTATTTCTCCATACCTTCTTATATTTGCATAGTTGGGTTTTTTTTTCTCCCATGCTACTGTGATTTGCTTTGCTAAAACAGTTCTCTCAGCAAAGGGGAATCGTGGGTTGAATTGGAATTGCAAGAGGCAGTCGGTTAATCCGCAGATTATTGACACAGTGGACCCTAAATGCCTCAAAGGCACCATTATAGTCCATCGTGTCCATGCATACTTAGGGAGCTTTAATCCGCGGATTACAGGTCCATAAATGCTTCTGCCCTCCCGCTTACAGCTGGTCCTGCCAACAGGAGCTGCCACATCAAGCTGGCCGCAGGGCGACACCAAAATATTGCTCTTCAAAATGCATGGAGACAGTGATATATCCCTGTGTCTCTGCTGGGGCCATGTCCACATCACATCCCCTCCCCTGTGTTGCAGGAAAGGGTTCTGGGCTGCTGCACCTCTCCAGCGGTGGGGCTGGCTCGGGATGTACTGGCTGAGCTCCTGGTGAGGCTCCTGCAGCCCTGGCTGGCCTCTGCTTTTCCCCAGGCATGAGGCAGGACCAGACAACAAGTTTCCAAGAGCGCTGCTGCACTTTTTTTTTTTTCCTATTAAAAAAAACCCCAAACAAATGAAAGGCATACCAAACATTTTCCAGATCCTTTGGGGAATAGTAAGTATTAAATGGCAGGCCTTTCCTTCTCCCCTCTGGTCTCCCCCTAAACAAACAAATCAAGCAGCTCCCAGTAAATACTTAGCATTTCTAAGGCATTATTTTTCTTTGTTTGCACACTAAAAATAACTAATTGTATACTATGAAAATGGGTAGGTGCTTTTAAACTCCTCTGAGGTGCATAGGTTTGTGTTATATATCTCTGGAAATGAAGTGTATAATGGAAAAGCTCACAGCCTCTTTACTTGCAGCATTCATGTAATAAGTCAAAGAAGCCACACAGTGGCCTTTTATTTCCGAAGCTGGACTTAAATCACGTCAATAAATCTACAGACTTATTATAAGATGCAGCATGGGTAATGTAAACAACTAAAAAAACCCGCCTTCAACACACCAGAGTTTAAAAATAGGATGTAAAGAGGAAAAAAATTAACCATCTGTACAATAAAAACAGAAGAAATGAAACACAAAAGCATTGTGACAGGCAATGCCTTGAAATTATCCTCACTAAATTACAATCATGCACTTTCCACTGTCTGTAGTTAAACATCAGGGTTTATTTATTCCAGATGCATTTGCTTCAAGTAGACTCAGGTCCTTTTAAAATTTTGTTGTTGTTGTTATTGTAAATCCTTTACAGGTCCCTGTGACCTGCAGACAGTTGGGAAATAAAGCAAATGGCTTCATAGATCAAGGCACTTGAAGGTGACTTGTGGATAGTACTGGCATCGCACGTGGTGAACGTAATGCTCGTGCTCCCTTTTGGCAGAGCCTGGGTGTGCTGGGTGACACCGAGCCTTCCTGTGAGGGTATGTGTCTGTGTGTGAAATACATGTGCAACGAATCCTGAACAGGAGTACACAACTGCTTTAACCCCAAACAGCCAAACCAAATGGACTCTGCTTGCTGAGGGGGATTTCTGTCATGGGATGTTGTGGCGCAGCCTCTGCTACCTCTTGGGATACACCCTCTGCAACCACTATATTCTCTGGAAGAAAAAAAAAAGTCTTACTTAGGGCTTGACAGAAAATACTGTAGGCTTGACTGGTGAAATAAAACATGGGGTAATTTTATCTGCCCCAAGTCTTTGGCTTTGATTAGGGATGCACCCACCCCACTGACCCCACAGTCTGTGGGAAAGGCCTGCAAGGTGCTGCCACAGCTCCAGTTAATTTGTCCCCAGACTCCAAACTTAAGCCAGTTGCAAATCCCATTAACCTGTAGATGAAGTTCATTACGCAAAGGTCTTCAGGACCAGACAGAGGGCTTGTGTATGCGGGATTTTGGAAAGGTCGAGTGAGGCTCGCTGCCTGAGGGTAATTCATTCAGCAGATAGGCATGAATTGTAATCATCATAAAATCTGTGATCTGATTTAATGATAATTTTCATTTACATGCTTATAGCTCAAATTTATAAACCATCAGTCTGCTGCTTTTGTTTATTGGTATTTTCTGAAGGAAAAAAACCCAAAAAACTAAAACCCCCTGGCAAGGTGGTAGATTTTGAGGTACTTAAAGTAATTGATACCCCGCTCCAAACATACAAACGTGCATTTTGGATCTGTTGAGCTATTCAGATAAATACATACAGGTTCATTAAGTAAACCTTGTTCAAAGCATGGCTGTTGCTACCAGGGTGTTTGTACAGCACAGAAGCTGCTCACCTGGTGACAGCACTACCATCTCCCAGCTTAAAATAAAAAGAAACCCTGGCTACCTGCCACGAGTGTCGTTGCCTCAGAATCACCCAGCCTGCCCATGCTCAGTGGCCCGGTGGCCCCAGCCAGCTGGAAGTTGGGTTGGGAGCAGCCCTACCTGGGAGAAGATGGGAGACTCCAAAGTGAATCAATCTATGAGGAAGGAAAGAAAAGCAAAAAAAAAAAAAAAAAAAAAAGAGAGAAAACTTTTTTTTCCTTGTTTGTTTTAGAAACGAAATAACATCCAAGCAAGTTGTATTTTCTCAAGGACATTTTTTGATGTTGCTCGTGGTGCTGGTCTAGAGCTGCTGGTGACCTTTTGTGCCATCCTGGGCCTTCCAAGCTGCTGTGGGTTTTCACTTTCAATGCCAGGCTGTGCTCCTGGTTACTGCTTAGCAGCTTGGCACTGGGAAGGTCGGTGTCTGGCATGGCCGGGCTGGTAGCCATCCCTGTCCCCTGTGCCAGGGTGTGAGCTCCTGGGGACCAGGGATGCCAGCTCTGTCCCCTACCTGCAGCAGCTTCAACCTGGCTCAGGGGGCAGGGCAGAGGTTTACCTGTGCGCTGGAGTTTAAAGGCTGAGTTTGGGGGAAAAGCGAGAGGAAAAGACGGGCCATTAGAGGGCACTTTTGCAATCCCAGAGAAGGAAAAAGGTGCTTATTATTTCACTTAGGACTGTTTGTTTTGGCACTCTCTTAAATTCAGCGATAAACAGGAGGCAAATCCCTCCAGTCAGCAGGACTATGTCAATAAAATATTGACTCAGAGTTTAAAAGAAAAGAACATAAGGAAAACTTGTAGAAAAGGGAATAAAAGGCATTTAGGAGGTGGCACAGTCTGGAGAACAGAAAAATCACACAATACATTTTACGTAATTTGTATGGCTTTACAATGCAGTGCTTAGGTCTTAGCTTGTACCTGGCTTCTAAAAATGAAACTGGCTCAGAGCATGGTACACTGAGACAAGAAAATCATTTGTTGGAAGTTTCTGAAGGCTGTGTGGGAGAGCATAAATTCCTGTGCTCACAGCTAGCAAGTGCATTTTCTGAGAGACTCTGTCAAAGTCATTGCCCAGTGGTGAACTTGCCCAGAAAGAAACATGGGATGAATAAATTATAGTTTTGCTTTCCTGTTGATGTTTTGAGTGAGTAAACTATAAAGAATTTAGCTTAAAACTCTGCCAAATTATAATGAATGCACTGCAGAAAATAAAATCTGTTTATTAATTGGTGCAGAAGAGTCGTCGAACAGCACGGCTTCCAAAAACTGGGAGTGGGTTTTGGCTGCCTCTTTGCTGTTGAGGTGTCCTGCCTTTGGAAGTGTCATCCATGAAATCTGGGCCCATTTGAAGCCTCTGAGGTTGGAGATGTGAAAATTAAAGCAGCCAAAATCCTATTTGCTTGTAAAGGAACAAAGATTAGACAACTTTTCTTTTTCAGTAAGAGTGGACATCTTTGCAAGCTATTTCATGTATGACGTGGGCCAGTGCTGTCTGCCCAGGGATCACAGAACTAACCTTAATGTGTCTTTTGTATTTATTTTTAAGCCAAAATGCTTTTACAATTACAGAAAGAAATTGGAGACAGATCTGTACCTTGTGGCAACAAGGTTGTTGTAACAGGGATGGAAACGCTGTCTGCTGGAGTTTTTAAATTGTTTAAGAAGTGACTCTTAGCCTGGGTAGTCACAGAATCAAAAATCGTTCTTTTAATAGAGGTTCAATTGTCCTGGGATTGGCTATGGGAATACAGAGGACTGCAGTTTCAAGGGTTTTGTGTAGAGGACGTCATCCTGCAGAAAGCATCCGAGTTTCTTACCTAACCAAATAATCTGCTGTAACTGTTGTGATTAAGTTGGAAAGAATTTCTTCCCTGTTGGCCAACAGTATTGAAAAATCAATAAACAGTGTGTTAGAGCACAGGAAACTCATCCTGTTTTGTGTAAGAGAAGAGTGCTGATGATTCCAGTGACACAAGTCGGCAAGTATTTTGACTTAGAGTCTTTGCTCCAAAAGGTCAAATGTCATTAACTTTGCTGATAATTATCAACACTTCCTTCTGCATTCGAGGAAATACATAGCTTGTCATCGAAACCTAAGTCAGGACAAGCTTAGGGTAAATTTTGACAAATGCTGGGAGAGTCAAATCAGGATTTAACTATAAGTAGCAATTGTGTGTCTTGGGTAAAGCCCTTTAATCCTTCCCCTTTCGTAGGGCAGAGCACTGTGGTAACCTGTTACTAAAACACCCCAAACAATGACAAGGTGCACAGTTTGAGACCTGTGAGTGCTGGAAGTGAAGCATTACAAGCCCTGCAAACGGGAAACCACAGCCATGTGCTGCTGTCGCCAGGTGATTGCCAAATAAACAAGGGCGCAGCCTTCTCCAGCTGTAGAAAACCTTTTGGCAACCTCGGCTCGGGCAGGGCTTCCCCTCAAAGGTGCTGAGGCCATTGACCAGCAAGCTCACTGCAGGACTCCCCAGCACACTTGCCGCTCACTTGCTGGGGACATGGGGCTCCTCCACGGTCTGCATGCCCACCTGAGACATGACTGCAGGGGAAACACTGCCAGGTGAACCTCAAGTATTTGCTTTCATCTTTCCTGTGGTTTTCCAGTCAGGAAGGGGGGGGATCTGGCTGCAAATATAGGAATGTGTAGTGTGGCTGGGGAGGACAAAGCTGAGGAAGGCACAGCAGCCCTTGGTCTGAAAGAAGGCATGAGCAAAAGGAGGCAAAGATAACATTGCATCCTGGTTAGGAGGTTTTTGGGGCATGTCACATGGCTTACGGTTATTACTTTGGGATTTGCTATGTATTTTCTCTTCTCTCTTGCCTCACCATTTTCAGTAGAAAAGCAGATAGATGAAGGACGGACTGGAGGGCACAAGTGGGAGAAAACAGTAGAATGAAGGATGTGAAAAAAATGTGGTAATGGGGCCAGGGACAGGGGAGAGGAGAGGATGAGTGGGGGGATACCTGTGCCATTGATGGAAGTACCAATGAAACAACAATGATGTTTGAGGCAGAGGAAGCAATATGAGGGTGAAAATAGCCCTCCATGGGCTCTCCAGTGTTTGGAGACCCACTGTCCTGCATGTGGATGGCAGTGTTTAGCTGTACTGGGAGAAGGACAGGCTGCAGGACAGGCAGATGCACGGAGGAAGGGGAGGTTGACATGTCAGGGAGGGGAATTTGGGAAGATTTTGGCAGGAGCTTGGGGGTGAAAAAGAGGATAAGACCTCATACTGGCTGTGGTGAATTGCCATGTTTGGAATGCCAGTGCCCACAATGAGCTGTTAGAGACATGCTGATGTTGTTGAGAGGGGCAGAAACTGTCAGGCTGCTGGCTACTTATCTTTGAAGAGGAGAGTGGGAAGGGGATTTTGGGGCTGTCGGGGAGCTCCCAAAGGGTCAGAGCAGGTGGGCTGAGGTGAGGAGGAGAAGGGTCGCACATCATGACCACACCACCTTACTGTGGCTCCTTTGGGAATTTTGGAAGGTAAAGCCATGGCAGGGGGAAGAAGGAGGCTTCTGGGGCCTCCCTCAGGGCTGCCTGTTGATGTTTTCATGAAGTGCATGAAGGGCAAGAGTGATTTTATTATGCCTTAGACTTCATCATGACACTTCTCAAGGAGTTTATGTTTGCTACTTTTACATAAAATATTAGGGAGTGGTCATATGGAGAGCAGAAAAAACCTCCCATCTCAACTGCAGATTTGATCTTAAAAAGAAAGAGTTTGTTCTAAAGCCATAGTTAACTTATAGCGCACTACAAGGAGCGGTGCTGGACTGCACTCTCAGCCAAGTAAAAACAAGATTAAACCGTTCCTGCCTGCCAGCTCAGCCTTTTATCATGCATCTCCCCAAAGCCAGTGCTTAACACAGTTAACATCTCTTTTTTTTTACCCTGAATTTAAAAAATGTTAGAATTTAGCAGTTTAAACTTTCAATACTTGCACTAGCAATGGGCTTTGCTTCCCCCTTACCACTCCCCTGCACCACAGCCATTACATATGAGATCATCTACAGTGCTGAAAAGAGATTTACAGGCTGTTCCCACTGTATCTGTTAGGGTAGTCATTACTGACCTAGTTGTAGACATAATAGTGAAAGGCAGAGATTATGAATTATTATGCCTAATTTGTAAGGGATTCTCGGCTTTTGTGTTTTGCAATTCCCATCAGACTTGAGGATTAAGGCCTGCTGACTGGCATGCTAATACCAATGCGCTTTGAATATGTGTGGGTTTATATCACACGTTTTCCTAATTCACTGTTTTGATAAAGAACAATTTCACTGGAAATATTTACTTTTCAAAGGATTTCTGGAAGCCCAACAATTATCTCCTTAGGAAAGTAAAGTTAATGTACCCTCCATCTGCTCTGGGCTTACTCCAGCTCCCATGTCCAGCAAGCTCTATTTCTGCTATGGCAAAAGATCAAACTGTAGCAAACTGTAGCTCTACAGAAGCACATGGAATGCTTTTGCTCTTTTTTAGTGAGAGGGAGAGATACAGTCAGCATGGAGGCTTGGTTTCCGTTACTGTTCAAAGTAGGAAAAACTTATTTACATACTTTATCCAAGCACGGTGATGGTGTGAGCTTAGTCCTTACATGTATTCCTGGTGCTTGTAAGGCAGCACAGTGAAGGTGTCTGCAAAACCTCAAATACTGTGTTCAGTTTTGGGCCCCTCACTACAAGAAGGACATTGAGGTGTGTCCAGAGACAAGCAACAAAGCTGGAGAAGGGTTTTGAGAACAAGTCTCATGAGAGGTGGCTGAGGGAGCTGGGGATGTTTAGCCTAGAGGAGAGGAGGCTGAAAGGAGATATGATCACTCTCTCCAGCTACCTGAAAGGGTAGTTGTAGTGAGGTGGGATTGGTCTCTTTGCAGCAGTGAATTACAGGACAAGAGGAAACAGCCTCAAGTTGTGCCAGCGGGAGGTTTAGATGGGACATTAGGAAGAACCTTCTCACCGTGAGGGTTACCAAGCCCTGGCACAGGCTGCCCAGGGAGATGCTGGAGTCCTCATCCCTGGAGATATTCAAAAGACAGGTAGATGAGGTGCCGAGGGTGTTTAGTAGTGGACTTGGCAGTGTCAGATTAGTGGTTGGACTTGATGATCCAAATGAAATTATTCTCTGATTCTATAATTCTCCAAAACACGAAGTGCAGGGCCATTGTTGTAGGTGTGCCCAAGTTCCAGAAGTAGGCCACCAGCAAGGGCCATGCCAGTTTGCCACTAGCGGAGGCAGCCACCAGGGTCAAGGATAAATTGCTGCTTCACCACCATCTCACTCACCCACGTGGGGAAAGTTGGTGGCTGCTCTTGCTGTGTGTAGTGCAGCCCTCCTGAGGTGGGACTCCCTGTCGTTGCTGCAGGATGCTCCTGCTGCACTGCCCGCTGCTGCTGCTGCTGCTGCCACTGAGCTCCAGACCCCAGAAGTTACCTACCAGAGACGAGGAGCTCTTCCAAATGCAGATCCGGGACAAAGCATTTTTTCATGATTCATCAGTCATCCCAGATGGAGCTGAAATTAGCAGCTACCTCTTCCGAGACACCCCAAAAAGGTATTTCTGGCTGGCTCGAGTGAGGAAGATGTACTTCGAAGATAGCAGTTTTCTTTGCTTGGTGTTTTGAAATGAAAATTGGATCCAAACCAGAAAAATACCAATGCTAGTGTTAAGTCCAGTGAAGTAATTATGTGAGTTTCCCTCCCAATCTAGCCTCCCCTGTTGAAATTCTATCCTATTTATTTGATTTCTGGGATAAGCCCAGAGCTCCTGGAGGCTGTAGAAGTTCCCTGAAGTGGAGCCACTAACCACGTCTGGAGGCAGGGGGAGCAGGAAAGAAATTAGAAACTATGGGCTTACCCCACCACACTTGTCTCTATTATTTCCTATTGTGCTTTAAAGAAGCAGCATAAACTAGTCTAGTCTCAACTCCCCAACCTCTACCCCAGGGGTCAGAAAATACTGAGGTTAGACTGAGGAAGAACGTGAGGCTCCAGACAATTCAGGGAAGACCAGCATTGCCACCTTCCTCTGCATATCACACATCTTCAGCCTTTGTTGGTGATATTTTACAACAAAGGATGTGAAGTGCTTACGGGAGTGTATGAGGGCAGCTGAATGTGTACATATCTATATGTGTTTCTAGGGCTCTAAATTAGACATAGCATAAAATGTGTCCTTCTCTGAAGAACATTTGGCTAAATTGCAGGAAATATCCTGTTGCCCTCATTTGTACCTTTGTGACCATTTATACTGTATATTGTTAGTGTAGGGGTAAAAGTAAAGCTGACGCAGAGGAGGGCAGAAGGCCAGAAACCCTGCTGTAGTGTCTTGCCAAGTGTGTGCTCTGCACCACCATGTTAGTGGGGGGGCCTCCCCTCACCTGCTTAGCTCTCCCCCACTGGTCTTTCCGTATACCCTCTGCATACGCTTGCCTGTAAGTAACACTTCTGTCTCTGTTGCCTCACCAAGATCAACCTTGATCATGTCAAGTCAGTCCTGCCAGTTGTCTGCCATCAGGATTTATTGATGTGTGGATTTGTTAACCTTCCCCTAGGTACTTCTTCGTAGTTGAAGAGGACAACACTCCCTTAGCAGTGACAGTGACACCATGCGATGCCCCTCTGGAGTGGAAGCTGAGTGTGCAAGAACTCCCAGAGGAAGCCAGTGGAGAAGGTTCAGGTAACAAACCATCAACGACTTCCATTGCACCTAAGAGACTTGCTTTTCTCCTGAATTCAAAGCCCTTCAAACCAGTCTTGATGTGACGCTGAGCCTCACAGCAGGCCCATTTTTATAATCTTCTGCTGTTCTGATCTTCAGCCTCAGTCCTGCTGTTGTGTAGGAAACTGGCAGCAGGTAGCAATATGGCAAGGAAAGCGACTGTAAAAAAGTAAAAGCAAAAGCTGAGGTTATAGTTAGAGTGCACCAGATGCTAACACAAGGAACTGTGTTTGCCCAGAGTAACTCAGTTTCACAGAGGCTTTGCTGTGAGCTGTGTACACAAGATAGGAACTTGAGAGACAGGGATGGCAGTGCAGCAGGGCCAAGCTTGACCCTGTGAGAGGACGTGTCTGTAGGTGTGGAGCTTATTTGGAAATAGCCATATAACTGCTGCTTAAGAGAGAAAAGGTCTATGGCTTTCAGAGCATCTCACACAAGTGCTAAAATGTCATAAATGCCAAGTTGTATGTCCTTTGCCCCTCCCTGGTACTTAGGCACAAAATTTTAGCAAGACCCAGAGGGCCAAAGCTATGGCATCTCCAAGTTGGGTGCTTAAGGTACTCCAGTGGAAGGTATTAGCTGCCATTCATCAGCCTCCATGAATGTGGGTCAGGTGTAATTTCTATGGCATTTCATTTTAACCTGAGTGCCAAAGCAATTTCCCTCAATGATTTGACAACTGTATTGATTACATCTTCCTCAGAAGACAAAACTTTCCTTTTTCATCTCATTTTTTCACTTTATGTAGAAGTGTCGGTTAGAATTTAATTTTCTGATATTTGCAAATTGTATATGTACACATGTTTTTCTGTCTTTGTAATGTAGGTGAACCAGAGCCTCTTGAGCAACAGAAACAGCAGATTACTAGTGAGGAAGGCACAGAACTGTTCTCTTACAAAGGCAATGATGTTGAGTACTTTATGTCCTCAAGTTCCCCATCTGGTTTGTACCAACTAGATCTGCTGTCAACAGAGAAAGACACACATTTTAAAGTATATGCAACCACTACTCCAGAGTCAGACCAGCCTTATCCTGAATTACCTTACGATCCCAGAATCGATGTCACTTCTCTGGGACGCACAACAGTGACACTGGCATGGAAACCGAGTCCCACCGCCTCCTTACTGAAACAGCCGATTCAGTATTGCATAGTCATCAATAAAGAACACAATTTCAAAAGCCTGTGTGCAGTTGAAGCCAAGCTCAGTTCTGATGATGCCTTCATGATGGCTCCAAAGCCAGGTCTGGATTTCAGTCCATTTGACTTTGCCCATTTTGGCTTCCCTTCAGACTACAACTCTGGCAAAGAACGTGGTTTCCTAAAACCATCACCAAAGTTTGGGCGCCAAACATCCTCAAAGCCAAGAGTTGACCTGCATAAAGTTTGTATCGGGAACAAGAACATCTTCACTGTGTCTGACCTGAAGCCTGATACACAGTACTACTTTGACATGTTTGCAGTAAATGTCAACACTAACATGAGCACTGCATACGTTGGCACCTTTGCCAGGACAAAGGAGGAGGCTAAACAGAAAACAGTCGAACTGAAGGACGGCAAAGTTACAGATGTATTCATCAAGAGAAAGGGCACCAAATTTCTACGTTTTGCTCCCGTTTCATCACACCAAAAAGTCACCTTCTCTGTTCATTCATGTCTAGATGCTGTTCAGATCCAAGTAAAAAGAGATGGAAAGCTTCTCTTGTCCCAAAACATCGAGGGTGTGCGTCAGTTCCAGATTCGGGGAAAAGCAAAAGCTAAATATCTCATTAGGCTGAAAGGTAGCAAAAAAGGTGCTTCGATGCTGAAGATCCTGGCTACAACAAGGCCCAACAAGCAGTCGTTTCCTTCTCTGCCTGAAGATACGCGCATCAAAGCCTTTGACAAGCTCCGCACATGTTCTTCTGTCACAGTGGCGTGGCTGGGCACGCAGGAAAGAAACAAATTCTGCATCTACAAAAGGGAAGTGGACGACAATTACAATGAAGAGCAGAAGAGAAGAGAGCAGAACCAGTGCTTGGGTCCAGATACGAGGAAGAAATCAGAAAAGGTTCTCTGTAAATACTTCCACAGCCAGAACATCCAGAAAGCAGTGACCACAGAGACAATCAGAGGCCTGCAGCCTGGCAAGTCCTACCTACTGGATGTTTACGTGATAGGGCACGGCGGGCACTCCGTGAAATATCAGAGCAAACTGGTGAAAACGAGAAAGTTCTGTTAGTGCCCTTGGACATAGAAATATATGGAACTCCAGTCAGAACGTTGTCCTACTTCCAAGTATGCAGATTGACTACTTGCACAGCTGAAAAGTTGTGACCTGTATTTGTACTTGTGTAGAAAAGATATCAACCTGTATATTTATGTTTACATAAGTAATTGAGGAACTGAGGCTGGTGCTCTCTGGTAGCATCTGGCAACGGTACTATCATGTGTCTGCTGACCCACATGTGATGCTCAGTAGATGTCCAAGGTAGCAGGAAACCTCAAAAGAACTGGCACTCCTTTGCTTCCATATTGCATGAACTGCTTCTAAATTATTTTATACTTAAAATGCTGAGATACATCATTCATCCACCTTGTTACTCACACACAAAACTCACACACCCTTTCTGTCGGAGTAGATAGTAGGATTTCTGTAAATTATTTTATTAGAGTCTCGTTTTAAATGTTTATGTTTCTATGACTGTAAACTATTAAAATCTCTCCCCAATAAAATACAGATCTAAACTAAGTATTAACTGGGCTGCACATGAGGCAGTTTCATCGCTAATGTAAATTCTTACCTAGCTGATTTTCATGTTTAAATACTGTATGTATTTCATGTACAAAGTTGCCATAACGTTATATTCCTGTACATAAAATTAAAAATATTAGATTATATGTTGTTTCCTTTTTTTCTTGACATTCTAAGGTAGCAAACAGACTTGGGGACAGAAGAGGCATGCTGAAACTCAAACTGAATTCAGCTACGATGTGCGTCTTGTTTTTCTTCTTTTTGGGCAAGGTGCCTGAAGTCTGGTAGAGTTACTGATGTTACTGAGTCAGTTAAAATCTGCAAGGGAGTACAGGCCACCGAAGGATGGGTATTTGTGGCACACTCTGGATCTGCAGTGATACAAGCACTAAAGAAGCAGGACAGGGCAGAGGAACTTCACTTGTCCTAGGTGAGAATGGGCCCTGTTTCATTATGGTTGTGAGTGCTGCTGGCACTGTGCAGGGAGCTTAGACTCTGGGTGAGAGAGACCATAACAATTCAAACAAATACCGCATGAGAGAACCAGTTGTTACTTTTGTTAGATTAGCATTGAAAATACTTGGTTTCTGGATGATGCTGGTTTTGACCACAGCAGTAGAAAGGTGAGAAGACGATTTTTTTTCCATTGAGAAGACTGGTAGCGCTAAGAAAAAAGCCACATATCTTCATTGGAGTTGCAGTTGTTTCCATTATGTAGATTTGTTCATGATGTTAAATGTCTGGATCTCATATTTTCTAAGTGTTCATCTTTGGTTTTCCCCATGTCACCTTCATTGACTCAAAAATTTATATAGAGCTGCTTAATGGAAAACACGCTTCTGAGAAGCAACTAGACCAGCTGCATTTCAAGGGGCTAAGAGCGGGATATATACTGCCTCAGTCCTGGTTTTAGAGTTCAGGTCAGAGCCTCGGGACAGGTAACAGACCACCTTTTTCTCTCAGTCTCATCATAGGTATCAGTCTACAGCACCCAAGCAGTGGATGTCGGGACTTAGTCAAAGACAGCATCTCTTCCTTAGATGCCTGTCTACAAAACACGTCACTGCTGTAACTTTAGCACTTACAGCCCTCTAGGGCTTTGACAATGAGGGAAAAGGACCAAAGCCCACATAAAGGTTGAAAACAGATTCTTCTTAGGTTGCTCACAGGGCAGGTGAGACTTCTCCATCTCTGCAGAGGTGGGCTCCAGTTTTCCTTGGCCCTACAGTGCCGAGCTCTTCAGGTTGTCCTTTCTGCTGCCTCCAGCATGTTCCAGTTTGCAGACTAGTGGGTGGCAGCAAGGTTCCGTGGCTGTGCAACTGCCCACACAGTTCCACATGCTGCATTAGCTGTTATCACTCTCTAAGATGCAGATATCATATGAAAACTGATCAGAAGGTACCTACTGTGTTTAGTGTAATTACATAGTAATATTATTGTCTTTCCTCATCGGAAAACACCTCTGATTTCTTAAAGCAAATGGCTTCAGTACGACATGCTTATTTGTATTACCCTGCCAGAACATAGATAAGTAGTGACTACAGCTGGGAATCTGAAGGGGATTGTAGTACCAATGCTGGATCACCAGTTGCCCAGGAGATAACTTCCCTACATTCTTTTTGTCCAAAGATCTACTAAAACCTTCAGTTAAAGGCAACACTTACGTTTAAGCATTTATCTGCTCACTGATGCCATTTTTTAGTGGGAAATGGTACTCCTTCTGTTGGCCTATTATTATGTTTACTTGAAAACACATGTTTCATTGCCATTCCAGCTCTATTTGTTCCCTTTAGCCATGTTTCTCTGGATATTCATCCAACTCACTTGGCTTTTCTGTCTGCTAACCACTTATCATAGAATCATAGAATGGTAGGGGTTGGAAGGGACCTTTAGTGATCATCTAGTCCAATACCCCTGCAGAAGCAAGTTGATCTAGATCAGGTCACACAGGAAGGTGTCCAGATGGGTCTTGAAAACCTCCAAGGAAGGAGACTCCACAACCCTTCTGGGCAGCCTGTGCTAGGACTCCATCACCCTCACAGTGAAATAGTTTTTTCTTATATTTAAGTGGAACTTTTTGTGTTCCAGCTTCATCCCATTACCCCTTGTCTTGTTGATAGCTAAACTTATGTTTACAGTATGTCACAAAATGAAAAAAATCCCCAATATGCATGCATCTTCTGAACACTATGTTTTCAAAGAAAAATGTCACATTTTTTATCTTTATTCCTAGTATTCTTTTCCCAAACACCTAGCTCTGTTTATTCTTCTGGAAGAACCTGAGGCCATACTAGTATCACATCTACTAATCATCCCACTGTTCTTCATGTCTTTATGGAGTCAATCTGAGAGAGGCGGTTCATATTTTGAAGGAAGGAGTAAAAACAAGGGCACCAGGCTTTATGCAGTGCAAATGTGAGTCACGCTTAAGACGGAGGTGTCTAAAGTGGATATCTTCTACGGGGAAAGCTCCAGGTTGAGTGTTCATGGGGCGTGGACCCCACATAAAGAGTCATAGCATGAGCAACTGAAGAGCTTTCCATCACTGAGAATCAGCCTGACTGTGAATGCAGTTGAGACTATATGTGTCGTCATCTTCTGGCTTATCACCATCTTGCAGCTTTCTGTCCATGGAGAAATGAAACATATCCACAGACTCCTTTCACATGGGCCACAGAACAACCATAGCTATGAACTACTGCCCTACACTGGGTCTGACTCAGTTACAGATCTGGATCCTGTTATTAATCAACATCACATCTTTATCCCTAGTTTCACATCAAAACATGTATTAAAAACTTCTTAAATAATATAATAGATGGATACCTGGCATAAAAGGTCAAAAAAAAGATAGTATATCAAATACAAAGAAGACCCACCTGGACATGTTCCTATGCTACGTGATGTAGGTGAACCTGCTTCTGCAGGGGGGTTGGACTAGGTGATCTCTAAAGGTCCCTTCCAACCCCACCATTCTATGATTCTACCATTCTATGATTCTATGAAAACATATAGAAAGTTTTTTTAAGAACAAAGTTGAAGAGGTAATTAAAATAGAAACACGAGCTTATGAAATAGGAGGTTAAATGGAGGTCTGCATTTGTATTTGTGATACGTGTCCCCTTGTGGAAAAAATATGCCATGCTGGAATATGCAGTTAAGGAACATGCAGGGCTATAGGAAAGCAGTATCTGGTGATCCACTCCAGTGGCACTGCCTCATTAAGGCTGTGTAACAAAGAAGAGATCCTCTACAGATTTTTTGTTGTTATTTCAAAATGAGTAAAGAGTCACTGAGACACTGCATAAGACCAGAAGATAATCTTCTACATCTTCGTCAATCAAATTGGTGTTTATCTGGTGTTACTGATTTACTTACTGACAAATCTGGCAGCAACCTTACAATGTAAGCTTCAAAGAGCCCAAAGGACAAAATGGTCGATGAGTTACAGGACACAATACTGTGACAGTAGCAAAACTGCACAATAAATCAATCAGTCACTCATACAGACATACCACTTGATTTCAAGAACTCCACTTGTAAAAACTAATGTATGGGTCTCAGAGCCATATTTGTTTGGGTTCTAACATATCAGGGAGAAAGAAAATTCTTATTCAGAACAACAAATGTCTTTACCTTAGCACTTGGAAAAAAAAAAGGCAATAATTGTGGCTGCTCAAAGTTTTTTGAAAATTTGGAGACCAAGTCCGACCCCCTTGCAGAAGCAGGTTCACCTAGATCAGGTCGCACAGGAACATGTCCAGGCAGGTCTTGAAGACCTCCAAGGAAGGAGACTCCACAACCCCTCTGGGCACCCTGTGCCAGGGCTCCCTCACCCTCACAGTGAAATAGTTTTTCTTATATTTCAGTGGAACATTCTGCGTTCCAGCTTCATCCCATTACCCCTTGTCCTGTTGCTAGATAAAATAGAAAAAAAGGATGCCCCAACCTGACACCCACCATTTAGATATTTGTTAATAAGATCTCCCCTCAGTCTCCTCTAGACTAAACAGCCCCAATTACCACAGCCTTTCCTCATAAGGAAGATGCTGCAGTCCCTTGATCATCTTGGTGGCCCTGCACTGGACTCTCTCCAGAAGGTCTCTGTCCCTCTTGAGCTGAGGAGCCCAGAACTGGACACAGGACTCCAGATGAGGCCTCACCAGAGCAGAGTAGAGGGAGAGAAGAACCTCCCTTGGCCTGCTGGCCACGGTCTTCTTGATGCATCTCAGGATGCCATTGGCCTTCTTGGCCACGAGGGCACATTGCTGGTTCATGTTTAGTTTATTATCAGTCAGGACTCCCAGGTCTCTCTCTCTGCAGAGCTGCTGTTCAGCAGTTCGACCCCCAGCCTGTGCTGGTGCATGGGGTTGTTTCTTCCCAGATGCAGAACTCCGCACTTGTCCTTGTTGAACCTCATGTTTGAATACATCCAATGACATCTGAAAATTCATGTTGCCTAATTCAGTATATAAACAATGATGAGCAACTCTATACCAGGAACCTTCAATTCTTTTTTCTCTCTGCCTGGAAACCTATTCATAAATCTTTGTGATAGCAAACCTTTGTGATAGTTTTGTGGCAGTACACATCTCTTTGGTCTGACTGACCACACAGAGATTGCCCAGATCTGCACAGTGGTGATTTGGGTTCTTGATAAATTGATTAATTCAAATTACTGCAACCTCAGAGTCATTTAGAAGCAAAGACACATTTCAATAAAATGTATTATTTACACGTGGCTTGTACAGCTTAGAGAACATGAGGCTGAGGGCTGGTGGATGCTTTGAAAAACTTTTGTCATAGGTAAAAGACTGGCAGTCATCAAATGTTACTCACATACTAGTAAGGTGTTGGCCTTTGACAGAGCCTTAGGAGAAGGCAGTATTCACCCAGCCCTGTTTGGCTCAGAGAAGCCATCCATCTCTTCTGTTTCTTACAAGCAGTACTCATTTTTATCTTGTCTTGTAAAAAATATAGTGCTGCTAATAAAATCAGCAAGCAACCTTGTACTCTAGAGTGTAGAGTTTAGTTCCAAATGCCAATTGTTGTGCGGCTCTGCTCATCTGGCCAGCAATCCACCTCAGGTTTTAAGGCCTCTTTCAACAGGCACTTCAGGTCTGAGTGTTTCTCAGAGAGACCTTCTTTTTATGTTTCAGGTAAAAGAATTCAAAGGCACTCTTTTTGCATGAATACGTATTTTATTTTCTTGCTTGGCCAGTACCAGGAATGTAATTCATGTTTGAAAAGTGTGGTATCTCCTTGCACTGTTTTTGCCTGCTTCAGAAGGAAGCCCATTTCCCAGAGAAGTCAAACAAACTCACTCGTGACATAATTAATAAAATTAGCAAAGAAACTACGGTGGGAAGGGTGCTGCAAGCACTGTCTACTGGCCTTTGGTCCAGGGGGCTATTCTCAAAGCCATCTGTCTGACAATTTCCCCCCATTTGTGTATCAACTTAATTAGTAGCTATGTGGTACGACTAATGCCAGTTGATTCCCAATCTTGTAATTTGATGTTCTGTGTCCATACAGAGAGCTGCTGCAACTGAAAGTCAGTGTAGGGACAGGGTTTTCCCTAAGCAGGTCTCATTTCAAGATTTAAGCTTTAAACCATGAGGCCCTCTAGAGAGTTAAAGTACCGTGTGAAATGGCAGCATTTGATAAATAATGTGTGTAGATTAATTTAAATTGTTTCTTTGGCCAAGAATATATTTGACTATTTGGGAAAGGGAGGTTCTCCACCAGTTGTAATCCTTATTCTTCTTAACCACAAACTAATTGCTTACAGTGAAATAACTGCATATTTCTACTCTTGTTTTCCTTTTCCAGTTTCACAGTGCAAGCATTCCTGCAGGTCCAAGAAAAAAAGAATAGATAAAGTCTTGGCATGTGCAAAGAAAATATTTGATAAGATTCTGAATGCCAAAGTATACATGAAGCCCTTGCCTTACTGTGGAAAGTTAGGAAGGAGTGGTGTACTTCTGAGGTGTTAGCATTTTCTTTTATGTCCTCTTCTATTTCATAATGTTTTCTCTTACTTAAAAGGTCTCCTGGCATTCCAGCTATGTAAGAAGGAGGCTAGAGGAATGTGAATGTTTGTTTCTTGTTTTTTATTTTCTGCTTGTTCCTTTTTGCCACCGGTTTTCACTCAAACATATCTGCTTAGAAGATGCAGCACTATAAGATGCAGTTTTGCCCAATAAACAAACTCAGCAAAATTTCACCTTTTTTTCTAGGAGGCAAGTAAAAATGACTGTGTTTTAAAAACACAGGGCTGTGACATATCAGCAAAGCCACCTACTGAGGCCATAGAATCCTGAAGAAAACCCTGTAAAAACCCCTTTCTCTTCTGGCCTTCCCTCTTATATGGGCTTTTTAGGGTGATATGGGTACAAAATAAAACCACACCAAAGAAGATGGTTTTTTTCCATCTGCTTTTACCTCACTTTCACTGATTGGAGAAACCAGACAAAGCGCAAGGCAGTTCCAGAGGGAAATGTCAGCCTGCTCTCCAGAGTCCATGGCTGCCCCACAGTCCCGCTGAGCCTGGGAGGATGCAGCTGGCCTTCATTACCAGCTCCACCACTGGGGCCAACTGACCCTGCTTCCTTTAACAAGCCTTTTAACATCAACTATAAAAGATGCCTGTTCTAGCTTGAGACAGGGAAGACAAGAGTGAGTTGCTGGGGGTGGTTGAGTAGGGTGGTCTGGCTTTGGTTCTTTTTAAGTGGAAGGATGTTCAGATTTGGAGGTTTGGGTTTTCGTGGCTTTTTTTTTTTTAACTGTGATTAATATACTTGCCTTTTCTTATTGTTTTATAGGAATTTCAGGCAGTTGTTTATGTTTTCTGTCTGAAAAGTGTATGTACTTCTTACCTGTATTGGGCGTCCTGAGCCAGCTACCTTAATGTGTTAAGAGGCTTAATATAAGCTGTGATGTCTTCTTACTCTAGAAAACAAACAGAAGAATTTTTTAAGTCTTTCTCTGCTGTTTGAGTAAAAAAAAGAACAAGTACTTCATATTATAAATGAGCATTGATATTATAATGGCAAAGCTGTATAAAGGCTGATACAGAGGAAACAACTAATTCCTGGGGTTTTGTAGGGTATTAATGCTGTATTGGTACACATGCTGATTCCCATTACATGTTTTGTACACCCCTGCTGTGCCTGTATTTTAATGTTGGGTTCAGGTGGTAGTTCAGATTTTTTCTAGGTGGCAGTAAGGGCAGGTGCTAGGCTGCTTAAGGCTACAGGTGTTCAGAGGCTTAATTTGGTTTGATCTGAACAGGAGCTAAATGTAGTTGTAGGATCTTCATACATGTATTCACGTTGCTTTGTTTAACTGCAATGCTAGCTATGTACCTAGTGCTCGAAATAAAAGAATATGAAGTAATTTTTCTTAAATATAAGTTTTGCCTTTTGCAGAGGTGTGAGTATTTTCTCTAATGTTGTTACAGTGTAAGTATTACTGGGATACAGTCTCGCTGCGGACAGCTCAAGTGAAATCTTCAGCCTTTTTGAAGTCAATGGATTGCTTTCTTGACTATATTGGTCTTCTGCTTCTAGAAAAAAATTCAGTGTAGGCAATCAAAAAACTTATTTTCTAGATTTAGCACATGCTAACGTATTTTTTTCCCTACAGCAAATCACATTTGGTATCTGTAGACTACTTTTATGTGAGGTGTTGCAGAAATGTGTGTTAGTGGCAAGAGGCAGCTGAAATAACTGTAAACTTCTGCTCCAATGGCTTAGCCTAAATATTTATAGGATTGTTAACTAGTAATCTTATAATGTATACCTTCCTAAAAGACCTGAATTTTCATTTTAGTTGTGTCAAAATTCTTTTTCTAAGTTTATCAAGCCTGGTAGTGAAGGGTCTGACTTGCTGTGTGGAATCTATTTGTCAGGAGTAGAACTGCTTCTTCATTAAAGCATGACTAAGAAATTCTGCTTTAGCTTGCTTTGCTTCTAGAAGGAGACCTAAGAAATTATCCTGCTTATTCTTGCAGTAGAAATATGGATTATTTGCATCGGGGGGGGAAAGACCACAGTCTGGATCAGAAAATGATCTGATGTCTGGTGCTGTGTGGCTTAACCTAATTTCCAATTCATACCTATTTTATTACCTGTGCTGTTCCACATCTGGGACTGCACACTATTTCATATGTTTTATGAAGTAGAGAGTTTGATTTTCTTATTTCCCCCAATTTCTTGAAGTGTTAATATTTACAGCACACACACTCCTGCTTGACTTCCCCACTCTCTTGCCTTTTCAAGCTGCTGTTTAACAAATGTTGTGTTTTCCTGTTGAGCTGTGGTTGTGCAACTTAGCTCTATGTGTGGAAGAGAAGCTGAGATTTTCACATCGTTTTCTTATTAAACCTTTTCCTCAGTAGCTCCATGCTGTTGAGGACAGCCTTTCATTTGTTTAGGTACTCTATGGGTTTTAGTCTGTTTAGAGTTTCGGTGAATCTGTGAAAGGCTGCAATAGCAGCTAATACAACTCAGAGATGGTTTAGTCTTCTAAGGAAGTGTCTAGACTGGTTTGTGAACTCATGGCATCAATCCTGACAGAGATGCAAACTCTTGCTTCACTTCATCTGTTCAGTGGTTCCAAAGCCTACTTGGGAGACTGCTTTTATAATTTCTTTCAAGTCCACATAACTGGCTATAATAACCATAATCCTCAGCTTCCCTGGACAACCACTGCTGATAACTAGGGTATGGGGGACATACTCCCCTCTGTCCTGTGCTGCCCCCCCCCCTTTTTTTTTTTAAGAAACACTTTTTGAAGTGAAAAATTTATAAATGTAGTTTTCTGTTAGATTTTTCTAATGCTAGTTATTACTTTCCAGCACAACTTGCTCTTTAATGATAGGTACCTGTCTAACAAAAAAAGGACTTCTCTGCCCCATTGTAGGCCTGCCTGAATAATGAATGTATAGCTGGCATTCTGATCTTGTAGCTGCTGTGTATTTTGGAAAGTCCACCAATTTACAATTCAATTTCTGCCTACTGAAAAGCATAGTTGAAGTACCTTTTCATGAACTGTTAGATAAATGTTTATCATTCACTTCAAAGAAAGGTTCTCTCCTTACTAATCCTATCTACTGTAAGGGAAAGTGAAACTGAACAGGTGGAAGTGTTTAATACTTGAATACTTGCAGTTTATGGGCACACAATACTATGCCTATTAAAAAGGATGTTACGTCTCAAAGCTAGATAAGTTACCATCAGGGAAAGATGATGTTGGTAGGAGGGCATTTCCTTTCAGGCAGTTAGACGTGGTTCTTATTTTGCTCCTTGGTGGAACTGGGACTTACTTATCCTCTATATCCTCGGGGATTAATTAATTCTTAAGGACACAAGGATGAAGACCCTGCTGAGTGTAGGCAGGGCTTGCACACAGGCTGTGGGCACTCTTGGTATTTTTCTTCCCACGCACCCATGAGTATGCCATCTGCAATTATTATTACTATGCTTATTATCCTTCATTTCCCATCACACAACTGGGAAGCTGAATGCAAAATAAACACCAATACATTTACTTCAAGCTGTTTTGCATGGGGTTATAATTAGAAGCTGGAGACAACTCTCTCCCTTCATCATTCAAGAGCGAGGCATTTTTATTCCTCTTGGCTTTTCTTTTCCCAAGCACTATCTCTTCATAACCATTCTCACAGACTAAAAGTTTTAGTGTTTTTAAGTCTAATATGTTTAATGGAAAGATATGCTAAGATAATGCATGTTTTGTGCTGTTCTAGAGAACTGGTTTAGTCTATCTGGAGAGCAGAAGCAGCTGCAGGCTGCCTGCAGATGTTGACTGGATGGTTTTCTTAGATCCCTTTTTGAGTCATGTTGGGCATCTGCTCCTAACCTCTAATGGTTTCCTTATGTTCTTTCACCCTTTCTTGTTCAAACTGTGCAGCTGGCTGCAGGGGAGGACAGCACAGTGACAATGGCTGGTGCAACACACTTGCAGGCAGATGATGCGTGACAGTGTATGGTCAATACAGTCGTTCTACTTCCTCTATAATTGATGACTGTGGAGTGTGGGTAATTGGTCTCATGCCCTCTCTAGAGAGAGTGGAGCAGACCTAAAGGACATGGAGAAAAGGTAGAGCCTGCTGCATTGGCTCAAGCAGTAGGTTAAAGCAAGTTACATCTGTTTCTGGATCCAGTTTAGTCCTAGGTTCAGGCTGGTATTAATAAACCATTGTGTTCTGGAGATAGTTGATCACTCTCTTCTGGACTTGCTCAAGTGTCATTACAGTTGATTGTAGAACAAAGTCTAACATTCATAGCATGCTTTGCAGGAGGCTCTACCAAGAGATTTTGATCAGCAGCACTTAGTTTGGGTAAAGTATGGGAGAAGTGGAGAAGTACTAGGAAGTTAAGAAAGCTTTGTTTACCAGAGCCTCACACTGAATCTGTATCCAAGTGTGAAGGAATTGCTTCTGAGATGATAGCTGTTTTGAGGCTGTCACTTGTTCATTCTTCTCTAAGAGGTATGGCTTGGTAAAGTATTTCTCAACATAATTAAATAAAACACCAAAATACCTCTGTCATTAAAGTAAAAAAAACCTCTGACCAGAGCTTTGAGGCAGGTCTGTTCAGACCTCTTCCCTCAAACAGCTTTTAAACTAAAACCTCAGGTTTTCTTTGAACAAAGCCTACATCAGACAAACCTCTTAAAGCAGACAAAAAAGAGAAGAGACAGACTAGACATGGGAAAGGGTTTATAAACAAATCTCCTGCTGCTCACTTTGTCCTTGCTTCTAGTCTTGGTTTCAGTCAGCTTTGTGGCTTTCAGGGTTGAAGCAGACTGAGTTCACTGTGGTCCCTAGTGACTTTTTTTTTTTTTTTTCCATTGTCACTAGGGCTTGTTTCTAGCTTCTCCTGCTCTTGGCTACCTCCTGGGCTTGAACTGCATGCTTCTGTCTCTTTTTGTTGTTTTCTTCTCTCCTTCTCAAGCATAATCAGTAGCTCTCAAATGAAGATGATGCATTCTTTTTGTTGCAGAAGGGCCCACTTGGCTTGGTTGCTCTCTTTAAAGGAAGATAATACACCAAGAAAAACAAATTGGATCCTGTCTGTCCCAGCCCCTCACAGAGGTATTTTTCTGGAAAAAGAAGAGGCTGTTGTGATAAGCATGCAATGTGCAATACTGGTACTACTGGTAACTCAACTGTTAATAATTTCTTGGCTGTCTTTTCAAAGTTGAATGCTTCTTCATATGGCTTTTGTTTTTAATATTCTTTTCCATCTCATATACAAAGAGCAGGTATTTGAGTTCTCCTATAACGGAGAAAATATACAGTTATCCACATTTTTAGCTTGTGCAAAGTTCAACTGGGAGATTTCTTTGACTGCCATAGCACCTCAGCTTGAATTTGTGCTTTTCAGTTCTTAATTGCTGTGCTTTTGTTGTCTAGGCTGCTTATTTCTGCTAATTCAGCAGATGTGCTCATAATGAGGAGTGGAAGTTCAGTATTTGGTGTATTGTCTGCATAGGATGAATAATTTTGGTTACATTTTGTGCTGTTGTAGTAGACCTCTTGTGTGAACACAAGTGTAGGTGTTTGCTCAGTGTAGGTCAGGTTAATGGGAAAGATCTGATAGGTAGTAATCTTATGAGAAGTATAACAAGTCTTTGTCTGCTAAACTAATGCAGCTCCCACGCTATTCTGACCCATGAATATGGTTACTCTTATTCTACCCATGTCTAAAACTTCTTAATGAATTCAGGGAAGTTGTTACAGTGGAAACATACTCATCTGTAAATTAACCACTAGTGCAATGAGAAGTTATACAAGTCTATAACATCTAACCAGTTCCATGATGACTAGAGGAACAGCAAGATACTTCACAATATGATGACAAACAATGATATTGAGGAGAAGGAACATACATGAAAGAAATGAACAACAATAACAAGAATAGTCACATTTTCATTAAATGAAAACATCTTAACCAATGACCTTTCTGACAAACCACAGAAACAGCAAGCATGCAGCCTCTTTAATAATGGTTTCATACATAGTTTTACACACATACCCCCTGGAAGCTTAATGCAGTCCAAATGTCTATCCTTGGGACAAGGCCTATGGGTACATGGTCTTGGATGGCTGAATGAAGAAGTGCAATGTTTCAGGTTATGCAAACCTGCATAGAATGCATGCTCCTGACTACTCTTCTTTCCATTTGAGTTTTACTCGATTTTTTCTTTTTTTTTTTTTTTTTTTTTGTTACTTTATTGAAAACCAACCTTTTGGATTGTTTTAGTTTTTCTCTTATGTCTTTTATCACTGTTCAATGTTAGTAGTTATAACTAACATTATCTTCAACTTGAACAATTTCATTGCAAATAATGGGTATGCCTACTACCTACAAGTCTGTAAAGATGCAAAACACAGAGGAAAATGAACAACTACCTTTCTTATTTGATGATGTTTTATCAGAAATAAAACTTGTGTAACCTAGTAAGTTATATTGAAATTTGTAAACTAAATGGAAGTAATGCAGTGTCAAGAACTGTCGTACAATTATAAAATTCAGCAATGCCAAATAGAAAAAAGATGTCTTTCTAAGAAAGCATGAGAATGGAAATGGAGACTCTGCTTCTATTGTCCTTTGCTAGGGCTCTATCTTTATAGACGTGTCTATGCCTACATGTGGAGTAGTTTCAGTGATGCAAAAATCCACTGGTTAGACAGGCAGGAGTGTAGCAGCAGCTGCATATTAAGTATTCTACAGCCACTGTGCTTCCTTCTTTCCCATGTCTCTGTTAGGCACCTTTCATGCTGTAAGAAATGTCATTTAGGCACAGATCAGTAAAAAGCAGGTTATTTGTTGTACCATGTGACTCTGTTTATGCTTTTCATCCACATGAACAGAACAAGGAAGTGTGTTCAGCATGCAGTTTGGCCATGGCCATATTGTACAAAAAGGGCTAGCTATGGCTGCTGCTTAAGTGTAGACAGGGCTTCATTCAGCCTTGCTGTGACAAATTATTATAGTTTGGGTAGACTTTCATATGGTTTCAAAAAGGGCATGTTAATGACTTGTACCTCTTGAATGACACATCTTGAAATAAGATGCAGCTGCATTGTATTTTCAGTCTGTTCCCTTGCTGCTTTATGAGCAAAGATGACTAACTCATTTACGGCAATACTGTGCAGTAGTAACTTTAAATTTATGGGGCAACCAGTGTCTAGATGCCTCGGGGTGCCTGACAGGCTATAACTTAAAATGTAACTTGGAGAAAAAAAAAAAAAAAGCAATGTGATTTAGCACAATAGAATGGATGGTGACACGGAAACCCTGTTGTGTGATAAATAGAACAGTGTCCCACAAACAATATCAAACCCAAACTCTTTGCAGCCTGACCCAGAGGGGTGCCATTGTTTATTCTGAAATGTCAGAGGAGTACACACTTGAGCTAAGACACAGGCTTCAGACATGGTAAAACAGAACCACCTACAGCTTTGGACTGAGTGGTGGGATGTGTTAGTCTTGTTAAGTTAAACAAGTGTGAATACCTGAGGAAGCAACACAGTGACAGGCATTTCAAATGCCTACCTAGAGCTATGACTTTTCATCAGAAACCGTGCTTTTCAAAGTACACTTGTCCTCTTATTGTTAGAGAAGATAGACTGTACACATTAACCTACTCATTTCAGTCAGTTACAGAACTCCTTGCTGACTTCAATCTGCTTCAACTTCTGCCCAAAAGTGTGGCTTTAACGGGCTAGTATCAAGCTATTGTATCAGCTTTTGTTCTTGGTGAATTGTGAAAGTAATTCCTGAGAGGGTGCCATGCAAGATCCTTTCCCCCAATTATTTTAGAGTCTCCAAACATCTCTTTTGTGAAGCTAAGTAGAGCTGTAAAGTTTAAATAGAAGGCCTTGTGTGAAAGAGTGAACTTGTGTGAACCATAGCTTGTAAGGGGGAACATATTTCTTATTACTGACTCAACTTTGAAAACAAAAATAACAAAGTGAATAAAAAGAAAAGTTATTGTCTTTAATCCTTTTAGTGCTTTCAAAACTAACTTCACTAAGTAATGCTAAACTGAACAAAATATTTGTAATGACCCTAGTTAATCCTTGAAATAGCTATTTTTTTCTTCATTTTTCTTTTACTGTGTGCTTGCTTTTCTAATGTACATAAATCATTTTACAGTTGACCTTATAGACATTGGCAATAATATCTGAAAAATCATTTGAGCCACAGTTGAATACTTGGTAACTGCTGCTACTTGTATTTTTTTTTTTTTTAAGTTTAGTCTGACATTTTGTATAATACAGACTTAGAAACAAGACTCCTACAGTTAAATAAATTATCCTACCAAGTATTGCAAAAGAAAATATTGTGTAACTTTTCTTTGTAATACCAGAAGTACTGTGTTTGTAGCTTTCTTATTTCATATTGTGACTGTATCTGGGGTGGGAAGGGAGATGGGGAGAGGGGAATTAGGCAATCTCCAGGGTTTTGAATACAATTTCCAAAACAGTGCATTTAACAATCTTGTATCTACCTCATAGCACCCTAGTTGAATAATGTTAACAAGAAATACAGTGTCAGAAGAAAATAATGTTAACAAGAAATACAGAGAAGTGCAGTAGCCAGAAACTTGCATATTATGGAATTAAAGATATTATTTTTCTGATGGGTAATGAAATTGTAGTTAGCTGCAATTTAAAATTAACTGTTATTTGCAAAGATTAATAGAAGACATGAAAGGGCACAAATTAATACTATTCACTAGGTGGTCATAAACGAGACTGTTGCTCAAATCAATTTTCCAGTATGTTATGTCATGGGGTTTTAAAAATATTTTCAATATACAATTAGAAAGATGATGATTCTCTGTTTATTTGAAGTTCTGAAAAACTATGTGGCTATGTGGCTGGATGTACTGCTTTGAAAACAAAACAAGCATATACAGCACATAACAATGGGCAACTTGTAGCTCTATTTGATCCTATGTTTTCAGCTGACTTGACTTTGAATTACGAATGTTCAGGACACAGTTACTGGGTATTCACGGTGTCATGTGGAATATAATGAGGATTAGAATTTTCAAATGCAAACATTCAACAGAAAAACTGTTTAAAAATATTTATCCTGCATGATTTAATGAAAATCTAATTCATCACAAATGTTGGTAGTTTGAGTTTTTTGTCTAGTTTGTTTGGGTTTTGTTAGACTTAGTTCATTCTAAACAGAGATGCATATAGTACCCATGATTACGCACATATTTATGCCATGTAAAGCAGGTCTTGACCTTGGGTGTTGGTGAAGCTAGAGGTGTAAAGCTCTCAGCTTTGTTTTAAATTTTTGTATGCAGGATGAGCTCCTGGCTTCTCTTTCAGAATGCAGTCTGTAGTTGGGAAGCAAAAACCCATAGAAGAATACAAGCTTCTGTTCTCCAAGCCTGTGTTAAAGCAGTAAGACTTTCCCATTATTCCAGAGGAATTTGTTACAGCACTGAGAAGTAAGTATTTCCTGGGACAATATATACTAAACTGAGAACAGGAAGGTAGGAGACTGAAAACCAAGGAAAGATCTAAGATGCGTTTAGGGTGGTTCTTGCTCATTTTTAAGTTAGTAGCTCTCACTTTTGTGTGTGCTCAAAGAAAAAGTCCTCTGAAGGGTTCACATAACACTTCCAAGAAGGATTAGAACAAGATTTATTTTTCATAGTTGGATTTTAGAACTCCTACATAGTTTTTTCTTTTTCAAGAAAAAAAAAAAAATTGAGTAGAAGATAGTCATGTTGATGCAACTTGCCCAAATCTCTTACTACAACCTTGCAATTTATAGATGGCACAGAATTGCCAAAACATAATTTAAAAGCTAAAAATTAAAGAATAACTAAGAAATGGCATTTCAGTCTGGAGTTAAAGCAGGGCTCAGCAAAAAATACTTATACCTCACAGAAGCAGTAACAGGACAGGTCTCCTTGCAATGTTGTTCTGTGCACAGGACTCAAAGCCCAAAAGAAATAACATTCCGTTTATGGGACTGAACGTTGTATTGCCTCTTACGAGATATATATTAAATTACATGGGTTGCTGATTTCAGCTGTTCTAAAAATAACCAAAATGCAGGAGAAAAATCCAACAACCTTCTAAATAATACTTCTAGATATCAAATGCCTGAAGTCATTGAGAATTCTCCTTGCATTTCAGATCTACTGCCTCCGCCCTCAATGGTTTGACCACCTGGGTTTTTGTCTAATATCTCAGGTCAAATACCAGTGATAGCTGTGAATTCAACACTTCATAAAAGGGGTGTGGAGGAGTAAAAATATCAAGGTCTGTAAACACTGGAGGCATGTACTGGTCCTTTAAATATGTGATCTTTTTTAACTGAGTCCACAAGATAGACTGAAGTGGTGCTTTGAGTAGGATTCAAGGAAAAACGGGGTTAAATTTTGGGGGGTTGGGGAAATATTTGATGGCTAAAAGTTTAGGGTGTTTTTCCAGCAGAATTGAGTACTAGAAATAACAAAATGAAGCAGAAATGGAGACAAGATGTGAGTAAAAAGATCGGAAAGGAGTCAGAACAGAAAGTAGTAGGTATACAGGCTGCAGCCTGTATAAGAGGCAGTAAGTACTGCCTCTTAGGTGGACCCAGGAGTTAAGCTTAGCTTCCCAATTAAGTGTTGTACACTTGTGTTCCTGTTTCCTGTAGGTCTTAGGGCAAACTGTTCTTTTCTCTGACCAGGGGAATTATATTGTTCCAGCTCACAGTTCAGAAAGGAACTAATACAAGTTTATGTGGATGATCAGGGGGTTTAAGCCCTCCACTAGTGGTTCAGACATGGCTCAATATAGATATATATGAACAAAATACTGAAAGGTAGAAGGTAGTGGACATTTATGCCATTTGAAAAGAATAATTCAAGAGCTGTTTTGGTTTTTTTTTGAGAGCAAGACACTCATGTCAAAGAGTATTGTTATGTGAAAGATGACTTGAGACAAGTCTCTGAGTAAAGGACAGGACAGATTACGAAAATGAGCTTAGAGTGCCAAAATGACTTTTCCACAGCTGGCAGTTCTGAGAAATATCTTCTGCACGTATGTAGCTGTTCTCCAAAGACTTAAACATTTTGTGTAGTGTCTTTATGATTCCCTACGTAGTGGAGTGCTAAAGATTCATGGGCAAGTGGAAACAGGAATATCCAACACCATGTGGCAGATTTGAAAGGTAGAGATCATTAGAGTTGTCACCCATCTGCTATGATAATATTAACAAACCACAGTAAGTTCATAGTACAGTAGTCAGCTGCCTTCCTGCTACAGGAAAACCTAACACAATGTTCCAGCTTCCATGTCTTGCTCGGGAATGGTGGAAAAATACTTCAGCTTTAAAGCTCTTTCAGGGTTTTATAAAGAATTTATTGTGTGTTTTGATTGCCAAATATGGTGATAGGCAGAGAGTAGGTAGTGAAAAGCAGATTAACTTCCATGTTTTTTCAGAGAATAAAGACAGTTTCACAGAGGAGTCAATCTGATGACCAAGACTGTGTTACATAAAGATTCCTCTCAAGATTAGGTTTTGAGTAAGAGAGGAAGTAGGTAAGTTAAAGACTTACTGCTCCCTGAAGAAGCATGTGATCAACTCAATGCAAGACCTAATAGGAAATGAGGCCTGAGAAAGTATGACCTTTATGCAATGGGGCATGTATGTGAATGGTTAGGATTGAAGCAACTAGTACACGAGGGAGAAGCAGGATCTGGAAAGTCACTTTCCATTAATGATGGGCAAAAACTGGTGAGCTGATCCTGAATGGACTGACAGGAAAAACAGAGTGAGATGAGTTTAGGAAGTCATCCTTGAGCTGAAATAGGATATCATCAATCTGAGGAAGACACTTTTAGAATGTGTTAAGGATGTGACCTAGGAGTTCATTTGCTACTGCATAAAGGGATTCTGTCACTTCCTGTCACTGAAGAAAAAAAATATTGGAGATGGCTTACACTATCTAAATAAGCATTTTGAAGTATTGTCCTCTCATTTCTGAATTTGTAAGACCTGGGTTCTATATATATTGGAGCATAATCTTTCTGTAGACTTTCAAGAGCTGCTTGGATATGTTTCTGTGTGACATTATTTAGGTGAACCTGCTTTAACTGGGGACGTGAACTAGATGATCTCTACAGGTCCTTACAAATCCCTACCATTCTGTGATAATGTGAGTCACTCCATGGCAGTGTCCAACAGCAGAGAAACTATACGACAGGGTCAGATGTGAATAGTGTTGCCTCTGGTATTTGTCTAGCCTCCAAGTATTTTGAGGCTATGGTGGTTTAGCCCTGGCTGGGTGCTGGCTTTGCAAGTCAAGACAGGGCCGGGGAGATTGCTCAGCAATTAGTGTCACGAGTAAAACAGACTCAACTAGGGGAGAAAAGGTTTGATTTAATACTGTAAAATCAGAATAGGACAGGGAAATGAGGAAACCAAATTGTAAAACACCTCTCTCCACTGTTCTCTCTTCCCAGGACTCTCCTTCCTTTCCCCTTAGTGGTGCAGGGGATGGGGGTTCTGGTCAGTTCATTACAGATGGGCTTTGCTACTGCATATTCTCAGGGGAAGGCCTCATCACACTTTCCACTGCTACAGTGTGGGGTCCCTCCCATGGGAGACAGTTCTCCATGAACTTCTCCAGCGTAAGTCCTCCCATGGGCTACAGTTCCTCATGAACTGCTCAAGCATGGGACCTTCCCACAGGGGCAGCTCCTCACACCCTGCCCCAATGTGGGTCATCCACCAGGAGATCAGTCCTTCAGGTACCGACTGCTCCAGCCTGAGTCCCTCACAGGATCACAAATCCTGACATCAAACCTGCTCTGGCATGGGCTCCTCTCTCTCCACAGGCTCCCAGGTCTTGCCAGAAGCTTGCTCACATGTGGGCTTTCCACAGAGTCACAGCTTCCTTTGGGCATCCACCCACTCTAGTGTTTGGTCCTCCACAGGCTGAGAGTGGATCCCTTCATACTGATGGTCCTCCATGTTCTTCACCTCAGTTCACAGGGGAATCTTTCTTCCAGGGCCTAAGCACTCTCCTCTTTCTCCTTCTCTACTAACCTTCTCTACTCACAGTAGGGCTCATAGAAAGGGCTTTAAACTAATTTTGAATGGGGAAAAGGGATAAAACTAGGTCCACTAGAGTTGAACCTAAGGGTGGCAAGCCAATGCTAGGTGAGAATCATATGTGACTGGCTTCTTTCTTGAAATGCCTGTACACTAATGCACACAGCATGGGGAATAAACTGGAGTTGTAAGTCTGTGTACAGGCAAGGGGTTATGACCTGGTGGTTATTGCAGAGACATGGTTGGACAGCTCCCATGGCTGGATCGTGTCATGGATGGCTATGTCCTTTTTAGGAAGGACAGGCCAACAAGGTGAGGTGGTGGAGTTGCTCTTTATGTGAAAGAGCAATTTGAATGTACTGAGTTCTGTCCAAGTGAGGGGAAAGTTGAGTTTGTGGGTTAGAATTAAGGGGCAGGCTAGCATGTGTGACATTGTTGTGGGTGTCTATTACAGGCCACCTGATCAGCTGGGGGGTGCCTCAAGATCACAGACCCTGGTTCTCAAAGGGGATTTCAACTACCCACACATCTGCTGGAAGACCTACACAGCTAGTAACTTACAGTCCAGGAGATTCCTGCAGTGCATCGATGATAAGTTCTTGATGCAAATGGTGGATGTGCTGACTAGGAGACAACAGCTACTGGATCTTATGCTCATTACCAAGTAGGGTTTGGTTAAAGAGATGAAGGCTGAGGGCAGCCTTGGCTGCAGCAACCATGAAATGGTGGAGTTCAGGATCTTCTATGGTAGGAACAGAATAACAAGCAGGATCACAACCCTGGACTTTAGCAGAGCCAACTTTGACCTTTTCAAGCAATTGCTAGAGGACATCTCGTGGGACAGGGTATTAGAGGATAAAGATGCCCAAGATAATTGGTCTCTATTCAAAGATCACTTTTTCTAGGCTCAGGATCAGAGCATCCCAGTGGGTAGGAAATCAAGAAAGGGAGCCAGGAGCCCCTCATGGTTAAACAGGGAACCGCTGACCAAACTGAAGTGGAAGAAGAGAGTCTATAGTTTATGGAAGGAAGGGATGGTCACTTGAGATGAATATAAGACTGTTGTCAGAAGATGTAGGGAGGCAATAAGGAAAGATAAAGCCTCGTTGGAGTTACACTTTGCAAGGGAGATCAAGGACAAGAAGAAGAGTTTCTTCAAATATGTTGCAGATAAAACTAACCCTAGAGGCAATGTAGGCCTACTGCTGAATGAGGTGGGTGCCCTGGTGACAGAGGGTTCAGAGAAGACAGTTACTGAATGCCTTCTTAGCCTCTGTCTATACTGCTAGAGACTGACCTCAGGAACCCCAGATTCCAGAGGAAGTCAGCTTAAGGTAAGAGTTTTCTTTGGTCGATGAGGACTGGGTTAAGGATCTGCTGAGCAATGTGGATGGACATAAATCCATGGGCCCTGAGGGGATGCACATGCAGCTGCTGAGGAAGCTGGCAGAAGTCATTGCTTAATCACTCTCCATCATCTTTACGAAGTCATGGAGAACAGGAGAGGTGCCTGAGGGCTGGAGGAGAGCAAATGTCACTGCATTCTTCAAAAAGGGCAAGAAGGAGGAGCTGGGTAACTCCAGACAAGTCAGCCTCACTTCCGTGCCTGGAAAGGTGATGGAACAACTTATCCTGGGTGCTGTCTCCAGGTATATAAATGATAAGAAGGATGGATATTAAGAGCAGTCAACATTGTTTTACCAAAGGGAAGTCATGTTTGACCAATCTGATAGCTTTGAATGTTGAAGCAACCAGGTGGAGAGATGGTGGTAGTGCTGTGGATATGGTTTCAGTCAAGTTTCTTGATTTGAGTTAAGCTTTTGATGCTGTCTCCCACAGCATCCTCCCAGCAAACCTGAGAAAGTGTGGGCTGGATGATGAGGTAGTGAGGTGGATTGTTAAGTGGTTGAAGGGAAGAAGGCAGAGAGTTGTGATCAATTGGCAAGGTCTAGATGGAGGCCTCTATCTAGTGGAGTCCCTCAGGGGTTGGTGCTGGGACCAGTACTGTTCAATATAGTCCTTAATGACCTTGATGAGGGAACAGAGGACACTGCCAGCAAGTTTGCTGACAATACTAAACTGGACAGGGAGGGAGAGGGGTGGCTGACACACCAGAAGGCTGTGCTGCCATTCAATGAGACCTGGACAGGCTGGAGAATTGGGCAGGGAGATATCTAATGAAATCCAACAAAGGCAAGTGCACACTCTTGCATCTGGGAAAAAAGAACCCCATATACCAGTACAGGCTGGGGAATGAACTCATAGAGAGTAGTGTAGGGGACAGGGAGCTGGGGGTCTTGGTGGGCAGCAGGATGACTGTGAGCCAGCAATGTGCCCTCATGGCCAAGAAGGTCAAAGGCATTCTGGGGTGTATTAGAAGGAGGGTGGGTAGTAGGTCAAGAGAGGTGCTCCTCCCCCTCTCCTCTGCCTTCATGAGACCACATCTGGAATATTGTGTCCAGTTCTGAGCCCCTCAGTTCAAGAAGGACAGGGAGCTGCTGGAGAGAGTTCAGATGTTCCACGAATGGAGTGGAGTATCTCTGTTCTGATGAAAGGCTGAGAGAACTGGGACTCTTTAACTTGGAGGAGACTGAGGGTGACCTCATTAATGTTTACAAATATGTAAAGGGTGGGTGTCAGGAGGATGGAGCCAGGCTGTTCTCAATGATGTCCAATGATAGGACAAGGAGCAATACAAAGAAGAGTTTCTTCACTGTGAGGGTGATGGAGCACTGGAACAGGCTGCCCAGATGTGTTGTGGAGTGTCCTCTGAAGACATTCAAAACCCACCTGGATGAGTTGCAGTGTGACCTCTTCTGGCAGGGGGGTTGGACTAGATGATCTTTCGAGGTCCCTTCTAACTCTGAAGATTCTGTGATTCTGTGAATGTCTTCAGCCTTTCTTCTGAGGCCATAGCTACTAGACTTTTGATTAATGTCTGTAGTTATTATCTGGGCTTTGCTTTTTTTTTTGCCTAGAAAGTCAATAACTGCTACAGAGAGAAGTTAGATATATCTGGCATGATTATTCTTAACATGCCACATCTTTGTCTGCTGTTCCACTTTCTTCTAGAAATGTGATGCCTTAAAATTCACCCAATTATGTAGCTGAAGCTGAACCAATACCGAAAATCTTGATTTTCAAGCTGGAGTGTATAAATAAGAGAAAGTATTTTATTTTCACACCAGCATAGTAACTTTGACTCCAGTTCAGCTTAATACCCACTATTGCTTTCAGTACTATTTCTAAAGAGTTGCTACCTATGCAGTTTTATTCTCCTTTTGTTTATGTTTAACAGATAAAAGATCTTCCTAGTATTGAACTGCAATATGTTTTATCAGATCACACTTTCAATTTGTCAAGATAAAAACTACAGGGCTTGGGCTAGAGCCTACTTTTCTAAAAATAAATTACTACTCCTCCGTATTTTTAACCATTTTTTACTAGTTCTTTAAATTTCTTTCCTATGTTGCTTATGTGAACTTATCATGTGAGACAGCAGCAAAAATCTAACAGTCAAATTATTTTGTGCTTCTTTCAGATCTACATGATGTGTATTAATTAAATGGTCATTACTTAAAATATCACTATGAAACCTAGCTTAATCTAGTACTTACTCACTGAAAAATTTGTCTTAATCTTTTTAAACCCTAGTCTGAAAAACTCAGAAACAACAGGAGTGAACACTTAATATGTTATCAGCTAAGGAATGGAAATACAAACACATGTATGCATATTTGATATTTTTTCAAAGGGGAAGTAGAAAATTCATAATTCTGAAATTCTGGAGATAACTTCCAGGACTTCAAATATTTGAGAAATGTTGACAGTAACTACACTGTACATGTCAGTAAAGAATGAGACATAACCAGAACCTAATCTTACCCTTTAATGCTTTGCATGACCTTGAGTGTTGCAACACAAGTCATTTGTATAGGTTTACAGAAAAACCAAAGAGCCAACTGCGTGTTGATTAAAAGACAGGGGACTTAGAGTGGGGAAAATAACATTTTAGGTTGGAATGTTTACTGGATTCAAAAAGCTCTGAAAGAATCAGTGTAGAAAAAAACAAATCACAAAAAAGAAAGCGGTCCTTTAAAAACAGCTCTGAAAGGAAATTTTCCTCAGCAAATCAAAGTGCATTAGGGAAAGAATAAGTTTTTCAGATCACCAGAAAATACAGATAAAACGAGAAAGGTTTAGAATTAAAACAAACACACACTGATGAGTAGATGAGGTTTATCATATTGAGGTTTTGTCATATTTACAGAAGGCATGTTTAATTGTTTAGGAAAGTAGATTGTCTTATAAGAGATTGAGTTTTCAATTGGTAATATAACATATGGTTTAAGTTGACTCCATGTCAACACAATTTGTTCCAGGTACTTAGAGTCACTGTGCCTGGTGATTACTAGTAGCAAGGGTTCCATTTTCCCCAAAGCAGGGCAGAGAAAGGTATACACAGCTCTTGGTAAGTTCTGCTAGTTAACTTGCTATTTCTGTGTCTAAGTCCTTCAACGGAGAGTATTACACTTATTGGATTTGTTTTCAGAAACAATAGAAGAGTCATTGTGTTTGCATATACTGGCATGTTGCGTGGACTAAAGCAATATAGTTTCATGTTCAGCTTGTCAGCATTGTATACCATAATTGCTTCTATCGGCTTTAAAGAAGGGGAGTATTTTCCCCCATATACATTAGTTTGTATCTTTGGGGAATGGAGTAGTCAAAAAGCTTTTTTTTTTTTTTTTTTTTTTAAGCTGAAATGTATAACTGAGAGAAGAACAAATCCTGGGAGGTCTGTATGCTATTCCTTTTCCCATCTTCCCGTCAGATTCTGTCATTAGACAAGCTGAAACCTTTTCTTCTTGAAAATTTCAATACAAAATGAGAAAGGGCAAAGCCATTTTCCATCCTGGTCCAGATACTGAAGTACAGAAGGTCTGGAAAGTCATTTACAATGAAAAAAGAACAATGGTCCCCTACAAAGTTAATGACCTTACACCTAGCAGAGAAATGGGCTTGGCAAATTCCAGGGAAATATCCCTGAAACCTTTGCAAACCCAGTCAAAGCTAAATGTTATTTGCACACTGGAAATGTGCAGAGATACATGAACAAAGAGGAAGTGGTCTGACGACATTAAGTGTCCTGCAAACGGGATACAATCCACGTAAACCAAAGATTGTTCTTAAATTGCTGCTCCTCATCTTATCAGACTATGAAGTAGTGGATGGGATTGGAAAAGATGTGTAGATTTGGGAAGGAAGTTTATGAAATGGTAGCTGCACAGTTGATTCATCTGCAGTGCAGAAATGTTTTGTGGATGAGTGAATGTACAAATTGGGAAGGGGGAGCCATTATCATGAATAACACCCTTTCTCACATCTGTCAGCTGTCAGAATCAGTTTCTGGTATTGCTATGGGTGTTGCAAAAGCTGAATATTCTAATACTTGAGCATGCAAGGAACTCTTAAAAGGATAAAAACCCATTTGCCTCTGTGATTTCAGTCCAACTGCCTGAGGGTCAAGAGGAGGGAGGAGAGAAATGTGAAGCCCCTGAAAACCTTTAGGGAAGATACTACACTGTCTAAAAAAGGAATTAACTATGAAAAGCCATCCTTTCTTCTGGAGAATAGGTATGTTTTTCTGGAGAATACATTTTCCTTCAAAGCTGCTGTGTACTTCAGTGGCTGGCATGCTTACTTCTGGAGTCTTAAAGATGACTTTTACCTTAACATTTTGTTTCTTACAATGTGACATATTAGTACGATCCTTATTTAACTATTCCTTGGGTAGAAGGATAATTACACTATGCTTCTGGTATAATGTTGCATCAAGTACTGTAAATACAGACAAGCAACTCTTGTAGTTATTTTGTTTGTCACCACTTGTGGATTTCTGCCATGGAATGTCATTTGGGGCACAGCAGCTCCCATGACTACAAAAGAGCTTCTTTCTGAAAATAACTTGCTCGTTCCAAGGAAGTTGTACACATGGTTCCCAGCATCATTAGCCATCGAATCTAAAGGCTACTGGATGCCCTTGTATTTCTCCTTAGTGTTCCATGTAGTCCTAAAGAAGTACTATGGAGCAACATAGGAACAACATAGGTCAACACATTCAGCTTCTCTGTGCCAACCGGCAAATGAGTTCCAGCTCATTGTTTGCTCTTTGAGGAGAGGCGAGCTTTTTCAACTGCTCAGCATTATGCAGGCTGTGGATATGCCCTAAGATAGGCTGTACAAAGTGTTAGAGCTCCATGTGAACCTGAGCATAACTAACTCAATGTATGAGGAAGCAATAAAAGTAAAATTAAAGGAAAACGCAGAACTACAAGAAAGCAGGATGTACAAAGGGAATCCTCTGTTAAGTCCGTTTGAAGTAGTCTGCAAGATAACATGTAAATGACCTGCTATATAAATATTAAAGGTACCTTTATTTAAGAAAATGAAAGGAGTTAAGAGCATCAAACATAGAAGAATTAGTATTCCTCTGTTATATTTAGTTTGATTTGTACATCATGCCTTATTTTTCTTTGTTACTTGTGCATTATTACAGAAGAAGTTATTTACTTGAGGTGTATTCCTCAGATTTTTTTGATCCCCAACAATTCATCTGACTGGTTCAGTTGAAATGAATGTTAAAGCTGACAAAGCTCTTATCTTAAAAGAATTAGAAAAATAAAAATAGAATCCAGCTGTCCCCATGTATTTATTTTCATAAATATCACTGTTTTGTATATAGCAACTGAAGTATGCACAGTGGATTAAGAATGCAAAGCAAAAGTTATGAGTTTACCATATTAACACTCTGAAACAAAATGTTACAATTATGTACATGAATATTAAAACTATAATGAAGCAGATGATGCAGAAACCCTTCAAATTATAGTATCTGGGAAAGAAGGATGAAACCTACCTCTTAAGACTTTTCCAAAAGTCTTATGCTAGCTTTTGGAAACAAGCAACTTTTAGCTAAAAAGGGGAATCAAAACCCCAAACCAAACATCCCTACCCCATGACAAAAGACAATAACCTCTGTTTGAGGCTTGTTCAGTGACTGGGGTCAAGTTTGACAAGTCCTTTATTTAACCTTTAGGCTTCCTAGTTGTGTTAATTAATTGAAATGTATTTTATGTATCTCAAACTGAATATGCTCATGTACATGCTGGTGTACTTTTTACTAGAATCATGTGCATTATATGCAGTAGAACTGAAAACACGAATCTTGTCCACTTTCATGTTTCCTTACAAAGTAAACGTTCTCTCAGGAAGAGGGAACTTCACACATCTGAGTTGGTTTAAGATTTTGCAATGAAAATAATATTTTTCACTATTTCCATATAATTTTATACTGTAATTTTAACAGTGTTTTTTAGTACTCTGGATTAATTCCAGTTTGCAACACAAGGTAAAACCTGTGTGTTTTCATACCCAAATCTGTTCCACACTGGATCTTCTTTACGTGTCACTTTCCAAGACTCTGGCTAAAAAGAGAAAATGAGTATTTGAAATCATGCAGAACCCTACAGAGTATGTCCATTCTTAATTATAGGAACTAATAACTTTATCTTGTGTACACAGCAAAGCTACTTTGCTCCTATCCTTGAAACAGTATCTTCTGCCCTTTAGCCTAGCTGTGGAAGATCAAGTCTGTTGAATAATGACAGTGTTGTCATTAACCTGGGCTAAAGACTCTCTTGGGCAAGTAATTTTTGTTTTCTCTGTGTAACTGGTTTCTGCATGGAATCTTTTGTCCAAGTTGTGTGCACAACCCAGTTTCTCAGACCTTGTCTTGATGGACGAGTGCCACCCGTGAGTTCAGTTAAGCCACCTAGACAGCATTGTGGCAATTAAGGTGCTGGTTTGTGTAAGCACAAACATTCCTGGACTCGTCGTTACCCTTTCCAAAATTGCACCTGCTTCAGTGCAAGTGCCAAGAAAAGAATATCTGAAAACAGAGCCAAGAAAGTTGCCTGGGCAGCTGTTTCTATTTCTTAGGAGTGAGGAACTTGATAACAACAAACCTGTTAAAGGTGGTGATTTTAATTGTACAGGATAGCTACTACTTGCTGAAATACTTAGTGCAAAAAGGTCTTTTGTTTGGTCGTGACCTTGTAAAAAGAAATCAATGGGTCAACGTGGATCATAATACAGAGAGAAAAAACCTGTTTCTAGGAAAATTTTTAAAAGGTGCACACCAAGGCCTAATTCTCACTCTCTGGGAAAATGAGCTGGAAAGGGCCTGTACTTGGTTCAACAGTACCTCTGTTAAGAAAGTAGAAAGCTATTCACCAATTCTGAGCTGTCTGGTACCAATTGTATGCTTTGTGGTGACTGCTTGGGTGTGTGGAGGGAGCCTTGGAAGCAGTTGCTGCCAACTATGCCAGCAAACCCTGGTGTATCTGCAGCCATTTGTAACAAGCGTGTATTCACTGGTTCAGTTGGTCAATTTAGACATCACTTAGCTATGTTGGCAAGAAAGTTTCTTTTACTGGTGTATGCTGGATCTTTAAGTGGAGGCACTGCATAAGTGCACAGAACGCATTGCATTCTGCAATCAATTTTGTTCATAACAGAGGGCTACAGGTTATATGCGCCTATGTATGTACCAAACAGAAAATGAGTTAAGTTGAAACAAGGCTCCCCTCTACTGCCATTGACTGGTGATCAACATACATTTACCATAGTGTCTTGTATCTTTTTAGCTCCAATTCAATTCATTTGGACCTTTCAGACTTCACCCTCCTCACAACTGCAGCTAGGAGAAAATCAGAACAGAGCTGTAATGTACATGACTGCTCAAGCAGTAGTTGTTGAGCAGATCAACAAGCTGACTTTATTCCTTGCAGTGGCCCTTGTATGAACCAGGAAGGAAAAAATATGAACAACAGCAGCACATGAAGCCCATTTATGAAACCTTGTAGTCAACAGCTGATTACCCTAAATTCAAAGAAAATAAATGCTTGCACAGGTGGCCAGGCAGCTGTGAATATCCAATTAATGTCACAACATTGATTACACTACAAAAGGAAAAACTAGTGTCTGTTTTGTCCAAGGCTACAGCAGCTTTCTTATTTTGCTTAAACAATGAGATACAGGTAATGCACTTCATGACGGAATAATAAGGGATGAAGTTAATAAGTGAAAATAACTAGCCTTGTATACTTCAAGAGCGTAAAACCAAAACATGTAAATGCATTGCAGATAATGCTCTACTATTTCTTTATGTGAAGTTAAATGAAATCTTTTAAGGTTCAAAAAGAAGCACACCCAAGTTCTTATTTTTGAAAAGAAAAATACTGAGTCCTTTGTAAAGTGGAAAATGGTTTTAAAATATTCATAGCCCTTGGAAATGGTCTTAGACAGGGCAAATGATCTCAACACTTTAATCTGATACATATTAAGGCAGATTGGCTTCTACTGAAGGAAGTATTCTAGGCTACAAAAATATTAAGCATGTTAAAGTATGCATAGGGAAGCTTTAGAGCTCAATCTTATTTAAAAGAATAATTAATTTTTGTTCTTACTCTTAAAAGCAAAGCAGTTACCCCAGGCAACTTAAATCCTCTTTGTTCAAGGTATTTGTCTTTGAGGTGTTAAAGCTTTCTTACATAGATTGAGATCCTCCAATTTCATTCTTTTAATGTTTTGCTAAATTGACGGTGTGCAAGCTGTCAATCTAGGTGTAAAATGTGTGTGTCTGATTATTTTCATATACGTGTGTGTTGGCAAGACCATATTGCTGGATTATCTGTTCCTTTTGTTTTTCTTGTCCAAGTGGGTGTCTCATCTAATTTACTGGAGCAGTTGCTCATATATTGAACGATATCATGCATCACTATATACATGTTTGCATATATACGTGTGTGTTGGCAAGAATATGCATTATCTTTATTACATTTCTTTAAAAGCTTTATGATATCTACCATATGATTCTGTAGATATTAACCACAAAATTGCATCATTGTGCACAATATATAAAGACACTGGAAAGCAGTTGAGTCTCGTGTTCAGCTAGCCCTATTTTAGGATTCATTATTTTTCCCTAGATGTCTGCCTGTAGACTGGCAGAAATCCAAGTGATCCAAAACCATACATGCACTTTTATGATATATGTCACTGTCATGTTGTAATTAAAATTCTGGACATTTTTTCCTTCCTTCCAACAGACACCAATACATTTTTTTTTTGGTAACGCTTTAATGAGAACTACAAGCTTTTAGTATTCCTCCAGAGACAGTAGCAGTTGTATAAATAGTACAAGTATTAAGATAAAGAGGTTGTTACACTCCAGTAGTCTAATTATTAGCATAAGCAGCACAATTAAAAATACATCATCTATAAATTTAGATTTTTTTTAGTGTTTTTTTCCCCCTTTTCCCTCTGCTTGCCTTGCATGCCTTTGTAGTCAGATGTACATCAAATCCCCTTTCCAACTACAACACTATTTCAACTTAGAGAGTAAAAGTATGTATGATGTGGGCTGAAATACCAACCAAAATGAATCAACTTTGTAGAAAAAGTTCTACGTTTAATATTCCAGTTTTATGAAAGAGTACTAGTGGGAAAACAGCAATCTGTTTAACTGCAACTTCTTTCTCCCTCTTCAAACTTCACTAGGTGTGGTATCAGAATACAATGTCCCTATTGGGAGACGTTGTAAGTGTAGGTTCTTACTCTTTACAGAAAAACAATGTTATATTTGGATTCCTTTAAGATTGCTAATTTTCTGTCAAACCATCCAAATCCTCTTGAAAACAATCCCCAAAAGTGACGTACTATTTGGTTTCAAAGGTGAATTTAAATCTAGATTCACCCATTGCTGTAATAAAAAAATGAGAAGGATAAATCTGAGCGATGTATGTTTGAGAAAGCTCAGTGCTCGTGGAAAGTGTTATGTAGTGTTGAAGTATATTTGGGTATTGTTTCTGGTGAGAATACCTGTTCTGTTTGAGCAGTTGTAGCTTTTAAGTACCTGCAAATACGTACTTCAGTGTGTACGTCAGAAGCCCCTGTTCTTAAAACCAGCTGTTTTTGCTGTGACAATAGCTCTGATAGACTTCATAACCAACTCGGTCTCTTGAACGTGAGTTCCGTTGCTCTTTCCTCACCTCTCTCCTCTCGCACATGCTTTCAGGTTAGATGGCTGCAGAAACCTCAGTGAAGAGCCAATGGGTGATCCTCAGAACGGCAGTGGACCACAGGACGCTGGCCGGGTGATACAGAAGCCATTTGCTCTGGGCACAAAAGCCAATCTACGGATGAGGAGCATAGCCGCAAGCCTCTTTGCAGAGCAGGCTGCTCACGTGTTGGCCTATGGCTGCACGTTAGGAGGCCACCAGCCCCGTGCCCTGCGCTGGAGCGTGTGTTTTGAGCCAGGCCTCGGCAGCCAGGGCAGCTACAAGCCCAAAGACTCCATCCTTTCTGTCGCGTTCACGCGACGCTGCCACACAAGCCCGCGTGCGCGCGCCCCGCGACCGGCGGGAACGCGCTGCCCCACCGGGCGCGCGCGCCCCCTGCAGCCGCCCCGCCCCGCGCCGCCCCGTCCCGCGCCGCCGCCGTGGCTCCTCCCCTGTCCCTCAGGAGCCGGGAAAGCTCCGCCACCGGCCCTTCTTCCTGCCCCCTCCCCCCGTCTCTTCTCTGTCTCTTTCCCTCTTCTGCTTCCCGGTGGGATACAAATCCCCGGTAACTCTTCTCCCCGTAGCTTGGCGGCGGCCCGAGGCGGCGCAAAATGCTGGGCATGTACGTGCCGGATAGGTTTGCGCTCAAGTCGTCAAAAGTGCAGGATGGGATGGGGCTCTACACGGCCCGCAGAGTTAAAAAGGTGGGTGATGGCCGGGCGAGCGGAATAACGGCCTGCTCTGGCCCGGCCCGGCGCGGCCCGGGCGCGGAGCGGCTGCCACGTATGACAGGAGAGCCGCACGGTTCCGCCGCCCCGCGCCGCCGCCGGCTGCTCGCTCTGTCTCGCTCTCTCGCTCGCGCAAGCTTCACCTCAGCCCCGTTTCTGTCGGCTGCGGCGCCGCTTCCGTCCGCTCGGACTCCGCAGGAGAGGTGCCGCCCGCCCCCCGCCCTGCGCGTCCCGCAGCGAAGTGAGGCGCTGGCGCTCGGCAGGGCCGGGCTGCGCCGCCGGCTGCCCTCCGGAGCCCAAAGAGGGTCTTCTCAGTAGAGTTTTTGTTGTTTTGTTTTTGTTTTGTTCGTTTCTTTTAATTTCGTCGGCGTTTCTGGCTCGGTTCTGAGGGCAGAGCTCCTCCGGCCGGACCTCAGACCGTGGCGCGCCTCTGAAGTAAGGGGTTACCTGCCCCTCGGTCACAAGCTCCTGGCGTCTCGTGGAGCGTGGTGTTACCTTTGATTTCATTCACCGTTTGGGGATAATAAAGTCGACCGTGAAAAATGGGATTCACTTGAACTGCAGATCTCTTATATCTCAACCAGATCGTGACCCTCGACACCTGCTATCAGAATTCAAAGTCTGTTGATTATCTGAAGCCCTGGTTTTAACTATGTGGTTTGTTAGAACAGATAAAGGCATACCTAAAGTTAAGAACCCTGCATTACTATACAGTAATGTATATACTGTGTATTTTGTGTGTTTTGCTTTCCATCTTTCTCCTAGTTTTGCCTCTTGAGTGGACTGGGAGGGCTGCCTGTTTTTTTTTTCAGTGGTTTCATCAACAAGACTAACACACTATGGGATAAGGTTGTCTCATTTTCAGGGCGTCTCTGAGTATGAATGGGGGACTGGAAAAAAATTATATCACTTGGCTTAAATTTTTTCCTCTGAGGTTCTGAACTTTCATTTGTAAATGTAGGGAGTTCACACAGTAAGGAAGATTGTACATTAGTATGTACTAACCTCTAGACTCTGAAATAGAGTGGGCACTAGAGTGAAGCTCCTGGAAATCATCATGTCAATTCTGAACATCGGTTCAGGGTCTCAGCCCTCTTCCTCAACACTGTTGTCAACTGAACCATTAAAGCTTCATGCTAGGAAAAAGCACAGCATTTTCTTGCCCAAATTACTCCACGTTTCTTTTGAACTCTCTTTATACAGGCAAAGTGTATACTCTCAAAGCTCTGCTTGCACGATGTGAGCACGTCATGCAGGACATCCTTGCAAAACTGAAATGTGTCAAGTGTGACACGTATCGCATGTGGAATGCAGAAGGTAAAAGCAGAGGCAGCTGTAGTAAGATCTATTTGTATTAGGAGCATCTCGTGACAGTATTTGTTAGCTTGTCCTTTATTTGGCAGTGAATCCTCTGTGCCGGTAGCACAGCAATTGTGATATGCAAAGTCCCGATCAGGAGTAAGTGTGTCTGACAGACTTTGGCCTTTGACAGGCTGAGGAACCTGATCTTCGATTGCTCTGTTTGAAAGTGGTCACAGTGATCAAAACAGGTATCTCTAAAAATGCTTGGTGACTTAAGCACTGTGTATTGCCAAGGCTGTTGAGAGAAGAGTGGATAATAACTAACACAGATGATACCTTGGATATAGACAGACTGTTACTCTTTTCCATGGAAATAAAAATCACATTTGAAGTGCTGTCAACGTGTTCTTCTGGTCCAGTAATGAGGCAGCAGTGCTGCACTTCATAGCTCTAAGAACTTCATGGCTTTCACTGTACCTAATAGCTGTTAAAATTGATTCCTTGGAGCTTTGAGATTGGAAGGAGGTCTTGAACATGACATTTAATTGTGAAATAAGATCTTGTGTTGCTGAGTAGGGATTACTGCAGCATTTACTCTTTTGCTATTGCAGAACTGCAGTTGTCTTATCTGAAAGTAAGCCATGTTTTAGATGATCTTACAATCAGAAATTACAGTAACAACTCTGCAAGTGCCTAAGTGATCATGAAGTAAACCCCTGAAAATTCTATCAGCAAAGTTTGGGTAATAATACCTGTTTCACTGCTGTTGTCTACCATCTGCTTGTGTACCTTCAGGCATTATGCTGTGCTTTCATACTTTCATTTGTAATCATAAAAGATGGAAACTTTTTGTTTGATTTTGTTACCTTAACAAAAGCTGTGATTCTCTTGTAATTTCTCCAGCAGCTGTCTTTTGGTTACAGCACCAGTATCATAAGAGTGTAAGAGTATATGTTATTGTCATCAGAGCGCCATGACATTTACCTGTGTTTAGCTGGGACAGCTGCTTTCTTGAAAGCAACTGTTGAAAGTAGATTTATTTTTTGACCTTTGAATAATGTACCTTTCATATATTAAAGAATTTCTGTGATTGCCTTCAGACTTTGTTGTATGCCTCACTTTTATTGATCAGAGAGGAAGTTAAAGTCTTAGTATGTTTTTGATCAATATGTATCGGCATATGACGACTAATAGGACTAATATATATATATATAAAAATATATAAAGAAAATGTTCTGAGAGGCTAAATGNACTCATTCCTTTGTGACCTGATCCAGGTGAACCTGCTTCTGCATGGGGGCTTGGACTAGATAATCTCTAAAGGTCCCTTCCAACCCCTACTATTCCATGATTCTATGATCTCCATTGACTTTTGTCTTTCAAAAGCTAGTTCAGCCTGGGAGGAGGTATCTGTTCCAGAAAGTGTCTACCTTATCTTTGCTGAGCTAGATGGGACTATAAATTTCCAGAGCAGGTTTGCCCTGCCACTGTCTTGACTCTTCCTCCTTACTCTAAGCAAACAATGCAATCTGAGCAGATTAGTGTGGCCAGCAGGACCAAGGAAGTGATTGTTCCCCTGTACTCAGGGCTGGTGAGGCCACACCTTGAATATTGTATCCAGTTCTGGGACCCTCACTACAAAAAGGACATCAAAGTGCTTGAGTGTGTCCACAAATGGGCAACGAAGCTCATGAAGGGTCTAGAGAACAAGTCCTATGAGGAGTGGCTGAGGGAGCCGGGGATGTTTAGCCTAGAGAAGAGGAGGCTGAGGGGAGATATGATCACTCTCTACAACTACCTAAAAGGGAGTTACAGGGAAGTGGATGTCGATCTCTTCTCTCCAGTAATGAATGACAGAACATGAGGAAGTGGGCTCAGGTTGCACCAGGGAAGGTTTAGATTGGACATTAGGAAGAACATTTTTACCAAGAGGGTTATTAAGCATTGGAACGGGCTGCCCAGGGAGGTGATGGAGGCCCTGTCCCTGGACATAAAAAGTTGTGTAGATGAGATGCTGAGGGTTATGGTTTGGTTTAGTGATGTGCCTGGCAGTGTGAGGTTAGTGGATGAACTCAATGATCTTAAGGGTCTTTTCCAACCTAAATGATTCAGTGATTCAGTGTGTTTGCTGGGGTTGCACTTGGTGTCAGCTGAGAATGTTAATGACTGTATGCATGTAACTGCATTGACCTATTTTCACCTTCATTTCTGATTAAGTAAAAGAAAGAAATTTCAGTTTGAGTATTAAATCCCAGTATTTCTAAAGCTGGCAGGGGAAGAACTCTACACTCATTTGGTTAGCAAGATGATGAAGGATAGTGTAGAGATGAATGAGAAAGGAAGGATGTGAAGCCCTGTAGTTGCAGTTTTTGCTATCATTGCCCATATCTTTGTCTTCATTATCGCTCTGGGCCCCAGTTATTGTCTTCTGTTCTTGTTACCTTTTCCTTTACTGTTCTTTCTAGTGAAATCTTTGTGCACGTTTAAAATACAGCTCCTCAGTTCTGTGCCATGTTACGCAATGCCAATTTTCTTTACCTAGGTTTATTACCTCTTCAGATTTAATTTTAAGTGTGAGATTTATTTTTAATTAGTTTGGTTGTTTCCAAGAGGAATGATCCAGAAGTTTTCCTTTCCACATTTTCCTCTCCACTGTACCTGTAGGCAATCTGTAAAAACTAAGCAAGAGGGAAAACATGTAGCAATCTGTTTCTGGGGTCATGGAATGTGCCTGGGGAAAGAGACAGGTGGACAAGATCAACACTTTTATTACCCAGAATACTGTTGTTTTTGAAGAAACAATTTTCATTATATAGTTACAATCTCTAATTCTTGAAAGTATATGGAACTTTTAGATCTGAGTACTGCCTAAAGGAACACAGCATTCTGCATTCCAGTTTGTAGGGCTTGTCATTGCAAATCAGGACAAGGTTGGGGGAGAAGTTAGGCCTGTATGAGAAGAAAATCCTATTTAAATAATTTCCCCTGCTGCTAGTGTGATGTCTCTGAAAGAAAAGAAACACGAATACCCAATACTTTTGGAAGAGCCCATCAATGGATGCTTTCACAGCATGTGTTATGACTAGCAGGTGATACAACATTTTCATTTTGTTCATGAAGACTTGAATTAATTCATAGGCATGTGCATACTCCTGTGTTTTTAAACAAATCTCTCTGTATGATTAAAACCCCAGTTGCTTAGTGTTTTGGTTTGTGGCACTTAAAAAATAGTTCTACAAATAATCTTGCAAATAAATGTAATGCAAACTTTGTGCTTGCCAAATACTTTACATTTTAGTTGGATGTCTATTGCAAGGTGCTTTGGGAAAATCTTGTAAAGGGAAGAAATTTGACTTGTAAATTTATTGAAAATTAAGAAAGTGTAGAGGAAAGGTGTGATTTTAAAATATTCTCTAAGCTATGAAAAGAATGGGAATGGGCTTGAAGTTGAACCCTCAGGGATGTCCAACTTCTTGGCATTTAGTAAGATAATAAAGAAAAAGTGTCTTTTTCCATTTGAAGTTAAAAATGATACCTCTGCTCAAGTTTTATAATTCACTTGGCTTTTTAAAACTGCTTACTTTTTTTTTTTTTAATTGACCAATTCTTTTTATTTTATAATTATTCCTTAGGGTGAAAAATTTGGTCCGTTTGCAGGGGAGAAGCGAATGCCACAGGAACTGGATGAGACTACAGACTGCAGGCTCATGTGGGAAGTAAGTAGTCTGGAGTGACATCATCACACCTAGCAAAAGAAGTCCTCAAAATTAAGTTTTTGTGGTAACAAATCCTTTTTTTCGTTTTTCTTCCCTAACTTAAAGGTACATTGTGAGATTTTGCTTTTTGGGCATAGGTGCATTGACTTGTTTAAAATGATAAAGAAATAGCAGTAGTAGCTTCAAATGTAAAAAATATCAAGTCAAACAAAACATAAAAATGTAACAAAGTTGTGAAAAAATGTTGAAAATTGTGAAAATAAAAAAAAGATTAAAATAATTTAAATATGAGAAAAGTTATGGAGATACTGATTTATGCTGATCAACAAGTGTCAGCTCATAGCTTCCTCCAACTGTAATATAAAATATTTCCTTCTCTGACACTTGTGCTACGATTTGGCAGTTGTATGATAACTGAAGTTTTGTAATGCAATATGTAGTTGTTTGATCTTTAGCAAAATAAAATCCTGGTGCTATGGGCAGATGAAGGCATAATAAGTTGTAGGTCTCTCTTAAACCTTTTTTTATGTATTAGGGAGCAGCAGTAGTTCCTACACTTAATCTTATAATTAGGTCCTTAACCCATCCTAGTACCATAGCTGTGTTTGCCTGTAGCAAAATCTGAGTTATCAGTAGAGGTGATTACAGTAACTGTAAAATACTTGGAATAATGTTTCATAATGTTGTTATAAGCATGTGCTTTTTGGTGCTTCTGTTCTCTCTTCGTAATCTTTCTCTTTTTCCCCCAGACAAGCAGTTTATATGGAATGCATATTTAGTCACGTTTTACACGGAGAAGGGGACTCATTCTCTACTTTTTCACCTTTTTTATGGTTAGAGGTGGAAGGATGCCTGTTATTTTTATGTTGTGTGGTACTATACAAAAAAAGCTTGTGTTTGACATCTGGTTTAAAGCGAACTATCTGCAATTATTACAAAATAAATGCTTGAAAAAAGCCCTAGCATGAGTATCTCTGAGTGGCTTATAAAGAGAGCATAATGTTTATACAGTCTTAGCAGAGCTACAAATAGATTCTGTACACTGAAACAATGAATGAGTGAATGCTGAAAGTCCATCTCATTAAATCCAAACTCAATATAATTGCAGCCAGTGGAGCTGAGTGTTCAGTCTGTGAATCCCTGTGCCCTTATTCCCCCCACCCCTTTTTTAAAAATTAATCTTGAGGTGTGCCCAAAATATCGTTTCCCAGAGAGAAGATGTGGACAGTTTGTTCCCCTCTCTCCTTTGGTTATGTACTCTGAGCAACTGGTTTCATCTTCTTTGTTCTCAACTGAAAACAAAACAATACAATGTGCTTTTATTACAGATATTTGCTGAATACAGTACATGTTCATGTGCCCTGGCTCACTTGTCTTTTCATACCATTTGTGCGGGTTATTTTAAGTCAGTAAAATACCTGAGCTAGAACAAGTTTTTTCAGAAGGGATGGCGGGTTGATTATAGCAACATGATGGTCTTTAAGTTTATTGGGAAACCATATGATTTTCTGGATTCCTTATTGGTGATTATTAAATGAGATTTATCTGTTTCTGTAAGACAGAACCTAAAAGGCAAATACATGTATTTACTGATGACACTAATATGACACCATTGACAGCAAATCAGAAAACGAGTTTTATATGAGCTGTTCTAAAACCATTTCATAATATCTTATTGTAGCCCAGTTTACAGTAACCCAGCCTTGAAAAGATTCCTGCATACCAAATTTTAAGACTTCCTGAATGTTTGAACCCAAGTTCTTCATGTTTACTGAAGTTGATCTGAATGTGAGCTTTATAATATAATTTAAATCATGGGGAGCATAGTCTTAAGTTGCAAATAGAGACCAGGAATGCAGAAAGTAAAAAGCTGAACAGTCCAAGTTGATGGTTATTCCAGATACTCTGGGAGGCAGTCACAGCAGCTAGCCAAGTTTCTGTGTAGTCAGCTGTGCCAAAAATTTCAAAAAGAATGAATTTGGAGACTTATCAGTTGAAGGCACACTGAATCCTGACCTTGCAGTCTGATGGCAGTCAAAAATACATGTTTTCAGAGAGGATACCTTTAGAAAGAAGACTGAGTACTAGAGGCTTTTAAAATGTCAAGTAAAAATGAACATTAGTAGAACATTTCATTGGTATGTGATGTCTGGGATCTGAGCTTCAATTTTCTGGAATAGTTCTCGGCGTTTCACATGCATTTCTAGTGTGTAGAGTCGTGGTCTGTGATGTGGTCTGTTTTTATCAAGCTATTTCTTTTTCTCTGAGACCAGCATTGTGAGTTGGCATCTTTTAAGATGTCATGTTGAGAGAGAATTGTTATGTTTTCTTTTGGTCTTTCGAAAAATGTGGAACCCAAAAAATTTATTTGATCCAGTGATTTCGTTAAATAAAGTTCTGAGGATGTTAAAGTTTGTGTTTAAATTTAATATAGCAGAATGCTATTCATCTGCCTGTAACTTGCATACTTTTGAAGAAATCAAAGGTTTACACTTGCTTGTTCAACAGATTCTAGAGAACTTGGGGATGTGTGGGGGAAGCATCCTCCATTTTGCACCTATCTTTGTAAAGAGCTACGTACTGAAGTGTTTTATTTACAAGTGATGTGAAAAGGAAAAAACCCAAATGTGGTAACTGTATAGTTGTGAGTAGTAATAAAAAGCCAAGAAAATGTCCAAATGGCTTTCTTTCATTCTGTCAAAAACCCACCTTCCCATTATCCCGCCATCTTCATGACATTGTCTCTCAGACTGTGTTGCCTGTTCAATCTAAGCACGCAGCTAGTGGCTGGTGATGAACTGAGAGTTTTGTTCTTATTCTGAGCATCCCAACACCTTGATTAAATACCATTTAGTTTATCTGCATTACTGTATTTGGCAAAGCAATTTTAAATTATGTGTATTTTTGCTAGAAGAGCAAGTGTCACAGAATCATAGAATGGTAGGGTTGGAAGGTACGTAAAGAGATCATCTAGTCCAGTTCCCATGCAGAAGCAGGTCCACCTAGATCAGGTTGCACAGGAACGCATCCAGGCGGGTCTTGAAGACCTCCAAGGAAGGAGACTCCACACCCTCCCTGGGCAGCTTGTGCCAGGGCTCCCTCACAGTCACAGTGAAATACTTTCTTCTTATGTTTAAGTGGAACTTTTTGTGTTCCAACTTCATCCCATTACCCCTTGTCCTGTTGCTAGATACAAAAGAAAAAAGAGATGTCCCAACCTCCTGACATCCACCATTTATATACTTGTAAGTATTGAGATTCCCCTCTCAGTGTCCTCTAGACTAAACAGCCCCAGTTCCTGCAGCCTTTCCTCATAAGGAAGGTGGTCCAGTCCCTTGATCATCTTGGTGACCCTGAACTGGACTCTCTCCAGAAGTTCTCTGTCCCTCTTGAGCTGGGAAGCCCAGAACTGGACACAGGACTCCAGATGAGGCCTCACCAGGGCAGAGTAGAGGGGGAGAAGAACCTTGCTCGACCTGCTGGCTACACTCTTCTTGATGCATCCCAGAATGGCCTTCTTGGCCACGAGGGCACATTGCTGGCTCATGTTCAGTTTATTATCAATCAGGACTCCCAGGTCTCTCTGCAGAGCTGCTGTCCAGCAGGTCAGTCCTCAGCCTGTGCTGGTGCATGGGGTTGTTCCTTCCCAGATGCAGGACTCAGCACTTGTCCTTGTTGAACTTCACAGGGTTCCTCTCTGCTCAACTTTCCAGCTTGAGATGCTGCTGAATGGCAGCACAGCCTTCTGGGGAATCAGCCAGTCCTCCCAGTTTGGTGTAGTTGGCCAACTTGCCGAGGGTACACTCTGTCCCCTCATCCAGGTTGTTGATGACGATGTTGAACAACACTGGCCCCAGAACCGATCCCTGTGGAACTCCACTGGCCACAGGCCTCCAACTCGATTCTTTGCCATTGATCACTACCCTCTGGGCTCTGTCATTCAGGCAGCTCTTCATCCACCTCACCATGCACTAGTCCAAGCCACACTGCCTGAGCTTTCTGATGAGGATGTTATGGGAGACATTGTCAAAGGCCTTGCTGAAGACAAGGTAGATGACATCCGCTGCTCTCCCCTCATCCAACCTTCTAGTTACACCCTCGTAGAAGGCTATCAGAAGTAGAAGTACTTCCAGGCAAGAACAAAATAATCTTTAAGTATTAAAATTCACAGATTTTTTTTTGCTTTTTTTGCCTTTTTTTGCCTTTTGGAGGCTCAGATGTGCCTTTGCAAAGGGAAGATGCATTTTTTTTTTTTTTTTTTTTTTACTGTACCTAACCTAGAAAGTAGCATTCATCTCATTACTATTGGATTGTGGCAAGCATATGCTTTTGGTGATGTCTTTGGCAAATGTTGAAACAAGGAGAACTGGAAAGATTTAGTGCTTCTTCAAATACTCTGACATGCCATGAAGAAATGTTGGTCAGAATCAAATGGCAAACTGTACGCTATGTAATGCTGAGTGTTACATATTTCAGATTTGGTTTCTGTCTATCTGCCAAGCTTATGTTTTTTTCATTGTTATATTAAAACTGAGAAGAACAGAAACATGATGGAAATCAGTCTTTAAATCGAAGCTAATGTTCCTGTTTACTTATATGAGCAAACAAAATGAACTTATATTTCTTCCACTTAAATTTCATCACTTTTGCAGTGAAAATTGTTTTCAGTTAAATAAGCCTGTCTGAAATCTAGGGAATGCAACAGAAAATCTGCTCTTGCCTATGACCAGCTTTAGATCACAGTGGTAATGTTTAAGAGTCAGGCACCCTAAGCTAATGGGGTAAGGTGTTTGGTTTGGTTTTTTTTTTTTTTTTTTTTGATATTTTGACTGTGAAATGTGGTTCTGACATAGCAGGGCTTACATACAAGGTGTTAAGCTGAATTATGTCCTGACCTTCATGATAAAATAAATCATAATTTGAGGAATTCTGTGTTTGCTCTCAAGATGAATGTAATATTTGAAATCTGGTTCTTAGCAATGCAGTCTTTATTTTTTTCTGTATGAAGACTACCTTCCCAGTCATTACTCCTCATATTGTGTTTATGTTTAAAATTGTTTGCTTTTAACGTTTTTATGCAAGTCTTTGTTTACTTTTCAAAAGTGTTTTTGTTTTCCTTGGTTTTTGGATAAACACATATGGATGCATTTTTGTGCAAGTTACATTTAAGTTTTGCCACACCTCACAGTCACATATTGATGCTCTCAGTTCAAAGCTTGTGTCATAAATTTTCTACTTTGTTAAATTAATTCCCACTGGGATAGATAAGTGCACAATGTAGTTATTAATATTTTGATCAGTTTATTTATCTTAATTTCATTAATCAACTATTTTAAAGCACACGGTTTGCTTAAAGAGATTTGGATATCCTTCCAGTGAATGTGAAATTCTTGTGAAAGCTCCACAAAATGTTAGCGGAAGTGTAGGAAAGTTTTCTGAACTGTTGTGTTGCTGGCAAGGTCAAGTAATGTCCTGCACTAGAAGGAACTTCATTAACATGAAAAACTTGCTGTATATTTTGTATGAAGGAAAATGTCACATACTGCCCCCTATGTCTGTGCTGCCTCAGGTTTCTTTTACAGGTGTTATTTTAATACTCGCTACAAAAAAGTCTTAAAATGCAAGCTTTTACTGTGCAGTGAGCTCTGTGATGGAAATCTGAAGCTGAAGATGTAGAGGTTTAAGAGGTGTATTGCATCTATCTGTTTTATACTAGTAGCAATAAAAATAATGTTTTCAGCTAATCAAAGAAAATGTACTGCAGACGTTAGTAGTTTTCTTTACATGTTTTTTTGAAAGAACATAGATTATTTTAGTTTTATAAACGTTTAGAAAATAGTTTATTTCAGTGTTTATTTCACTACTTACTTTCAGTGAAGGTTTTTTCTTCTTCTCTTGCCAGGTGTGCATGGGAGTTTGCAATTGCACTCATGAGCATTTTGACATAGGGTACATGACAACTCGGATGTGTTTTGAAAACCTGGAGATAATTTCATAGCAGCATAAAAGGCTAGCAGATGGTATCTGCATGTTGTTGATGGGCATTACAAGCAGCTTAAACATCACTGAGTCTCGTGTAAGGTTTCATATGGTAGCTTATAAATTGACTAAGGGCACTTATTTTCAGAATACTTGTGTAGCAACATGGTGTTTGTTAATGTGACATAATTTGATGATGTCTTGACTGATCTTGAGATAAAAACCCCCTTTGTCCTCACAGTGAATGTCAAGTATTTCATCCTACTGTAAAGACATTTGGCTAAATTAGTTGGCTGACACCTTTTTTGCATAATCTCAAGAAGATACTTCTTAGACATCTCAGTTTGAGTTTATTGTATCTGATGCATGCTTTAGCTATGTGTATGCGTTTTAGGTGTTTGACAGTAGCGAGTAACCAAATGTTCAGGGTATTTTAGTTATATAGGTACCTTGCCATGGGTTATCAGGCATGAAATAGAATGAGCCTTGTTCTAGGCTTGTGCCAAAGTCTGCCTATACTTAAATATGAAATGAATTGCTACTTTATTATTTAGCCTGGGAAATGAAAGGTGACTGCATGTCTGGTCACATCACTCGCTGATAATAGAAACTACAATTTACCTCCACTGATTACAGAAACTAAAAAAGCATCATGGTCTCAGTGGTCAAAAGGGCCTCATCAATAAATGAGTCCTAAACCAAGATGATCTATTGAACTACAGCAGACAATCTCAACTAATTTAGAGGAAATAGGGAAAAAGTCCTGTTTCCTGTTTATGAGCAAAACAAAACATTGTAGTATGATGTCATCTACTGGTGACTAGGCTTTTGATTTCTATTTCCAGCTCTTTCACTGTTTCTCTGTGTTAATCATAGGCTTATCATACAATCCTTCTATGACTTTGATCTACAATGATGACTGAATCCTTCATTATTTAGCAGGGATCTCAAGACTTATGAAGATTTTATTTTAGTGGCCTTCGAAAATCAATTAAAATACTTTTATACTTGAGTTCAGGTCCAGTTAAAATAGTTTTAAAAATCCTATCTGGATTAGCCAGTGTAGCTTGAGGATCTTAAGGAACACACCTCAAGTTAACCGGATGATGTTTTGTTGTTTAGGTAATCCCAACAGTATAGAAACTTGGAAAAATAACATTCAGACATGGAATTAGTCATATAGACAGGTGAGCGTTTCAAGTGTCACAATTTTTAAATACAAATATGTTCACTAGCACTGTGAAGTTGATACTACTTCATAAAATTATCAGAGAACCTGAGTCCTGTAAAAATCTTTTGCTTTTATTTTAAGTACCTCATAACTATAAAAATATTGTAACAGTTAGATATGTGGGGTAAATGCAGGAAGTTCCTTGCAGATACATTAAGAAATTATTCCTTAAAGAATTTTTTACTGGAGTTTGTGCTATACAAAAGCACTTTTCATTTTCTCTCCCTGAAACATACATGCTTTTCAAAAAATTTCCTGCCAGCAACAGTGGTGGTAGGCAGGTTGTCCTGAGCATTCTTGGAGTAGTTGAGTGTTTGGAAACAAGTCTCATAGGAGTGGACTGGAAACTTTGAGGAAGAATGAATCCTGTTTAGTTCTCCAGGTCTCATACAGAGTAAGTGATAAGGATATATGTGGGAATATATGTAAAAGAGGGTTCTCAGAGATAAATAAAGCCAAGAAACCTTATTCAATATGGGGAGGTTTTTTTTGTCATGCTCCATAAATATATATGCTGAGTCCTAGTTCTGTAGTGTAGAGTGGTAACTTGCAATAACTTTAAATTTCTTGAGAATGATCGAGAACTATAGTGGACTGTTATTGGAGGAAGCACCCTTTGGGAAATATTCCAAACTTCATTTCGGTTCATTAATAAGTCAATATAGATGATATTTCACTGCACTTACTTTAAACTGAAAACGTAGAATCTAGCTCTTAAACTATCATAGTTAGCTTGTACTGGCTTTGAGTTCGAGAAATGTGTTTGTAAAGCAAGAGGTGATATTTTTGTTTCTTTGTTTTCAATATTAAGTTTACTGTGGTGCTCAAAAATTGTTTGTTCATTTAGGAAACTCATCTATCCATGCGACCAATGAGAAAAGGAGTAGTAAATGCCAACAGTCTAGTCTGTGTTAAGTAGTATTGACTGTTTTCTTTGATTTTTTCTTCCTCGTATCTCTATATCTGGTGCAGTGTTATTTCTTTACGAGGTGAAAACAGCAATGGAAGATATCACACGTTTTTAAGAAATTTGTCATAATCTTTTATCACTAGTGTCCTTATGTGTTAAGACTTTGCCTTGTGTTTGGTATCTGTTTATGGATTGGCAGAGACTGGGAAAGCACAACTGAGATGATCAGCATCAGCAGGATCAAGCAAATGAAGAAGAATGGATAGAAAATGTAGTAACATGGGTTTTATAATAGGATCTCGATTGCTTCTCTTCCCAGCTCAAGTCTAGATCTGATGGAAACCTTCATAGAACCTACACGAGGGCATTCTATCACCCATACTTTGGTAGCTGAATCACAAAGCCATTAGCTTGACTTTAGTTACTCAAAGATGCTAATCTGCAATGTTAACCATTTTTGCTCAAAGGGAGGTTCTGCTCTGTGGATTACCTGTTCAGAATTGTATGATTCTTGCAGTATAACAAGTGCTGTGTTTATGCTTGGCAGGTGGCTTTTCAGGAGATGAATACACCAATAGCACATATATTTCTGTAGATTTTATGCTTGCTTTTATGGTTTGATTGCACTAATTCTGTCCATGTTGTGAATGAAAGCAACGTCTACAATAACAAGCAGGCATTGCTTCCTGAGGTGATAGTCACAGAAGGACTGAATGGCTGAGGTTGGAAAGGAGCTCTGGGGTGCCTCTGGTCCAACCCTCCTGCTCAACGAGGGCCACCTAAATGCCAGCTGCCCAGGACACCCTTAGAGTATGCACATCTTAGAGGATGGAGACTGTACAATCTCTCTGTGATACTCATTGCAGTGCTAGACAATATTGTTTCCAGATGCATTTAAACGTGTAGGTTTGACTCTTTTAACTGTGGTCAATTTGTGTATGTAAAAGTAAAACAACTTTTAAAGTTTGAAACACTGACACTTTTTCATGGTGTTAAGATAGGATGTCTTCCTTAGGTAAAACAGTAATAAACTTTAAAGACTTTTATTTGTCTGCAGAACTACGGTAGGTTTTTTTGTTTGTTTGTTTGTTTGTTTTAAATCAGAGAACAGCATGCTGTCACCAGCTATTATTGTAATGGAATACAGGTTTTTTTTTCTTTCTAATGATATCCTAAGTGTTTAGGTAATTTAAGCAGTCATGCTGAAAAAATACAATACTGCATCTATTAGAAGCAAATATAGCAAGAATGTGAAATGCAAAGCCATGAAGACAATCTAATTTTTGTCTTATATAACTGAAATCCTTAGCTCTTAGGAAATACCTGCTCTGGATAGTTTTTGTTGACAGATGAAAAAGAATATATTCATTATAAAAATAAATCACATGGAATAGTAGTGTGGCTATGTGACCTTTTTGTATGGCTTTTTGTCTTATGTATCAGTGGAGAGTCAAGTGATCTATTGTTTAAAAAAAAAGACATTTTTATATGGCAGTGGCAGCTGTGTTTTTTTCAGCAGTATATCTTTATGTTTTGAGGGGGAAGAATGATTTGATTAATATTAAGTTTCTGTTTTATTGGTTTCATTATTTTAAAAGTAAACTGGAATTTTGTCACAGTCGTAGAAATTCTATGGATCTGTCATGATAGTCAAAAGCTCCAGTGAGGGAAATGATGTATATTGTGCGCACAATTCTTTTTTTATCAGTAGCTTCTTTACCCAGTGGAGAAAACCTGAACATGTTTGGTTTTTTTACTTAAATAGTTTCTAGCCCTTTACTTACATAGTATACTAACTTGTTTACTGAAATAATTCAGCCAATTTCATTTCTGATTTCAGCCAATCGTGGTTTAAAACTGACTGCTACTCAGTGAGGCTACATATTTAAATTTCCGTTAGAGAGGCATATATGAAAGATGTTCAAGTGAACTGTAAAATAGGAAACAGGGAATAAGTAAATGCAATTGTATTTGTCCTTGATCTGAAGATAGATCTTGATCCAAGGGCAAGATGGCTTTTGCCTTTTCTAAAGGAAAAATGGGGAATATGGTTTTCAGTAAGTGTTTTATAAGTTTCTGGAATATTTAGGACTGATGTGAGGCAGTAAGAGTTAACAGTAATGAAAGCCTATCTACTGCATTTGGAATTTGTATGAAGAAGAAAAGTTATATTTGTTGAAAAGCAAAAAGAGAATTCAGTGATGGAGTAGTGAGATGGGAATGGAGACATAACTGATAATTCGTATTGGCAATTGGTTAACCAACTCATAGGATTACAGAAGAGGGAGGCGGCAAAGATAGTTGGAGAACTTGAATTCAAATGAAGGCATATTCTGTTTGTAATGGTTGTCAGTTAAGGTTGAGATGCTTCTGGAAATGTGAAAGTAGGGAGAAAAACATGGATTTAGGCATTAGATGTAGAGGGTGAATAGAATCTGCTAGAACATAATGAGGAAATATCAAGTGAGTCAAGTAAAATATCAAGTATAAAAAAAGAAAGTAAACGGTGAAGGACCATCAAGGCAAAGATCACTGAATGGCCATGAACCAAATGGTGATTGGAATAACACAAAATTAGAGAATGTCTTGACCCTTTTGTCCAAAAGGAAATTACTGTTGGCCTTGTCTGTAGTGTCAGCAGAACAGAAACGCTGCAAAGTGAGTTGAGTATATTTGAAGACTTGTATAGGTTGCAGAAGAAACTAGTCCACTCTTGAACATTGCACTGGGGAATGAAGTTAGAACAATAATGGTGAGTTGGGAGGAAAGGAAAAGGAACTGGAGATGAGAGCTTACAACCTGAATTTAGAGAAAATTATGAGAGACTAAATGTCTAAAGACAACAAGGTATCAGAACACGTGAAGGAGGAGAACTTGGAAAGGTAAATTGGAAAAAGGATTATAGGATTGGACTGGGAAAAGACCTCTGAGGTCATGTCAGTTTCTGGCAAGATCATAAAGAAAAAGAGGACTTGATGGAACAATGAGAGAGGAAAAAAAATATGAGCACCAGTGGTCATACTATTGGATTAGGGAGACCCAGTCACAATAGTTTTTGCTAAAAGAAAGGCTGACAAAAAAGACAGAGAGTCCAGTAAAGGCAAATGACACCAGTTGCTGTATTTGAGTTGCCCCCCCTCTATGTTGAACTGAATATGCACCACAGATTAATGTGCACCACAGCAGCTGAATGTAAGATTCACTTGCTGAGCATAAGCATGCCTTGGTGTTTTTTATGTTTGTGTGTGTTTGGTAAATAATTCTACTTTAGCTTGATTTTTTTTTTTCATTTTCAGGTTCGTGGGAGTAAAGGTGAGGTCCTTTATATCCTGGATGCAAGCAATCCACGCCATTCGAATTGGCTGCGTTTTGTCCATGAGGCTCCATCACAGGAACAGAAAAACCTGGCAGCCATCCAGGTAGATTTGGTAGATTCCTACCATTTGCTTCCTGTTTTGGAATTAATAATTTGATCTCCTCTTTGGTCCTTATCTGTTGCAGTAAAATTGCAAGACCTGAGACAAGTAGAAAACTGCTTTCCTTTTCCTACCTTTCTTTTTAGAATTGAACTCTTGTGCTTAAGTGTAATACCATAAATAAGACTGAGAAGATGAAAGACCAAAGAAGTACATAGTCTGATATTCTTTGAAGGATCTATGTTAATCTACTGTAATGGAATTGCACTGAATCACTTATGTGAACTGTTTCTCCTGATTTGAATTGAACAGTTTAGAAAAACATAAATTTGAGAGTAGTTAACCCATTGCTTTAAGAACACTTTATTTTTCTCACTGCAGCTTTATTTGGTCAAGTTAACCTTTTGCCTGAATGTAGTTGTTTTCTTGTCATTGTGGAAATTAAAAAGATAGCTAGGTAACTAAATACCTCTCTGAATAAGGACAAATGATTTAGAGGCCTAGTTGTATTTCATGCTGAACTCAGGTTTGGGCCGAGGTGCGTGGAAAGCAGATTCATGTATTTGTTTTATAGTTTGAATCTTAATATTGTAGTGTGACAGGTTTGAAGACAACCATGATGCTTAAAATATTCCAGTAGAAAATAGAGAGTTGAAGGATCTAATTACCTGATGGGATGATTAAGCACCACTTGAGGATAAATCAATAAAAAAAAGACAATTTTGTTTTTCTAATCTTGGCCATGGATCTGAATTTATCCAGCTTTATTTTCCAATTTTGTATTATTAATTTGCAGCATCTGTGGCAATGAATTCCACTGTTTTAATTACACATTATGTTGAAACATGCTTCTGGTTTTCATCTAGAAACTTCTTCATTTTACTTGATTCCCTGGTCATTGTATAACAGTGAATAGTTATGTTCATTTTTTCTATGTCATCCTTGATTTTACAGAACCTTTACTTGACAGCTATTTTCTCAATTTCAAGAGTCTTAGTCTGTTTAATCTCTCATTTTTTGGAAGCATTCTGTGATTTTGCAGAGTGCAACAAAGCAATACTTTTCTAGTTTCAGCTCTTGTCCTTTTGGAGATTATGAAAGAAAGGAACTACCTGTATTTTTTTTTTCAACAGCTCAGTTTTACAGTAAAAAAATTTCTAATCCCACATAAGTAAGTAACATTACATGTTAATTTTTTTCTTGAAATGTCTACTTTCCAAAATGCTATTTCAGACTGTCAAGATATTTGCTGATGTAATACAAATTTGCAAAAAAAAAAAAAAATAGGAAAAGGGAAATTATTTATCAATATTTAAAGAAAAATCTTCATCATGGAATGACTTTTTTTCTAGGTTTTGCTGGAGATCCTTGAGCAAGGTATTTATAAACATAGTTTATTTTGAGACCAAATGAAAAAAAAAAATCTTTCCTTGCAGGAAAGCAAATTTCATATCTGATGAAACAGAACAGGAAAAAAAAAGTTATTTTGAATCTACTAAGTAGAGAAAGAATGCCAGTAAAGCCCTAGCCTGTAGTTCTGTGAAAGATACATTACTGCTGTATTCCTGCCCCTTTCCCTCTATTCATATTCAGTGGCACACTAGTAATTTCAGTTTTTGTTTTGTTGACCTGTCCAACTTCTTAAATCTCCTGCTCACCTGAGAGGCTGCTTGTTTGGATCTTAAACCAGCACTACTCCGTGAGATCGCTGCTGCCAATTGCCCCGCAAACCTGGTATCAGCCTCCCTCTTCCTATCCCAGTTGTGAGCTTTTCTGTGATTTCCATTCTGTTATAGTATCTCCTACTACATATCTTCAATCTGGATTTTCTTCCTTTATTGCAGTAGTTGAATGCTGCTATTAATGGTGGACTGCATTGGGGAACCTAACTGGTTGTCTGCTAGCCTATGCCCAATTTACATCTACTTTCTGTATCAACCTGTAATATTCCATTGTGTACTACTGGCTGAACATGACTTCGGTTTTGCTACCGCTGTTGTTTCCTTAGATGTTGTCATTGTTTCTGTTTTAGGTCGCTGGACAGCTTCGACAGATTTTCTTCTGTGTATGTACTCTAGGTTCCAGTCTTTGATTCAGACCTCTATATCTTAACATCCAGCCTACAGTTGAATTTTGAGTAAGGGATAAGAGAAGGTGCTGACTGTTCATCCATTCAGCAAAAACTCTTGTCAGCACCGACTGAATGACTGCCTTATTAGGCTCTTTCTGATTTCTGTGACAAGTCAGTGGTTAATTTAGCGTGACTGCTACCTATGGAATTATTTCTGTATGTTTTCCTTCTGTCTGTCTCTCAGTTATACCAAGCTCTATAAAAAAAAAAGTGCTCCTGTTCATAGTACCACGGAGATAGTGCCATTCCTCATACATGAGGAGTCCTTGGCATTAATCAGTGGTTAGCATATCATGGGTGCACAGGCAGTGTGCTAGCAAAGAGAAAAGAGGGAATAGCGTGAACTATTAATGTTCATTATTATTTTTGAAATAAACACTCAATAAAATGACCTGAACTTGTGAAGTTTTATTGAAATATCCAGTGCATACCAGTAAGATTTTTGATAATGATAAAGATTATTTAAATGAAGAAATGGCAAGAAACTGTAATGCTGTATTGCATAATGTTATAACTTGCTTAAAGTTTGCTTAGTGGTTTTTGCATGCATTTTTAAATGGTTGTACTGCAGTTAAAAGATAATTTAAAAAAATTTAAGAATGTTAGTCTTAAAAGAGCTTCTGCAAAAAAAAACATTTGGAAAAATTAGAGGGAAAAATAGAATAAACATGATCAACATGTACAAAATTAGGAAAAGTATAGGGAAGGCAAAAGTATAGGGAAAACAAACAAAACTTTACCAAATGATCTAGTGGATTTTTTTTTTTTAGTACCATCAGTAATCAGCTGCCAAGTAACTTGTTTACTCTGTGTGAATGATTTTGAAGCTGTGTAGATATGTGTATATGTCTAAGTATTTAATTACATGTAACATAAACAGGTACTACTTGTGCTGAAAAAAAGCCAAATGTGCATCTATTTCTTTGCAGGATTTGCTTTTGCTTTAGTAGATGGAGATGCAAATCCCAAAGCTCTGCTGTTCCTTTAGAAAAAAAAACCTACTGCAATACAGCCCATAAATCCTTCAATGCTTTAATTCCACAATCTGTGCCTTTAGTGAAAAGCAGATTTAAGGCCATTTGGTGCAGTAGCACTTTGTTTTATGAAATCAGTGGGCAAAACATTGGTGGCATGTTCCCACTAACTATACGCTTTAATTTGAATTGAGAGTTGCCTGCTTGCCACCAAGATGATAAAATGATGTTTTACAAAGAGGATGAAGTGGTGACTCACCACTTCACATCAGTGAAGTTGTTCTAGCTTTGTTATCACTCAAGCTAACGTGACTGTGAAAAAAAAAAAGTTGCATTGCTTGATCAAACACCTAAAATAATCGTAAAAAGAAAAGAATTTGTAATAGAGATTATGACATTGAACAAAAGAAATTTCTAATCTTAAACCAAATGATTACATAGTATATAATACAGTAGAATATGTCTGCATAGTTATAGAAAGAGCTAATTTGCTAAAAGGAGGAAATACAATATTTAGAGATGATTAGACACTTTGTGTTCTAACCAGCACGTTATCATTATCCTTTTAAAATGTAAATTTTCTCCAGACATTTGTATTTTATGAAGATTTTTGTGGACTTGTCTGAACTTTTAAACAAGTCTTTGATACTTGTTTCTCAATTCTACTGCTTACTCTTCAAAGTGAATCTTTAGCAGTGAATCTCACAAGCTAAAATTGATTCCTTGAGAATATTTTACTGCAGTTAGTGATAGTAGCCTATCAAATGTGAAAATAAAGTAAAACAACAGCAGTAGAACAAAAGTTTCTCTTGCTTGTTCTAAGTCTGTTTAATGAATCCTTAAGAACTTAACACTGGTTGTGTGCTTCGCATCTGCCCTTCTGCAGTTTTCTAGGAGACTTTGCATGAACTAACAAAAATGTGAATGAAAAATGATGATTTCCTTCTCCACTAATGCTAATTTCCACTAATTATCTTTCCCACTATTTTTTTTTCCAGTCTCCAAATACTACAACTGGAGCTTTTTGGTCTACTCTGGAAGTGTTTCCAACCCTGCTAGTGTCACTCTAGTAGTGACAAATGTTACGATCTCATATATGAAATACAGTGATTCATAATCAGTTTACTGTTTGCTGCCTAGTGTATTCAGTATTCAGTTGAAAGGAGATTAAGTAAATGTCTGTGTTCTTGTATAGAAATAAAGTAAACCACACGTCTACAAAACATGATTCGTTCATCATAGCTTAGTTGCACCAAATGATCATGTGTAGATTCTGTCCAAAGTGCTTCCTGTGGTGAAAAAGCAACTTAGAGGGTACAGAATTGGAGGTTTAAGTAAATGTCATAGTTTGACATAACAGCCTTTTCTGATAAGGGGGAAGGGGCTGTAAAGCTTGCTCCTCTAGGAACTCACTCGAAACTCTGCCCAGCTCTGAATCAGACCCACTTCTGGGACTGAGCCAGTTAGACACCTCCACAATCACTTTGTAAGAATAATCTGGAAGAGGAAGCTTTTTCCTGTTTCTTCCTTCTTCTATCCCCTCTTCTTTTCTGGCTGGTGGGTAGTGCAAGGAGTTGGAAGAGAGAGAGAAGCAATTATGCAGATTCCAAGGTGAGGAAGGAGAAGAAGAAGTGTGCTAGAGCAGAGACTCCCCTGCATTCTATGGAGAGGACTGGTGAAGCTGAGATTTGTTTGCATTTTAAAGACCCCACATCAGGGGCAGAGACTCATTTTGGTAAAGAGCCCGCACCACGGGCAGTGATTCTCTTCTTTAAAGACCCTGTGCCAGGGACAGTGACTCTGGCCAGAGGAGGCCGTGTCCTGCAGGAGGGACCCAATATTTACAGAAATTGTAACTGTAGGGAGGAACCCACGCCAAAGAAGCTCATTAAAATTATGGTCAGAAGAGGCCATGTCCTGAGGGAGGACTTTCTGCAGAAAGTGCAACCATGGCGAAGAATCCGCACTAGAGATATTCACTAAGGACTGTGTCCCGTGTGAGGGACCCTGTATTGGCAGAAGCCACAGCTGCTGGGAAGAACCCACACCAGAGAAGTTTATTAAGGACTGTGTCCCATAGGAGGGAACCTGTATCAGAGGAGAGGAAGAATGCCAGGAGTCATCCTCATCTGAGAAAAGAGAGAAGCGGCATAGCCCATCTATGAGAGACTGACCACATCCCCCATTCCCTGCCCCTCTGTGACGCTGAGGAGGGAGGAGGTAGAGATATTGAGAGCAGTGAGCTGGGCCCAGGAAGAAAGGAGGGATGGGGGAGGGAGATCTTAAAGTGCTGGTTTTAATTTTCTCAATCATCCTACTTTCTTTTTGTTCTGTTTCTCGTAGGTAGTAGAATAATCCTACTTTCGTCTCTAAGTCGAATACTGGAGTGTATTTTGCCCGGAACCATAATTGACAGCGAACCCTCCCTGCCCTTGTCTCAATCCACAACAACCTTGCTTATCTTTTTCCTCCCATTTTGCCTCCACCATGCGAACGAGGGTGGAAGTGAATGGGGGCACAGAGTGAGAAACTGTTGTGGTGCTGCTGTACTAGCTGGGCCAAACCACAACAATAAGTTTGTTGGATTGTGGGGTTTTTTTTTGTTTGTTTGAATTTCTTTTTGATTTTTTGGGGGGGAAGTAAGTGAGTTTGCAGATTTTGTTTCCATTTTCTTTTGTTGTTTTTTTTAACTCCCTTTTCTCTGTACTACTATTAAATTTGTAAATCCCCATTTCTGATGGGAGCTCGTGGTGGTGGTGTGGGGAGAGTACTGGTGTCAAGTTCTGTCTCTGCTCCTGGGTGAAGCTGTGGTGTTCAGGTGGTCTTTGACTGGGAAGGCACAGGAAGTATTTTTAACAGCTGTGTGGTGACTAGTAACACTGTGTGGCTGCTGGAGAAGGGTGGAAATGTTGGAGGGTACCTGCATGTGTACCAATTGCTTTTCTGAGCATTTCACACAACTCAGTTGCTGGAGGCTTCTCTAATTTAATTCAAGTAGTAATTGAATGAGTTAGTCCTCTCACGGATTTAAAGTAGCTTTAGAATTACAAATTTTGCATTAACAGAAACTGTAGGAATTGTGCTCTCTTTTGCCCTGAGCTATTCCTAACTTTTTACTTCTAAATATAACTTCTGATATGTAGCAAAAATGCATTGTAATTATTCCAATTAAAAAGAAATGGCATCTTTCAAAAATACCACAGTTTTGTTTTTTCAGTTTTGATAATTATATTTTTAATGTTTCTTTACCCAGAATGGATGTTTATCTGTCAGTTGTAAATGTAGCTGGAGATTACCATGCAAAACAGATTCTAGTGTTTACATCAGAACTGTTTTACAAACAGAATTACAGCCAGATAGACCTTTAAATTCAAATATTTTTTCATTAGCAAACAAAAACTGTTGTGAAAGAGGATATTTACTGTGAGGTGGTAGAGTGGTTTAAAGTCATATTTCACAAATATGTGTTTGATAGTGTGACATAATCCTGATTGCTCTTAAGATAAAATGCCTCTTTGCAGTAGCAGTAAATGACTTTGGAGGAAGATTAGTACATGAGAGACACTGCTACAAGAAATGTAGTAAAACTAGAGTATCTCGAAAGCAAGAGGAGAAGACACAAGGAAGTCAAGCACAAACCATGTTAGACTGCTTACTAAATGTACATATTAAGGACAGATTTCAGGACTACCTGAAACTTACTGGCAGCTTGGGTACTGCAAAGAAAAGGTTAACTTGTTATGCAATGCAAGAAGGAATGTGAACAGACTTTTGGGTTTCCTGCTTGTTTGAAGGGGAGAACTACAAATCTACTTGATTCTTGATTAATTTTTTTTGTAGGAAAAAGGAGAATTTGTTCCTGTGTGATACTTTTGTTGAATACACAGCATTGCTGTTCAGGAATTCTGTTATTGAAGAATTCAAAATGAAAAGTTTCTGAAGAGTGAAAAAAGTGTTTTTCTCCATGAGATTCCTTAAACTATATCTGTTATGTTTTTTAATTTGTGATTTTTTTTGTAGAGAAGTGTCTTTGGGATAAATCTGCTTCCTGGCTGATGAGAGCCACAGACATGCTGCATGCCCAGGATTGAACGTGTAGGACAGAGATGTGTGCTGTAAACCATCAAGTATTTTCTAACAGATGAACTAGTGTGAAAACAAGAAAACCTTCCCTCAGTTTTTTTGTGCCACCCGTTTCTTCTTCCTTGCTTGAGAGGGTCAGGACTCTCTTGGTCCCCAGCCTCTGAAAGGCTGTCTTGCTTCACCTACACTCCCTCAGAGACATCTGACCAGCTCTCCCTGTTGGGAGGGCATCATTTTTCTGATTATGTCTTTCCACGTGTTTTTAGACCTTTCGTGTGCCTGTGCTTTTGTGGCTTTGTCTTCTCCTGCCACAGCCCCCACAGCCTGCACACATTTCCTGGATTTATATTTCTGCTCTCACAGACATTGCCAAAATTGGTTCTGTCTGGTAAACATGACACCTTGGAGCTCCAGGCAGAGATGAGGAAAGGGAGCGTGCTTGTTTGGAGAGGCAGCAGAAAAGAACTGACAGGACAAGTAAGCTGAAGGTCTGACTTATTGCCAGGAAACTGAGTGTAGAGGAAAGCCAGGTAGCACTTCAGGAGGACTTGTAAGCATGGGAGGAAACTTGGTAAGGATTAGGAAAACTGTGTAGGAGCCAGGTGATCAAGCTCTGAAGGATGGAAAAGCTGTACTCTCTCTCACATACACAAGACTATTGTCTCCTGTGTTCTCAGCTTTCAGGAGGGATGGCATATCTGACTTAGATTTTTGAATGTAAGGGCTCTCAGTGCTTCTTGACCCATGTTCCCTCTCAGTCTCCCCTATGCATGCGTGAAGATGTGTAACTATAGAAAAGCCAAAAATCTGAGTGGGAGAAATGACTGTAGTGGAGCAAAAATGGGATAACAAGAGCTGCTGAAACAAGAAAACTTTGCTGGGTAGGTCAGTGTGGCTTATAGCTTAAAAGAGGACAGTCAAGGCAAGGGATGAGAGAAGCTAAGTGGAATAATAAGCCAGAAAGAATGTGAAAGGAGATTGTGTTGCCACCAAGACCATCACTTGCAGTTTTCTCCCACTTACAGTTTTCTTACTTGGTCTGCAGGTAAGGTTTTTGCAAAACAGCCAGCATAGCCTAAGATGATGAGCAGGTGGAACAACTGCAGGTATATTCTTAGAAACACGAGGAATATTAAAATTAGACAAACGTTTTCTTACTACATTCACTGTGTCTGTGTCTGCATGCATGTAGATAAATATGCTTCATGCAGGTGCTGTCAGTGGAGAGAGATACTTTAAAAGTACTTTGTGGTTTCTGGATAACTTCCTTTGGTTTCACTGAAAATGCTGCCTGGAGGAGCTACCATGGTGTGGGTGTATCTGGATTAATTAGCACTCTGAATACCTGACTATTAACATTTGTTTGGCTGAAAAAGCCGAGAAAATTAGCCTTGGAGGAGAAATGATTTTGAGCTGTTACCCAAGCTAATTAATTTTCAATACAAATGCAACCAAGAGCACTGAAGCATTGAGAGTCCTTAGTACTTCTTCCGTGAACCTTTATGCTAACCAAAAGTACACAAATGGGAAAGAATAAGGATGGTTTTAGATACAGAGCTGTAAATTAAGCCCCAGATGCACATAAGGGAAGTGAAGAGATGGAGAGGATGCAGCAGTATTGATAACGGCTTGGTTGCTGGGATTAATGCACTTGGTCTAGGTTATATATTATATATAACCTGAAAAATTAGTTCTGGTTAGTGTTCTTCCAGATTTACTGTGTGGTGTAAGAAGTGTCACGTGATCTAATTGTGAGGTTTGCTGTTTGTTTTTTCATTAGTAAGTTTGGAACTTTGTTTTTGCCTGGGACACACAGCTTTTCCTTTTTTTTTTTTTTNGTTATAGGTATGTGTTTCTCTTTGTAAGATTGCCTTGCTTTTAGAATAAGGTTATCCTAAACAGTTTTATTGGAGGTTTATCCCAGTGTTTTTATCCTAACTGGAGACTGAGTGTAAAAAGACCTTCTACTTCCCTTCATGTCAAGAGTGTCGGTGCATGATTTGGAGTTTAGACTGTAGTAAATTAAAGGTCTTTGCAACTTGAGAGAGGCAAATGAAAAAGCACAACTTCTAGATATATGCAAAGGTTAGGCTGGCATGCTGATAAATATCTGGACTGCAGATTATGTCTTGCAAAAAAAGAATGCATAATTTGTTTTGTTTTCAAATGCTGTTGTTGAGATAAGGACAGGAAAGTTGTGCGTCCTTGAAAGCAGTGGCTATGTCAGGTCTATTGAATTAAATAGATTTTGCTCTTGTGTAACAATATATTGTGTAATATATAACAGACTTTCTAAAGCTTGAGGAATACCACATCCCTGTTGACAGCTTAAATTAATCTTAGTATATTAAAAAAATTAAAAATCATTATCTTGTGCTAGGAAGCATGTTTCAAGATACATGACTAGTGTAAAGAAGCTTCAATTAACTTTTCTGGATGTTAAATCAGATAAGCTTTAAAATTTATGATAGAACATGTAGGTCTTCATTGCATAAAAATGAGTCTCCTTTGGTGCTTTGAGTAATATCTAAAGTGATTAGTTGACATGTGGCAAAAGAAAAAAAAAAAAAACCACAACTCTGACTTTAGGAGACAGCTGGTTTTGCTGTAGTTTTCTACCTATACCAGCCTCAGTCAGTTTAATTAAATACTATCAAGGACCAAAGTTGTTAGCTTATTTATCTGTTTGGAGAATTATTTATTGTAGAGATTTTTGAGCTTATTGTTGTGTAATTTGTCCTCTCATACATAATCTGGGCTGGATCTTTGGCCTTCTGTTGATCTGGGCATCTACATTGATTTAAACTGAGCTGATTTAAATCTGGATAGGTTTTTATCTAGTGGTTTAAAGTACCTTTTACAGATGTGCCTGCTAACTTGGCACTGAAAGTAACTGACCAGGATTGAAAAGCTGTTCACCAAGGAGGCCTGGAATCTTGAGGGGGAAGAGAGAGAGAGAATAGCATTATCTAAATATGCTACTGAAAGCTGCTTTGTAGTTCATGCAGCCATCAGGAAACTGAGCTAATGCTGTGTTGGATATTTAAATTTTGTTATTTTTATGATACTTGAATGTTTAATCTTCAAACTCTGAAGTCCTTGTCAGGCAGAATGTGGCAGGAGAGGTGGACTTTAGTACCACCTTCACTTTGGTCTAGGCTACAGTGCATATTGGAGGTGCCTCATAGGTGAGGCGGGGGAATATTGCAGAATACCAGGGTGCTTTATCCATGTAGCTACCCTGGGGAAGAAGTCTTAGAAAGGCCGTTCTGGCATTGTGCTCCCTGAGGAATGGAGGCAGTCTTTCCCTAGTTCCATAACTAATATTAGTTCAGGGTCCCATACATGTCTCCAGATTTTACTTTTTCTGACATAATTACTCATTGCTCCTACTTACTGTTTGCAATAGGAAGGGGAAAATATTTTCTATCTGGCTGTGGAAGATATTGAAACAGACACAGAACTTCTGATTGGGTACTTGGACAGCGACATGGAAGAAGAGGAGGAGGAAGAAGAAGTAACTGTTATCCAGGAAGATGAAGATAGTGGCAACAATAAGGAAGTGCAACCAGTTGGTGAAAAAGTTGCAGGTGAGCAACATGTAAAAATAGGGTAACTTTGGAGAGCTTAAAAGTAGTAAGAAAGAGAATACTAAGGGTATAAGACTTGCAGGCTGGAAAGTTCCCCAGGTTTAGTTCGAGCTCTTGTGTGGTTTTTATCTCATTATTTTGGTTTGAGTTCAAGTTCTTTTCTTTGCCTAATAAAAGGCAGCCAGTCCTGTGAATTACTGAGCAAATGAATTAACCTAGATGTCATGATAAGTTACCATTAATGTTTGAATTAAAGATGGGCTTGATTTCACCTGACAGTTTTACGAAACCTAATTTTTTCTCTGATACTAGTTTCCTTCTTCCTTAGATGAGAGAGAAATAAACCTTTTCCCGAGTTAAGATATTTAAGAAAAGGTTAGGTGTCCTGAACTGTATGGTGAATTCTCAATGTCTTCATCAAAGTAGAGACAAGCTGGATGATTCATTTAGGATAACAGCCTAAGTCACACTTAACGTAATACTTTGCCTTTATTTTCAATAATGCTGATCATAATCCATTCAGAGAGGATGTTTTTTGTGAATTTTATGATGCTATTTTGCATAATCTGTTTCTGGCAGATAGTCTCTTTTAATGTAACCAAAATATTCCCTGTAAACTATTCCTTTACTGATTTTGCTGCCAGCAGAACCCCTCATCTGTAAAGAGGACCATGCGTGCCCAAACTGTGAATCCAGTTTTGCCAGTCAGGAGATTCTTGCTGAACATCTTCAAACTTTGCACCAAAAACCGAGTGAGGAAAAGGAATTTAAGTGCCGAAATTGTGGAAAGAAATTCCCTGTTAAACAAGCTCTGCAAAGACAGTGAGTACAAATAGGGGAGTTTTTTCAGGGATCATTCAAATAAATTTTATTCAGTCATTTCTTTCTCTTGGCTTAATTATAACTTAAGCTTCAGTTTTTATGCTTATATGTTTGTATCCTCATCTTTTACATTAGTCTTTTAATATGTTAATTTCTTGTATTTGCTGGAGACTTCAGTTTGAATTGGAAAAGTGTTACTAGTTTTTTATGTTTCAAAGTCATACACTGTTGACCGGATCACAGCTGATTTTTGGTGCAAAACCATTGGTCTCCATGAGTATTTAGTAGTTTAGGAGATGTGATTTTTAGCCATGGATGTCATTAGAGGACTGAAGTAAGTTTTAAAAGAAGGTAAATGGTGATCTAGATGGGAAAAAAAAAAAAAAGAAGAAAAAGCCAGTGCTTCACGTTTGCTTAATTAAATATCTGGGTGATGAAAGACTTGAGATTTAAGAGCATATCTTTAGTGTCCTTCATAATGTAAATACACAGATTTTTCACTAAACTCATATACCTTACAATTATACATTGGAAAAAACTATTTTACTGTGAGGGTAAGAGAGCCCTGGCACAGGCTGCCCAGGAAGGTTGTGGAGTCTCCTTCCTTGGAGGTCTTCAAGACCCACCTGGACATGTTCCTGTGTGACCTGATCTAGGTGGACCTGCTTCTGCAAAGGGGTTGTACTAGATGATCTCTAAAGGTCCCTTCCAAACCCCTAACGTTCTATGATTCTATAAAAACATGAAATTTTTGTATTGTTTATGATTTTCTTGCAATTTAATATATATATTTTATTATGTATTTATACATTTAATTACATTTAATTGAACTCTCATACTGGAAAGAAACAGACTCATATTGCATAGAATTCACTTGCTTTTGTAATAAATTGGTCTTTCTTACACCTGAACATTCCTAGAGCTGGCAGCTCTGTGTTTTCTTCATGGAAATAAATAAAAAAGAAATAATTATGTAGCAGAGAAATATTTATTGTCGGACATTAAACATTTTCTCTTGAGCTTACATTTTTTTTCCTTCTAGTCTAAACTGGAAGTTGGATTTGTGATAATATATAACTAATTAAGTGAATTTTTACATTATGCAAAGCAAGATTAACTTGTGAGGATATAGCAGTATAATTGTGATTCTTGCTGTTTAGGTGTTTGATTAGTGCCACTAAATTCCTGGAGACTTTACATATGAAATAGATTAGTAACCTACATAAAGATTGTAGAACTGTATATGTATTTTTGGCCTGTGTAAGTTGTAGAATGTTCCTCTTCTTTTGTTTTTATTTTGTGAGTTGTTATTTTCTTTTTGTTTTTTTGTTTCTTTAGTGTACTTCAGTGCACAGAGAATATCAGCCCAGGAGACTCTTCAAGAAGTTTTCAGTGCTCTGTTTGCAATACTTCCTTCAGCTCAGAATCGAGGTTTTGTGTCTGAGTTACTGGACTGCTGTCATATCATTGCTGGCCTCCCTTTGCATGTTAGCTTTGAAGCTTGTTAGTTTATGTGAATCCTAACAGTGAAAGAAGTCAAATGCTTTCATTCCTACTTGCTGTAAGTAATGCATGAAGTGGCCTTGGAACTCTGCAGTGCTGCATGCGTTGAGCTCAGAGTACTTACTATGTGTCTGGTTTCTGTAGATACTACTTCATGTGTTGCTTTTTTGTTTGTTTGTTTGTTTGTCTTTTACTGGTTATCTCATATAGTTATGAGCAGCACAAGGAGGCATGCAGAGGAGATGCCAGATTCATATGCAAGGCAGATAGCTGCGGGAAGAGGTTTAAGAGTAAGGATGCCCTGAAAAAACACAAGGAAAATGTCCACAGCGGTAAGAAAAAGTCTAATGTTTATTTGGGAAAAAGGCCCACTAATATGTTCCAAGCTTTAAATTTGCAAATCAGAGTAAATGTTGTCCTCAGTTTCTTTTTTGATTCATTTGTAGTAAAAGGAAAATTAAGAAGTAGCTACTTGCAAGAATAACTATTCCTCCTTCCTCAAACAGATATTATTGTATACCAGATGAATCATTAGTCTACTGCAGAAAATGTAATAGGAATCTGGGGGAGTTGAAACTAGACAAATAATACATCAAGCAAAACTTTTCAGTAGATAGGGAAATCAACCTCTGGCACAAACTGCAATAGGAAGTAAAGAGTTCTTGATCTTTTGATATTTTCAAGACACAATGGGATGTCTTTCTGGAAGACATGCTTCACAAATGATTAGGCTTGATGAGAGTATTGCATGAAATTCTATAGCCTCTGTTGTGCAGGAAGCCAGACCAGACAATCCACTAGTCCAGTTAGACCCTGACATTTTTATATCTATGCACTGTGAATCAATAGTTTTCAATCAAACTTCATTCTGTTTTCATGAAAGGACGAAATACTGCTCTCAAGTCTACAATACAGATCTTAGTTCTGGCATTCTGCTCTCTCTGCATGCCCTCTCAATATGAATGGAAGATCAGTATGTGTGGGGACAGCAGACTACGGGAGTTTGAAGAAAACAGTCTTTAGTTGATGACAGCACTGAGATGCTTTTATAAGACTTTTCCATTACATGGAATATTTTTTTCTGTCAAACTGTTGGAGAGTTCAAAAGCCCTTCCATAACCACTCGTAGAAAAGAATATCTCTTTTTTTCAGTAAGAATTTTTTTAATCCTTGAGTATTATTATGTTTAGGCTTAGCTTTGGTCAGTTAGGTAGTGGGATAGAAATGCCACAATTCTATTCAATGATTACTCCAGACCTGACTGAGAGCAGACACCTGGAGGATATTTTTGTTCTGCCGGCACAATGAGCAAAACTTCCATTTTATCACTTGAGCATCATAGAAATCACTGGTGTCAGTGCTGGAAGGAAAATAACCTACTACTGTTGAAGGACACTTCTAGAATTTTCTACCTTGTTACCTGGAGGCAAGAGAAAGTAGAAAGGGTTGTTGTATGGCATGCCCGTTATGCAATGATATGGACACATATTCACTATCACGTTTCTCTCTTCTGGAAACATCTCATTGATGTTCTTGTAAATTGAAGTACTAAATGTTTTTTATGTGTTTATCAGTATGTATAAATACTTGTAAGTTTTATAACAGCAAATGCATACATGAAATGTACTTTTTTTACAGTACAAAGTCAAGTATTGAATCAGTTCATTGACAGAGTACACTGTAGTAAGGACCAACATAATACAAATTCTTTAGGACAGCAGGATCAGGAAAGGTACAGGATGAACTGGAAGCTATCTAATGAGTTCATTTATGAGACATACTTCCTCTGTGTTTGGTTAAGTAGTACTCGCTTCCACATCATATTTTGTCTTTTCTTTTTACTGTTAAATGTAGTATGAGCATTTTTATATAAGCTAGGAAGTATCTTGCATGGGCGTGTAATTATAAACAAAGAATTACGTTTGGAGTGGCTTTGCCTTTTATAAAATAGCTTTGTGAGTTACTGAAATGAATTTCAAAAGGTAAATAATCCATAAACCCAATTAAATGCTCTGTCACTTTTTAAAGCCACTGTGAAAATGGAAGGAAAATACGTTTGGTAACTGACCTGTAGCTTGTTTTGTGATTTACACTTTGGATGAGATTTGTATTCACAGTCTGGTGCTAATACAATTTTCCTGTCTTGTTTAGTTAAAGACCATTAATGATATGCTATTTTATATAGTAGAATGCTGAATACTTTCTGAATAAAGAAAAATAGGAAATAGTGGTTTTGACTTCACTTTTTGATCTTTTTTGTCATTGCTGCCCTAACTCTTATATTGACTTCGGGAAGAAATCAACTGTTGAGTTATAAAGTGAGTTATTCTTAGTTGTGAATTGTGCTTTTCATAATGACTTGGTGATGTGTGATAACCTCTATCTGAAGGATTTTTTTCTTTATTGTTCTAGTTTTCTTGATTTACATTCCATCAGTAACTGGTTTTTCGGACATCCACAGAGAACTCCTGTTAAGGAACACTTTGAAGATGGGATACAAATGTAAAAATCTTATGTCAGTCAAATGACCTGTGAAAAGTAACAGACTCAGTGGAAATATTTTGATTCTTTCCTAGCACTTCCTTTTAAAGATGCTCATTGTATTTTGTTTCTGTTTCAGGAAATTCTAGGAAGAGGCTGATGTGTTCAGTGTGCAATAAGAAATGTTCCTCAGCAACAAATCTTCAAGATCATCGAAAGGTCAGTAAGATGAAAGCTAACTCACAGCAGGCTTTGACTTCACTAAGATGTGAAACTGTGGTGCTTAGATCACTTGAAAGCTGCTGTAATGCAAACCTTTGGGTAATCTTTTTAATGGTTACGATCCCAATGTATTTTATTGTGGGTATTTATTTTTGTAATCACAACTGATTAAACAGAAATCTTCCCAAAGTTTTAGTGCATCTTTTACCAAATGCATAGAAGTTTGTGCTTGTTTTGTTTAGATATTCCAGCATGAACTCAAAGTTGTCGGCTGCTCTTTAGCTTTCTTAAACAATAAACTAAATGTAAAAGCATGTTATATAATGATAGGATACATATGGAACATAAAATAGATTTATGAGCCTTTGGGTTTTTTTGGTACAAGATATAATCAGTCTTTCTTATTAATTTATGACACATCAATAAGAGTGTTACTTGTAATTTAGTAATGCAACAGTAAAAAATTATTTTACTCAAACCCAAAATTTTAGTATGTTTTTGTTTATGCACGTAATCTTTTACAACCAGAACAGAAGGGGTTAACAGTTTGAGAAGCACCTATTGCAAATAAAATGGTTCATATAGAAATACAGATGGACTATAAATATGAGATTCTGGATCCATTATACCCAAAGGAAGTCTCTGTAAGATCCATTTGATAAATTGGTAAAACCCAGGAGATTCTATTTTTACAAAGTGCTACATTGTACTATTTATCAGATTAACTGTAAGTCTTTAATAATGCCCTGGCTATAACCTGAATCCAATGAGGACATAGATGATATCAATTAAAATATGTTGCAAAGGAAATGGCGGGCCCCCTCCTTTTTGATTTGTTTTTCTACTTTGTTGTATTAATGTGCCCTGCGCTTCTTTTCAAACAAGACTATACTTAGTTACTCCTTGGACCAAATCATTATATTCCTTGCCACATGTAATTAAAATTTGTACAAATCAATGCATCTTATGTTGGCCCTGAAAACAGAAAATATTGTTGTCGGTATGTCCATTTCATGAAAATGTTAGTTTTTTTCAGTAGTTGTAATTCTCTGCAGACACCATGACATGCACTAACAAGCATTTCAAATAGCATTGATGGTAGGTCAGTTGAGCACTTGTTCATCTTAAAAATGACTATGAAGAGTTTGTGCATAAAAATTCATTTCCTCTTCTTGATTGGTTCCTGTTCTAAGACACCTAGAAAACAGATGCTCTAGATTTATATGGCTACACCAGATCGTGAAGGAGATTGCATGTAGGACTTGAGCCTTATTTGCTAGAATTACTTGTCTTCATAGGAAGTGTGATGGGATCTATCACCAACATTGCCAAAAATATTTAAACAGGCAATAAAAGCAGTAAGAAAATACTAAGTGAAACAGGGAGGAAAACATTTTTTTTTTCACCCATTTCCTGTCGATGATAAGAAATAAAAATAGACAATATAAAAGTACAGAAGATGGAAAAAATGAACACAAACAACAGGAAGAAAAATCTGACAAGCACAGAGAAGTGAAAGAAAATGGCTGTAGGGGAGATGGAGATCTGTTTACTCTCTGCAGACATGCTTATTCAGATCTTTATGTTTCATGTCGTCTTGATTGAAATCCATTTTTGGCTATATATGTTGTGTGAATTTCTTGTGCCTTAAACATCTATAGATAAGCACCCTCTTAGCCATACAGAATTAAACTTTCTGGACTGTGATAGGCATCCGGAAGATCCTGGACTGTAACGTTAGGGGTGAAGAGGAAGTGAAAGGACTGGTATGAGGCAGAGAGAAAGGAGGTGCTTATGCTAGCAGATATAAGGGCATAACATAAACAATAAAGCAGAGACTGAGCATCATCCATACTGTGTATGTAGTGATCCTTTCCCCTTGGCAGTCAGCTGGGACATCAGTCTGGACTGCCAGGCAGTGTTGCCAGCAACAACAACACTTGTCATCATCTTCCATCCCTTAGTTCTACCTTCTTGTTTTCCAGGCTGTTGCTTGTACCATGAGAATGTTTGGTGGCATGTTTTTTTTTTAATTTTTTCTTTTTTTTCCTCACCAGTTTATTTCAATAATTTCAAGGAAATGTAGGTCTAGAGGAGACTTCAGGAGATTTTCTAGCCTGAACTATTTTGCAGAAGGTAGTAAGCACGTACCTAAATTATTTATATGCACTATCTGAATCTTCTGAAAAGTTCCACAAAACAAAATTATACCACCTCCATAGATGTCTCCTAATATGTTGATTTTCGTCTCGGTGTTGTCAGCCTTTTTGAATGTGTTCATTAGTCCAGCATTTGTTTTTTCTGATGTCCTATTTAGATTCACTTTAGATTGAACGGATTGAGTCAGTTGCTCTTTGTCTTGTCTGAGAGAATGCCAAGAAGAATTCACCATTGTCTTCTTGATAACAATTAGCATATTGCAAAGTTGTCATGAACTCCATTTGCAATTCCTATCCTGTACAAAGACAGTTACCTCAGTCTTTCTTTTGGTACCTGTTTTTCTGAACTACTTTTTCTTGTAGTAAACATTCACTTCGTATGGATTCTGTTTTTTCTCCTGTATGCTTCTTGAAGTCAGCTACGCCAAGAAGTGCAAAGTAGTGGAATGATCGCCCTGAGTTTATTAATACAGAAAATGTTTCTATTAATAGTTGAAAGTGTGACAGTGATTTCTAATGGCAGCATCAATCTTGTTATTCATATTTTGTTTAGAATTCATTAATGTTTTTTGTAGCGGTGATACTGTTGGTCATCATGTAGCAATTGCGCATTTGGTTTCTCCTTTCTAAATACTGAGTGTTTTGGCGCTTCATTTGGAATGTGTTTTGTATAGTACTTAGCAAGTGTTATCTGAAGGGATAGCTCTTCAAGTGGCTGTGAAACAATTTTAAATATGTTCTGACTTTAATGTTAACAGAGGTTTATGCTGATTGCTGTTACCATCTCCTAATGAGACTAATTTTATTATACAAATAAATGCTTGCATGAGCACTTGTCTATGGTGTTACAGCCTGTATACTCACAGACCATATTGCTTGACAAGTTTTATTACAATGAAAATCTGTTTGGATATCATTATCCGTGAAAATATTTGCTCTGTTTTAAAGAACTGATAGCTACAGCTATTTAACACACATGCACACAAGTCTGTGTCTGATTCTTTTATAAAGAGTTGATTAAAGAGTGACAGCTATAGAATGCATATTTGATACCTGTAGCACACACAGGGAAGTCTCTGTTTTGATGCAAATGTGTTCAATGAGACTGTTTATTAATGTTCATAAGTTGAAATCAAAAATTTGTATAGCATTGGAGCAATCTTGTGTAACATTAGAGCACAGTCTGGATCCTGACGTATTAAGTATTGCGTTTAATGATACCTCATAAGTTAGTACAAATAATTGTGTTGAGGGAATTCTGATAGCACTTGATTGCAGATTTATGTATTTAAACATCAATCGACAATCTAATTAAAAATGTAGATCTTTTGGGAAAGGGTGGATGAATAGATTTTGTATGCGTATCGGAAATGTGTCTGAGTAAACAGAATATTCAGAATGAGTGATCTTCATTTCCGCTTACCACCTGATTATTTTTGAGCGTTTTGTTAAGCGTGACTGTCCAAAGTGTCCAAGCTTGCAGAGACTGTAGGAAATGGCATAACCACATTTAGTTTATTAAAATGTTTGATTTGCTGTTAAGTTAGTATGTGAGTAGCAGTATAAAAACATGGTGTGGCAGAATACTTATGGAGAATCTCTTCATAGTTTTTCTGTTTAAGTAGATGTCTTTGTTAAGCTTCTTTACGGTGCTGTCTGCAAATGTTTTTCGTTAGAGTATTGTGTTGAACCTTTGATAATTGTTATTTTTAACTACTAGATTCTCCTACAGAAGTTCTATAGAATTTGCCAAAAAAGCTTTATGAAATGTGATCTCTGCAGTTCCAAAAACCTGAGATGTTATGTTCGGTTGCACTGTAATTACATTGAGAGGAGGCTGCTGATGGCAAATGTAATACAGAGCAGAAGTTGAATGTTATTTTTTAGTTACCAAAAGTTGCAGCTCTCAACCTCTGCTTCCATTTTTCCATGATTTAGTCCTTGATGATATGTGCCGTGATGTTGAAAATCCTGCTAATGCTTGCTGCATTAGACACTGAGACACTGCTACCTCTCCACTGTCTTCCCTCTAAAAGCTTTAGAAACAATCCTTAAAGAGTTGGATAGTACTTTTTTTTTAAAAAATTCTTACAGCAATTTTGAAGTAGTTGCTGTATTGTTTTTACTTATGTCTTACTGACTAGAAGCAAATTTTCTGAAAAGGTATTCTGCTTGTGTTTTCTTAATGCTTTTATAATTTTATATTTTAATTGGATCTGGTATTGCAGATTTGCGTAGACTGTGTTCTAAATATAGTTTTTGTGTTAATTTCTTGTTTGCAAGTCTGAATATTTGTTTTTGCACAGATAACTGTTGTTCACCAAGGGACTAGCAAGGGAGAAATCACAGAATATTCATGAGAATAGCTACTGGCTAAGAAACAGTTATAGTCTATTGGAGAATGTCTGTACATGTAAGATGCATGATCTTGTTTGAGACACATTTAACTATCATTAAACATTCATTTTGCAGGTCCATGAGATCTTTGAATGTCAGGAATGCGACAAGAAGTTTATTTCGGCTAACCAGCTAAAACGCCACATGATAACACATTCAGGTAATGTGCAAAAGTAACACAAACCTGTATACGTGTATATGTACTTAGCATATAATGACTTTCACCTGAATTAGTTTCTGATAGAAGGCTTGTTGAATACTCCGTTGTCCTGAGCTGTTCAAACAAATCTCAGGTTCCATGAAGTCTAATCTGTCCTTTCTAAGCCTTTCAAAAATTAAGTGTAGTGCTGTAGTCTTGTTCCTGTTGCTACTTTGTCAAGCAGATTTTTCATGTTAGCTGGGGTATATGATGTCGGTCAGCTAGAGCGAAGCAAAAGATTGCTGCTTGGCTTATAGAGAAGGTGAAGAGCTGGTGGTTGAAATTTGTTGCTGAAGAGGATGGAAGCTGAGATATGTTGTCAGAGATCTGTGATGAAAAAGGGAAAGATTGTTTAATATATATATTAGTAGACTCGTGTCCATAGTTTCCAGTCAGAGGAAAGCATCTCACACTCCACACTATTTCATACACTACACAGAAATGTTTCATTTGTGCCTGTCCTCTGCCAGAGCAGGTCACTGTGACCAGGGAGTGGCCTGTCCATAGTTTTGTTGATGACACAATTGGCTTAGCCAGGGTTTCTGATCACTGCAATCTAGCTTTTCTATGTCTTTCACCAGTGATTAGAAACATTAGCCAACACAATGGAAACATAAACATTGTTCTGTCAAATATATTAGCATTTTTAAAAATGCAGTTTTTTACAGCTGCACAGGCTTATAATTGAACTATTTTTTTGGTATTAGTCCACAGCAAAAGCTCATTTCAAGTAACATAATCTATACCTCTGAGGCTCCTAGCTTTCTTTTGACACTTTTGGATGAGCATCAATGTAGTTAAGTTGCAGTCACCAGTTGAAGCATAAAGGCTTTTTGCATAGGAACTTTTGGTTTTGGAAGCTAATATATATATTGTTAATTAAGTTTTAAAACATTTAAACTGTCACGCCCTCTTTCACATTTGTAATCTGGAAACAGAGTTTTCCTCTTTGAAGTCATTCTCTTTTGATTTAAGCTAATTAGTCAGAATTTAGTTTTAGAAATTATTATTGCAAAGAATGTGCCAATTTCTTGAGATACACCATGGCTCATCTTTTGTGAAATGACTTAACTGTCTAACATAAAGGGCATTAGATGTCTTTCTAATTGGTTTAATCTTAATTGGGTTGACTTAATTGCAAAAATTTCTCTGAGGAGATGACTGTCTCTGCCTTTCATCTTCTCCCCCTGTATAAACAGGAGATTAAATGTCCCCCACTCATTTTCTGCAGAAAAACGCCCCTACACCTGCGAGGTTTGCAATAAGTCCTTCAAACGACTTGATCAAGTGACTGCACACAAAATAATACACAGTGAAGATAAACCTTATAAATGCAAGCTTTGTGGAAAGGGATTTGCCCACAGAAATGTTTACAAGAATCACAAGAAGGTAAAGCACTCTGCCGTTGTTGTTTACAGGTCTACCAGCCTCAGATTTGCAGATTTTTTTTAATTTATTTTAAATGATTAAGCTCTGACATTAAATCATTAAGCTCTGACATGCTTTAAACTTGGGATTCAAGTATTGGAGAATGTGGGGGTTTTTTTAGTGTTCTTTGTTATATCCAACATCTCAAAATACTAAATGAATTCTAGTAAAACAAACAAACAAAAAAGGAATGAAATAAGCAGAAGGAAATCACAGTTGTTTGGTTAAAAGTATCATATAAATCCACATTTTGACTTCTCTGTGTTTTTTGGTTTTGTTGTTGTTTCTTAGTATTAGGTTATAAAGTTAAAAAATGTGATGGACCTAAAATGTCTTCAGAGTTTTTGTAAAAAATACCATATTGTAATACAAATAAGTATAATCCTGTTGCAGTCCTTGTTAGACTTAACAGCAGATGCTTTCACACTGGGTTGTGCTGGGTAGTGCTTACACATTAAAACAGCATCAGAAGAAACATTACCTGCAAAATAGATTTATGAAGGGATAGTCTGCTACTGTTTATTTAAGCTCCAATCTGCTTGGCCTAATTTCTGTAATGCCTGTCATTATTTTTAACCTGGGATTGCATTTTTAATGGCAAGGCTACATCCATGATTCTTGTTTCAGAACTAAAAGTCTGTAAAAAGGAAAGGGAAAATAAAAAAAACCCTAACCAAAAAACCTGTCTGGTTTTGTGCCCAGGGTTTGGAACCCTTTGCTCTTTTTTTTTTCCTTTACGTTTTTTTAAACACTACCCCTTTTCTTTCTGCCTTTTGATGAAACTAATATACCCATACTTACAAGTCTTTTGTGGTTTGGCTCATGATATATGCCATCTGGGAATTTGGCACAGGATCTTTGCACCATCTCTTGCATTTTCAGCCATAAATCATGTAAGAGAAATAATAATGCCTCTTGCAGGATGAAATGGCGTTGACTGTCTAAAACAGAAAGCATGTAGGAGCCTGCTGAAGGACAAGATTAGTTCCCGTATATGCTGTGATTGCATTTTATGGTTTAGATTTTATTAAGAGAATGGGAGAGACTCTCACCAATTGGATCTATTGTAAGGAAAATGTATAAAATACCATCTGGAAAGATACTTCTGTATCTTAAATGAATACTTTTCACATGTTTCCTTATGTTGATTTGCAGTGTATGAGTGGTAGGGAGTTTGGACTGAAAACAGACTTTAGGATTAAGCATGAATGAGTAAACACTTTGACCCAATTCTGTGTTTAAAAACAGCAGCATCACTAGCATAAGCAAGGATTAGAGACTTAATGGGAATAGTACTAACATTTAGACAGATTTAGAGAGTACCTAATTTTGACAGAATTCCTTAAAGCATGTTGGAATACTTATTTCCTGAACCTGTTTGCACATAGTACTGGCTGTAAATCAACTGTGTCTTGTAATGGAAGAAACTTACTTATATGTTTACATAAAGTTTACTGAAACCTCTGTGCATATTCACCCATCCACATTTAGGTCTCTAATTTCACTTGCTAAATTAAGAGATGAGTGTGAGACACAGGAGACTGACATAGATGTTCTGAATTGCTTTTTTAGACATGACTCTCTCCATTGAGTAAACAAGGAGAGGTGGTAGTTAATGAAGGGGAATATAGATGTGTATACACAAAAACATTTGTAAGTTGTAAATAAAAAAAATGTGGTAGTTTGAGATGCCAGAATAGTTTTGAATGCCATGGTTTTAAGAGGAAAAGGACAATAATCCTTTTGCACGTTCACAGGAATGTCAATCCAGTAACAGTGGAAATTTAAACCATTATTGTGTGTCATCTTTCTACAAATCTCTTCATCTTGGGTTTTTAATGATTCTTTAGGTGTGTATTCCTTTAAGATGTCCTCCTACATTTCATTTTCTTTTGGAAGAAGAAAAGTTTGAGTGAATAGGTTCAAAGTGTTAAGTGTTCAGGGTACAGTTGTTACTATGCTAGTGACAGGGAGTTTAGAAACCTGCAGTAGTTAAAAACACTTTGATCAACAGCATTTAACAGAAAATATACTTTCAAGTTTGAGGGTGATATGCTTGAAAAAACTCTTTAGATTTTACAGCATAGCTATGTACATTTTATTTATAATGAGAAATAGGATACATATGTATTTTGCACCTTTTGAATTTTTGTTTTGTGTTTTAGATGGGAACTTGTTACTGTTGTTTCTGTGATTGCTTTATGGAAGTTATTGAATCTGATTTTGTGTTGGAAGTATCACAATAAAAATGGCTTGCACAGATGTGCTTTTAAACAACTTTCAGTTGTGGGTGTATACTGAGTCATTTCAAAGGTGCAGAGGGAGATCAGTTTCTCATATTTCACAGGATTTCACTGGGATATAGACAGTGGAGTTGCTCTTTTCAGTGCAGCATTGGGATGTAAAGCCTAACTTAGCACTCATTATACCTTATAGCTATAGATCTGACAGACAGGAACTCTTAGTCTTCCTGTGGTATGTCTCTGATGTGCTGCTTCTGCCTACAAATACTAGATTGCTCTGTGTAGGTGCATGTGCAAGCTTGCTTTGTCACTTGCTTGGAGAAGTTGACATTGGGAAGTATAATGCAATATAGAACTAGCTTAGATGTCTTGAAAACGCTCAGACAAAGGGACTGAGTGATTATATGAAGAATATGATTCCATTTTTGTTCCACTGGATTGTACTACAGGTAAAAGTAGTCACCTTCCATCCAGGTTTGAATGGATGAAGGTACATATTCTGTGGCATATAATAAAGGGAGAAGGCAAAGTTTTTCTTTCATCTGCACATTTGTTGCTGTGCGCAGAGAATGAGTTCAGAGAGTAAATTATGAGGATATGACAGTGAGCAGAAATAGGTCATCAGACACAGGATTTTAAAGGTTTTATGGTTAATACAGAGTTATCTGGTCCTGAGGAGCATCATGAATTGAAAGCTCAGTTTCTCTATTGCGAATAAGTAGCCTCAGGCTGGGTTTAAGCCTCTAAAATACTATGGTAGGAAAGACTGATATCAAATACTCCATAAGAGTCCATCTTCAGTTGATTTGATCATATGGCTGTCCCCTACTCTGAATGGAAGGCATCTCTTATCTGGAACCTAGTAGTGTTAGAACTGATGTGGTTGGTTGGGGGAATACCTCTCCTCATTAAAATTTGCATGGCTTTTTGTAATAGACCTAGCTCCTTTCCAGACCATTCACAAAAGAGGCAAATGGTCTGTATACCCTTGCATGTGGGTATGCCTAGTTAGGTACTTTACTTTATAGTGAAGATGTGTAGATGAAAACTGGTATTTCGATTAAAACCTAGGAGAACTGACAAGGAGATATTAAGTGGAAATTCTGTACAAATTGCTTTGCCTTTCAGAACTATCACTCAAGTGATAGGTGTTCTAAACAGAGCATTTTAAAAAATAAGCAACATGAATTTTGCGCTTGTGAAAGGTGCCAGATTGACAGCCCTAGAGACTGAACCCTTCTATTTATCCACAGAACAGGTACAGCACAGACAGCAGCACTGCGAGCTTCCCCACAGTGTCTCGTCAATATGTCTCAACCCTGTTCTGGAGGAACCACCTATTGAGGTGAGAAGGTAGTTCAGTCTCTTCATGTCCTGTCAATCCTTGGCCTGACTGCTGAGACTGCAAAGCAGGGTGTCTACTAATGCACACCATGATGTAAACCTGTAGAAGCTGGACTGAAACTTTCAGCAGATTTTATGTAATGTGATATATTCCACACATTTGATGGTGCTTCAGTTGCCTTTTTTGCTTTAAGTAACATAGGTTGAGGTCAAGGAGTTGACTTTGAATCTGAAGCCTGTGTATACCATTGCAAGGACTCTCCTGTTTTGGTACTGCTTTGTATGTAAGAGGACATTCATGTTAAAATTGATCTAGGTTCAAGGCCCTCAGTCAACATCTAAATAAGTATGTTGACCCCCTATAATCCCTTTCTTCTGCACAGTTTTAGGGACAGCTATAAATGTTATATGACGTTATGAATAGCAGAAGTAGATTATGTAAGCATGTACTGTGCTAATATTTAACCTTAGTCTACAAAATTAACTCACTTAACTAATTTTGTGCTTACTGTAAAACACTTCCTGTACAGCCTCTTTTCCTCTTGGCACTGCAGCTTCAACTTAAAGTCCTTGTGAGCTAATAGAGTGTTTAGACACATGCTTTAAAAACTTGCTTTCCTTTGCAAAAACAGTAGGAAATTGGGTAGATAATAAATTGTACTGATTAATTTACTGTCTACAACAGGATAGCGCTTAACACGAGAAAAGAGGGAAAGTTCTTTTAAATGTACAAAAGTAGAATGAGAAATTTCCCAAGCTTCAGAAAGACTGCAGTTTCAGAGATTCTTTTATTTTCTTTATGACTTTGAGACTGTTTCTCAGATATGCCAATTTTTTGTCCAGCAAACATAAGAAATGTAATGTTTCTACATAAACATAAGAAAAACTATTTTACCGTAAGGGTGAGGGAGCCCTGGCACAGGCTGCCCAGGGAGGGTGTTGAGTCTCCTTCTCTGGAGGTCTTCAAAACCTATCTGGATATATTTCTGTGTGTCCTGATCTAGGTGGACCTGCTTGAGCAGGGGGGTTAGACCAGGTGATCTTTAAAGGTCACTCCCAACCCCTAACATTCTATGATTCTATGAAACAAAAATCTCTGTACTGATGCTTCTATGTTGTTTCTTCTTCTGTTAATACAAGAGGCTGAAACAAAGATGTGTAAGACTAGTCTCATGATTTGTTAATTTTTTTTTGCCAAATCTGAGATACTGTCTCGAGACAATCAGATCAGTTTTACCTTCGAATTTAGCTTAGAAAAAAGAAATGTGTTGTGTACATGTGTATAAATCTAAAGCATTTATGCGTATTAGTTGTTATGGCCAATGTTAGTACTAATGAAGCAATGCAACTGAGCTTACAGGTTCTTTTCCTGGTTATTTTATATTCACTGCTCATGTAACACTTCTGAGGACTGGGAAGGTACGTTTATTTGGTAGCTGCTGTACTGATTTTTATGGATAACGGCAGAATGACTTTTTTAAAGTCTTCATACACTGATGTTTCAGATTGCTATGATATCCCTTCTTGAATGCAGTCTAGAAAATTAACTACGACTACTGTTATGACAGCTAACTGATTTCCCTGAGCCTTTCCTCTGATATGTTGTCTTTCATCTGCAGACACATTCTGAAGAGAGACCATTCCAGTGTGAGGAATGCAAAGCTTTGTTCCGAACTCCATTCTCTCTACAAAGACATCTGTTAATCCATAACAGTAAGTGCTAAGTCAGAGAAGAAAAAGAACTTCCTTAGTTCTCATACTGGGCTGAGAAAAAGAGACATATGGCACCTTTCTTCAATATGCAACTTGCTGTATTGTATTAGTATTAAGATTCATCTCTAACCCCAGGGAGTTAGAAAATTCAGAGCCAAATTCAAACCTTGTTTTTAAATGCACTGAAATGCAAATCCAAATATGCTGTAGAAAATCTAACAATGATTTGAATTCTGATGACAAGAGATTTATTTCTGCATAACATGTGATAATGTTAACCTCCGTTTTAGGAAAGGAGAAACAGAAGCAGAAAAACTTAGTGGTTTATGCAGCTTTTTTAGATGATCTAGTTTAGATCTTGAAGCTGAGATGTGTAATCTGATCTAGATGAACCTGCTTTAGTAGAGGGGTTGGACTAGATGATCTCTGGAAGTCCATTCTGACTCCTGCCATTCTGTGATCCTGTGATTGTTCTCTCCTGTGCCAGCCCAGGCTAATGTTTTCTGCCTCTACCATAGAGCTATTAGCCCAGAGAAACCCTGTGGCCATTTTAGCTCACGACTGACTTGTTCTTGGCATTCTGTACTGGTTTTTAACTGACTTTGTGAAGATTTATTTTTGGTGGAATTTTCTGTTCTCAATATTTACAGAGCCCTAGACTACAGAAACCATTCAACCCTTTCAATGTCAGCAATTTAGATTTTAGAAAACATTTACAGTACTAAAATCCATGTAGCTTAGAAGACGGTACTTTGATGTGGAAAATATTTAAATTGATACACCTAAGAGAACCACAAACCTTTCTTTTATTAATCCCATATAACAGTGTTTCTGTTAGATAAATTGTTTGACTGGCATATTGTTTGTTCTTTTTCAATTTCTCAAAGCTTCTGCAATTTCATAAAGCATTGCATTCTAATTTTTTTTCTAATATTAAATCTTAAAAAGGATGAGGATGAAAATGAAAAAAAACTTGTTCAATAATGTGTTTTCTAGTGAAACAGGAATTTGCATAATATAAAAAAAACAGTTCACAATATGCAGAATGGTTTGCCTTCGTAAAGGACTTTCTAAAAATACACTTTGTCATTTTTTTTCAAGAAGATGAGACCTCAGGAAATTTGAGTTGGGATTTTTGGTGTTTAACTGTTCCTGGATCACTGCTGTTTAAGCAAATATGAAATATATGACATTATCTAGCCTCTCAGTGCAAAAGAAGACATGTCTTGCTGAAGGACAGTAGATGTTTGAAGGGGATAACTTCTTAGCTAAAACTGTCTCCAAAATGAGTCAAAGCCTTAGACCAATAATATTTAGTGTTTTTTGTTAATCTGAGGGAAGATTTTTTAAACCTTTTTTCCTTACTTTGGAAAAAAAAAAAAAACAAACCCCAAAACTGACTAATTTAATGAGGATGCCTTAATACAGCAGAATATAAGCAAAGTTTTTGTCATCATATTGCATCTCTCGTATCTGTAGAATCCTACAAAAGAAGTGTTGACAGACCAATAGGAAAATGAAAGTCATTACTAGGATGAACTGAAGAATAAACAGTTTTCAGTGCAAGGCTATGATAAAACAAGGTCATCTGCTGTTGTCTGAGAAGACTTTGTGTTCCCAGTGAAGAAATGTATAACTCTTCCCATCATGACCTAAGTCCAAGACTGACAAGTTATGCTGCCGTGATAATAAGTTTCTCATATTTGAAATAACTCCTGTACCTGAATGTTAGTCCCTCTCATAGCACAAATATACCTGTTCTATAAAGAAAGGAGAGAAACAAACCAAAATCTTTAGTTAGCTTTACTGATTTGTGCTGTAGGAAGGAAAAAAATAGTTTGCAAATCTTGAAAATTTTAGAAAAATAAGTTTAGCCTACATAATATATATTTTTTTTAAGTTTGGTATTCTCTTTTTTTCAGAAGCAGGCACTTTACAGATTGATGAAGAGCAATTTAAATTTTATTTTACATCCTTAAAGTACTGGAAAAAATATTTCATAAACTCACTTTTCAGGTATTTGTCTTGAAATTGGAAAAGGCGTCATGGATATATATTTTAAGGTTGAATATGTCTAACAAATAATTGAAAAAAACTCCTCCAAAATAAAAAAAGAACTGAACTATTTTTACTCCTGAGTTCTAGCTGTGTAAATGTAACTTGTCTTCTGAGAATCAGATGCTTTTTGTCTTAGGCATGCTGTTGATAATACTTTTAGTAACTGGTTTCTAATTACGTTGTTGGCAATAATGGGGCTAACCCTTTATTCTCAGCTGTAGTTTTTAGGAAGGATATATGATACATGATAAGTCTATGGTAGCTTATATTTGGCTAATATTAGCTCACAAGGCCTGAAGAGATCTGGTTAACAAGAATGAGTAACCCAGAGCATTTTTGCTTGGGTCAGTCAGTTGTCTAGAGTTATGAAGACATGGCATGAATAGGATTGGATTTGTTGAGGAGGGCCTAGTCCTTTTTATATATTTACTTTCCAGAGTAAAAATCTATATACATAATGTTTGTTAATAAGAGAAATGCTAATTATCTCCTTCTACAGGGGTCAACAAAGGTGAGCTTTTGAAGTTTACTCATTTTAAGTAAAGCACAAGAAGCCCTGATTTTCAGTATCTTCTTTGGTCATACAGAGAGTGGAGTAGATAAAGCCAGTTCCAGGAAAGACACATTATGTTGTGTGTTTCTGAGAGAAAGCATCATAGGATATATGATATCAGTGCTCTGTTTCGTAGTTTCATGTCAAGTACTCTAAAAAGTTTCTGTCCTTCAATGATTTCAAGAGCTAAAGCCAATGATATACCTTCTTGTTTGCTTCCATTCTCCAGAATGCCTAGGTCTGAAGAGAATCCATGTACAACTCTAAGCTATTTTATCTTGTAGCAAACCTCTTAATCTAGCACAATGCAAACTTTTGACTGAAAATACATAATGGAAATTATATCTTTATTTCTTATACATTCATGTGAGAAATTTATTTGGTAACTTTAATATTACTCTGCCAAAGGCAGTGGAAAAAGTTTGTTTTTTGGCAGTGATAGTTCTTATGCAAGAGACATATTCCTTTATTTACCATATGAAATCTGTTCTTTATTACAACAATGAGGTATCGTGAAATAGGTTGCATAGCTCTGTTTTTTTTTTCCTGCAGTCTTCTTCATGAGGATTTCCAGAGCTGCTCATGGAGTTTTTGTGCTCACATTATACTGCAAGTGGTTTAGACTTTTGCTTTATGTTAGTTGAGGAAACTTCTGAAACTCCTTCCATAGTTGCCTATTAATGTTATTTTTAAAATGAAGTTTTAATGTATCTTTGTCTATGGCTTAAAAAAATAATAAAAAAAAGATGTAGCGACTGTTCAGTGAGGCAGCTATGAGTGGCGACAGTGTTCTCATGGCTGTTCTGTAGTGAGATAGAGGGTTTCTGCTAAATAAGGAAGCTGAGAAGAAACACCAAATATTTGCCCTCACCAAGGATAATATTCAAAAAAGTATCCAAGTCTAGGCTTCCCATTACTTTGCCTGTTGAAAAATTTTGCTAAATTGAAGCCAGGACTTGGCTATATACATACGTGGCATTGCAAGTATTGCAATTTGTACACACAGAAGAGATATGATTGAACGACATGTTAATTCTGAAATTTCCTGACTTATGAGATCTTTTGTGTGAAACCTAGTTAATCTTTTACTACCGTGTTGTTGTTTGAAAGTTATTTATCTTCTCCAGTCATAATAGAAGTGCAGTACTGAAAATGGTAGAAATAATTGCAAACAAAACTTTAGGATAAAAGGAACAAGTCCTCCTGACACTCAACAAATGTCAAATTGTGTCTTAAACCATCATGATGTCATGTAAAATTATGGAAAATATAAAATATTTCTTCATTTAATATTGCTCCATTTTTTTCAATATATTTTAGACTTCGAGTTAAGTCATTAAGAGATGAGAAGAAACATCATAGAATCCTAGAATCCTAGAATGGTAGGGGTTGGAAGGGACCTTTAGACATCATCTAGTCCAACCTCCCTGCAGAAGCAGGTCCACCTAGATCAGGTCGCACAGAAATGTGTCCAGGTGGGTCTTGCAGACCTCCAAGGAAGGAGACTCCACAACTTCCCTGGGCAGCCTGTGCCAGGGCTTCATCACCCTCACAGTGATATAGTTTTTTCTTATGTTCAAGTGGAACTTTATGCGTTCCAGCTTCATCCCTTTACCTCTTGTCCTGTTGCTAGATACCATTGAAAAAAGGGATGCCCCAACCTCCTTGACTATGTAAAAAAAAAAATTTAAAAAGCCCAAAGCCTAGAAGTACTTCATGTAAGAAGTAACTTTTAAAATAAGTTACTTGCAATTTTTACTGCTTTAATGAAGGAACAGTATTCACATTATTTTATTAAAAACAGCAACGACTTCACTTTGTTAGCAGGCTAATTTCATGTTGCCAAGATGAGTACTAAAGGGATGGACTGAACAGTTAGATTCAGAATCAGTGTCAGATCTTCACATAACAGCATATTAAGTTGCATCCTGCTTGACCTTCAAAATTTATTCTGAGTATCTGCAGTGACAGTATTTTAGGATAAGGCGATTTAGACTCTAAAATCTCGTAGCATATTCTTCTTGTGTATTCCAAAACAAAACCACTTCTGTTTCAAAACCAACAAAGAATGAGAGTTTTGGGAGCTGTATGGGGGATGGGTTGTTGTTGATTGATGAGAGAGAAACAGATTATCTTGGCTTTGGAATGTTTGTAGGCATTTGAGGCAGCACAGTATTGATAAGCTTCACTTATATGTGTTACATGCTTGATTTATAATAAAAAAGATTTTGGTGCTTCAACGTACAGCATCAGGTAGGCTTTTTTTATGCAGCATACTGAAATAAATTTCCATTCATACTGCCTTTTACACTGGGATTATTTTATCCTTTAATGAGATGTAGGAGGGAAGTAAGTATAGATTGAGGTGATCTTTCTTTGTGATGTAACTGCCCGGTAAATATTTGGGCACCTGATTTCCAGGTTAGACTGTGCGTTTCTGAATGAATGCCATGTTGCAGATGTTTAAGTTGTAATATTAATCAGGAAATTAACAAATAGAAGATAATATTCTCTTCTGCATACACAGTAATATTAAAGAGAAGGCTCATGGTAACGATTTCTCTGAAGAGCCATGTGTCTTTTTTTCTCTCTCAAAAGATGTACGCAGATTTTTAGAATACAATGTCTCTTCCCATCTCTTAGGTAATTGATTAAATTTAAAAACTATTGCCAATATTAATCTGGCTTCTGCCATAACCTTCAATGATATTTCCACCACTGGAATAGTAATACTGCTGTAACAAAAGTTATTTCATCTTTGTCATAGGAGTTTGCCTCTGCTGATGTGAATGAGAGGTTACTCAAAGCAAGTATTTCTTGTTTGTGAATTCTTAAAATTTAGGAACTTGTTTCTTACCATTCAAGTTTCAAAAGATGGAGCCTATTTCATGATTTTGTGTGTTACCATAAGGAGAATCTGTCACTGGAGGTGCTGATAGAACCTGTGCTCTATTTCACTGGAAGCCATTACTACTAGTTGCCATTTTACTTTGGCTTTTGAGTTTAATCTCACATTTCTGTCTATGTTGTTGTCATGACTACTTTCTTAATTTCTCAATGAGGTTTGTATCCGGTGTGATGTTCCTTTTCTTTCTGTTCTCAGGACCCATTTTTTCATTTGTCTTTGCTGCTTCTATTAATTTTTCTGAAACAATAAACATTAATGCATCTGCATAAAAATCTGGTTTCTCTAAACCTTGTTTTTCTCTTTATAAGGTGAGAGGACCTTCAAGTGTGATCACTGTGATGCGACTTTCAAAAGAAAGGACACATTAAATGTTCACATTCAAGTAGTACATGATGGACATAAGAAATACAAGTGTGATCTCTGTGACAAAGCTTTTGTGACACCCTCAGTCTTGAAGAGTCATAAAAAAGTGAGTAGAATCAGTTCTGTCATATTCATTCCTTCTGTATCTTTAACATTGTGACTAAATATAAAATCCCTAGATGCTTCTGCATTTCTAGCTTTTCAGTTCAAAGCTGACACACTGCTTAATATCCTAAAACACTGGCTGCAATAGTAGGATTGTTGTTGGTGTGCAGTCTGCAGTGGGTGCATATGTCGAAATGCAGTGTAAGTACTCCAGTGTCAGGTGTGTGGCAGGCTGTGACTTGCTGCACTGCACCTACCACATTCTTTTTCACTAATCTCTGCAATGGAGTTGGGGTAAACTTTAGAAGAAAGCTTGCTCACTACTTTGGCTTGAGGTATGGTTTATGTTACAGGGAGGAAATGTGAAGTAAATAATCTAATCAAGAACAAATCAGCTGTGGAAAATCAGCTCAGGTGTTGCCACCAAATGCAGGTTGTAAGAGTTTGTTGAAAGACTTAGTGCATATATTATTCACCATATATATATATATGTGAAGTGCATACAGTATGCATGTAAAATGGTAATAACAAAACCAAGTGTAATTGAGTTACTTCATACAATATTTTCAGCACATGATTATAGTGAGTACTGTGTGTTACAACACAAATCTATAAGGGAAAGTCTCACCAACCCTACTGTGTTTTACAGGTAGGGAAACTACTATGTTCATGCATTGGCTATCTGTCTGCTTTCAGTCTATATTGAATGTTGCTTGTTTCATGTTTAATATACATTAAGTTACTTGGTAATGAAAGTAGCTGAGAAATAAAGTTTATTGTGATCAAGTGACATAAACTGTAACTAAGATGTATTTCTCCCAGATACACTTAGTGGGAAGTTTTCACTTGTGATTTTAGAAGCTGAGTGACATGTAGTTGCCTTGTTTGTAGATCAGTACGTGTACTTTAAGATGACTGAGATTCATCAAACCTGGTTCATCAGTTGTTCAGCCTGTGAAATCAGCTGAGCTTTGCTGTAATAGAGACAGAACCACATATTATGGGGTAGCTATCCTCTCATATTTTACTTTTAGAATAATGATTATGAGAGCAAATTTGTTTTTCAAGCCTGAGTATATTGAGCTAAGGAACTAAAAAATAAAGGCTATATAAAATAAACCTGTGATTTGTTTCTGATTATGTTCTTGGGGAGAAAGACTTTACAAAGGCGTAGTGTCTTTCATTAGACGAACTGAGTTGTTTGGAAAAATGTCTGTTTTTCAGACAAACAATCCTTTTCATCCGTACTTACTTGTTTTAATCACTTGAGTAACAGATCTAGCCTATCATACTGATACATTGATTTCAGGTTAACTTTTTGTGAAGGGTCTTGCTAAGATGGATCTTAAGATCCAAAAATAAAAACTATTACCTGGAATGATTGATGAGCTCTGCATTATTTTGTAAACTTTTTCTCAGTTTCCTTTCTATAAAGTTAACTATGGCTTAACATTTCACTTAAAAAATGGCCACATACACATATAACTTTGTATTTTAATAGAAAGCAGCTACTGTTTATAAGGTTAATTTATAGGTAACCAAATTATTGTTTGCTCGTTTAGAAACTATGACCACAGATAACAAACTGAAAAGTAAATGTCTTGTTCTTGAATTATGAAATTACACACAGGTGAGCTGGCCGTTTTAAATAGTAGCTACTTAGGAAATGGTAAACTTAGAAACTTAAAATCCAGTGTGTTTTGTCATTAATAATAAGATTTGTTTAGAAACTTTAAAAGACAATTGAAAGAATACTTATAGCTAATTCCTTCGAATCTCTGCCTGATGTGGTGGTATAAAATCTATAATGGAGATAACAGTGTTCAATGTCAGTACAGTTAAAATACTACACAAAATCACCGAAACTCAAGAGCTGGAAGGAACCTTGGAAGATCTAGTCTAACATCCCTGCCAAAGCAGGACCACCTAGAGTAGGTCACACAAGAACTCCTCCAGGTGGGTTTTGTACATCTCCAGGGAAGGAGAGTCAACAGCTCACCTGGGCAACCTGTTCCAGTTCTCCGTCACTCTCATAGTGAATAAATTCTTCCTCATATTTCTGTTCTTTTATAGCTATGCTGAAGCTTTCATTCTTGTCTTTCCCACCCCATGTAGACTCACACAGGAGAAAAAGAGAAGATATGCCCATACTGTGGACAGAAGTTTGCAAGCAATGGAACACTGAGAGTTCATATTCGAAGCCATACAGGTACTGTGGTGTTTATTGTAGTGAAAAAGATAAGAATAATGTCCACAATTTATCTGTCTACAAACATAAATGCAGATTTACAGGTAGACCTAACACAGCATCTTTTTCAGAATTTTCAGTGCTTAATGTCCAAAACAGATACTTTTCTCAACTATAATGCTAAATGAATGTCTATACATGTCAATAAGAATATATCTGTATACATATGAGTTCATTCACCTCTGTGGTTGCTAAGGTGTTTTGACCGTGTCACAACCTGTGTATTATCCAAATGAGAAAATTCTACCTTGACTGTGATTCAACTCAAAATTTATTTTCTGTTGCAGCATCTGACTCACTCTGCTGGTCTCCTGCTGTTCCTGGGTCTGAGCTCTGCAACTTATTTTATAGCGCCACACATTGTGTTACTGTTTCCCCAATCGTGTTATATATGTGCTTCTGTAAACACACTGAAAATACATTAATCATATTGTCATGTTGATAGATTTCTTTTGTGAGCAGAAAACGAAAAGAGGTTTCTTTGTTTCTGACATAAAATGGTACAGATTTGCTTTGGCAGTCAAAGCCTCGGTTAACAAATAGCCTTCCTATGACATTCCATTCACTTCACATAAGCAAATTTGGTTTGCAAGGAGGTGACAGAATTGATGTTTTTAATCACTTGGTTTTCTACTATGTTTTGGAAAGTCTTAATCACTTCAGTCTATCAAGACAACCTCTTAAAAGCTGGCAAGACCCAGAATTGCAGTGCAGCAGGGCTGTCCATTCCACCTCTATTATTCTTTCTTCTCCAAGTCTACCTTATCAACTCCTTTCAAAGTCCTTTCTGCACAGTCTCATCTCTTCTGTCTTTATCTTTAGTCTTCTGTGGATTTTGCTTCTTTTTTTGACTTGCTGAAGATGCAGAGAAGAGGAAGAAAAAAAATCCTCCCAACACTCATGGAGCGTATAGTATAAGGATTTGGAGAGCCCTTGGGGACTGTGCCTTGGGGACTGACCAATAATTTACCCATGTGGACTGTACTTCATCAGGTAGAGAGGAGTGACAGGAAGCAATTCAATAGTATTGTTAGTCACTTGTCCTGGTTTAGACCCATCAGGGAACAAAAGACCACGATTAGCCTCAAGTACTGAAGACTTAAGGATTGCTAAAGGGCAGGGAGAGCTTAATTGCCGCTTAAGGTGCAGGACAAAACAGACCAGGCTACTCGGCTTGGGGAAGAAAACAGAAAATAATTTAATACCAACTAAAACATAAAACCCCAAAACAGAACCA